>CM075822.1:36474054-37039922 GCA_037975025.1 Excoecaria agallocha | reverse complement strand
TATACCTGCAGTTAACAGCATGTATTGTAAACTGGCATCTTCTGTTAAATAAAAATCTGTCATGTGCTGCACTTTCACGTTTAACATCATCCAGGTCTCTGGTTTTGTTTGCGTCTCTAGTTTTCTAGCTTATGGGACCCGATAATTGTTAGTAACTGAGCTTAATTGCTGCTTTATCGGAATTCCGAAATCAACTATGAAGTGATTAAAATGATAAATATTGTTTATTGTCCTTCTTATTTTTGCAAAGTTTGTTGTATTTGCTTTGTTTAAATTATGGGGCTATTATGATTTACACAAATATATTCTGGAATTTAAAAACTGCTTGCCGGTTTATGCTTCAGAAATATATTTTTTCTTTAATAGGAGAGATATCACTGGTCGCTGTCCAATATCTTCTCATAGAACTGTGGTTTTTGAAGACTGTAATTGTTGCTTTTTTATTGAAATAGTTTTGTGACGTTTGAATTGATTTTTAGCTTGTTTGTAAGTTAGACTGAAAGATTAACAGAAAAAAATTAATTTTGCAGGTTGCCTGTTATTTCCATTCCAAGTACAAGTCTGGCCAGTCTAGCACCTGCAAGAAGAATGGTTTGTTACTGCCTTAACACTTTTTAGTATTTTAACTTTCAGTTCTGGTGACATTTTATATATGTATATATATTCATTAATTGGGATTGCATGCTTTCAGCTGGATGGGAATTTATCAAAATGATTGCAATCCTTATTTGATATTCATGCTACCCTTGAGCATTTTACATTTTATAGTTTTTAGCAGTAATTGTTTTTGGTTTGAACCTGAATATAAATATACATATGTATTGTATTTTTATATGGTTGCTTCATTCTAGATCTTTCATAGGTTTGTTCTTGCAGACCTTTTTGGTGCATCTCCAAAACAATGGCATTCCTATCGGATGTGCTATTGTGGATAGGACATATTGCATCATAAGTTATTTGTTTTGCATGTGTTATTTATTGCATTTTCTGTGGGTATGTTGATATGCTCCTGATTTTCTGGGGAGAGCAAAAGATGGAATATTTGACATCATTCATGACTGCACAGGAAAATCAGCAGATATTCATTATGGAACTTTGTGCTATTCTGGTTTCTTCAGGGAAGACCATGTTAATGTTGGTGATCTTGTGGTCAAGGATCAGGTAATTTGAAGATATTGATTGCTTATGCATTGAGCGGATATCTACAGCTGCATTAGTTTGCTGCTTGAATTTACAGATAATGGTTTATTTTAGGAATTTATTGAGGCAACCAGAGAGATCTCAGTTGGAAATGTTGTACCCGTGTGGTATGTGACTGCTCACTTACATGTGCGGCAGGGGTTTGTTGTTTTTAGTTCAACTGATTATTCCTCAAAGAATATTGAGGATTTCATAATTGTATACCTGCTATCTAACTAAGAACTGTTACAGGTACAACATGATTAATCAGGGTCTAGCGAACGAGCCAGTTTTTTCATTTTGGTTTAACCGCAATGCTGATGAAGAACATGGGGGTGAGATCGTTTTTGGAGGAGTGGACCCCAAACATTACAAGGGTGAGCACACATATGTCCCTGTGACACAGAAAGGGTATTGGCAGGTTAGTTCTCTACGCATCTCTACAACTATCTTGTAATATTTTACTATTCAATTCGTCTAAATATTCCAAATTATTATCTGCTTCTCTTTTGTTGTTAGTTTGACATGGGTGATGTATTGGTTGATGGTGTAACAACTGGTAAGCAAAATGATGATTGTTTTTGTGGCTTCTCATTTCTTTCAGATTTGATTTGATTTTATCGATGCCTTTATGAATTTAACCATATATGAAAGAGGCAAGAAGGTGATTAAAATTAATTTTTTAGATAAAAAATACCTGAAAGAGTCATCAATCGACAATTGATAGCTGTTGCCCCCTTATTCTTTTAAAATTTACAAATTAGTACGTAAAAATCAATTGATAGATTAAGTAATTGCTGATTCTGACTCTTTCAATTCACGCATATGATTGGCATCCATCCATCCATCATTACATTGTCTTTGTTTTTTTCTTGGCTTTTGTAACGACGTTACGTAGTGCTTTGTAAAATCTTCAAATACTTGTACACACCAAGTCATTTTACATATATTCTTTTATGTCTGTTGTACTTTCATGTTTGAATGAAAATGTTTTTTTATCTATTATTTTACATTATAGAAATCTTCAGCAATTTTTTATCTGTTGTTTTCAATTCACTCTATAATAATATCCTTTTTCTTTGCAGTTTAGCTGTAACTGAATTTAAAACTTGGTTTTATTGATCATTTCTCTCATCTTTTTAACTGCTCTCATGGGAGTTCTAAGCTCAAAAAACTTAAGTAGTTACAGGTATCTTCTTTCTCTCTCTCTAGTCCAGTTCAATTTTTAAAAGCTACTGTCTGATGTAGATCTAAGAGTTTAGAAACTAATTTTGCTCCTTTAGATTCTTGGATCCTACTACCCTTTTCACCTTTTAGCTTTTTTTAGTTTTGGAAGTAATACAAATTTTAATGAGCGATTAACTGATATATGTTTTATAAGAGAGTAAAAAACTGAAAATTTAAAAAAGAAGATATTGTATCATATCAGTTCTTCATTTACTAATTTTAGTTAAATTGTTTCTTAATTTTTTATAAAAAATCACTTTATTTATTTATGAAAAAAGTATTTAACATCAATTTTTTTTCTTTCATTTATATATATGGTGAGTGGAAACTTTTGTATTAATTAAAAAGTGATGCTTTTGGGCATTAGAAGTTCCATTTTATAGAAAATTTTACCTTCTCCACCTAATGCTTTGGATGATAAAAAGCAAATTCATAAGAATATCACTTTCACTTAAATGTCAAAACAGTTTGTCAGTGCTTCTAGCATTGCAAAGAGTGGCAGGGGAATACAGCGAGGAGAAAGGTTTATTATACTATAGTGAGTTTATTTGTTTATGAAGTGTTTGATTTAGCTCTACTATTCAGCCGGTTGAAGTTTTGAATATAGCGAGGAGAAAGGTTAATTAATGTAATTGCTGGCCTATGAATCTTTGCAGGAATTTGATTTCTTGGTTTCAAGTCTATCCATAGTCAAATTAAGTGTCACATTTCTTTGAACGGAAATGGACCAGAGTCAACTTATGATTCATTGCATATCAGTCACCATCTTATTTTGAGTTGTTTTTTTCTTCATTTTATTTGTAACTCTTTTTTCCCCTTCTCAAATAAGCTACTACCATTTGCAGTTCTAGGGAGAAACTTGTATAATTTTCAATATGGTTGTGATGCTTTTATTATTAAGTTTGTGATTCGAAAGTGTGTATAAACTTTTGAAACAATTTAAGAACTGTTTTAATTGTATTGTAGGTTGATGAACCGGCAAAGTAGATTTTGGATTCAAAGGAGAAGATTGAGTTTTACCGCAGTAAAATGCAGGATCTTGTGAGTTATATGACCTAATCTATTGCCCCCTTTTTTTCCCTTTTAATCTTTACCCAGCACTTGTCCATCTTAGCTTCAGCGTGTACATTCCAGTTCTTCTTTTGAGCTTTATTAATAATTATGTTGAAAATTTTAAATAGGGACCTTGTTGTTTCTTCTACTAGCTTCTAAACAGGTTTGTTCTCTGTTGGAGAGCATATCTGCCATAGAGAAGCTCAATTGTTACAAAGACACGTGAACTAAACATAAAAGCAAAGGGTTCTTATTAATAAAAGCAGTAAAATCAAGAAAAAAAACTTTATTGAGTTATTAATAATAAGAGAAATTTATTATTAATTTTTAACTATATAAAATATTAAAAAATTGACATTTTTGTTGGTTTTAAAATCAATAATTTAACGGCAATAATGGAAAAAAATATAGAATTTGAAAGATTATTCGTGTACCTCCTTCATAATTTTAGATGTGGGATTGAAACGGCAAGAGATAATAGCTTGCTTTTTTAGCATAAAAGATTCAACTAATTGAATTATTATTATTGTAATATATTTTTTTATTAAATCGTTTGGGCCCTTAGGATTCATGTGGACATTAGACTCTATTGGGGCATTCAGACTGAAAAAGAAAACAAGGATTTCCTTTCCGCGACACTACTATTGATATTTTAATTATATATTATAATAAAATATTATATATAAATTGCAATGTTTTTGGCCAATATAATAATGCCATTTTTATTGGATTTCATTAATTGTCTTGCATGGTTTGACGACCGAATATGTTCAAAACGTGATTGTTTTGTTTTCTCTTTGAGAAACCAATCTTTGTTGCCACCCAATGATTGTTTAAATCAATTGTCTTTAAAATTAAATAATCATATTTTTTACTATTAAACTTCCTGGTATATTTGCACACACATAAATTTTGTATTTGAGATAATAATAATAATAATAATAATAATAATAATAATAATAATAATAATAATAGATATATAAAATTTACCTTGCTAATATACATAATAATCTTAGTTGTTTAATAATAATAATAATAATAATTATTATTATTATTATTATTATTATTATTATTATTATTATTTTGTAAAATTGCTAGGTGGTTATAGAACTTTAGAAGAATTGTTAGAGATAATCGTCCAGTCCGAGCTAGGGATTCAAGAAAAACCCGTAAGATTTGGTCTTTAGATTTTCTTAATATTTTCTTGTGGAAGATAATGATTGGTTCTTTTTAAATATTTTAATATTTGTAATAGGTTGGATTATTAAATGTGGATGGATATTAAATATTTTATGATTTGCCTATCATTTTGCTATTCTAATTATAAAAATTAAAAAATTATAATAATTGTTTTGCGACGGAATGACGACGGAAGAATCGTCGTAAATGTTTTTATCCTTGCTAAAAATAGCAAAGGTATTTTAATTGTCGTTGCTATTTTAGCAACGCAATTCTATTTTCTATTGCTAAAGTTGACCGATCCACCGAAATTTGAGGACTTTTTTAATATTGGTGTGTTTTAAAAAAATATTTTGAGAGATGGTGTGTGTTTCAACTTATTTGGGAAAATGATATGTTTTTCCATTCTCGCAACCAGTTGCTGCGTGAATAGAGTTGGGCCCCACACTCTCACTCTCTCTCTCTTTCTCTCTCCCTCTCGTTGACCCACTCTCTCTCTCTCTCTTAAAAAAACATTTTTACTTAAAATAATTAGGTGCCCCAATTAATTTGCGACAAAATTATCCTACTGCTTGGATCAAATTTCATTATCTGAATATCCTAATATTTTTTTCTAAATAAATTAATTTCATCAAAACTAAATACTTAAATAAAATAATAAAAATAATATATAAAAAAAATGTTCCAAACCACCAATAAAAAATGGAATCTTATATCACCTACACATTAATATGAATAACGTAAAATATCTTCTAAAATGATCCAAAAAAAACATTTTTGCTGCTCATCCTTCACATATGCATTATTTATTTAATTTATTTTCACTATATTATTCCACCCGGTAAATTGGTAAATTACTAAGCAGTCGTTGAGTTTAAATTTTGTTGATAATTTTTAATAATTTTTAAAATTATTATTACAATACACAAAAAGATTAAAAATTATTTTTCTATCAGAAATTATTGTTATTTTTCTATCAGAAATCAAGATTCTGATTTCGTTGTTGATTTTATTTTTCTATCAGAAATTATTTTTTTCTAATATTTATATATATATATTTATTTAATTTTGATATTCCTACATTAACTTAATAATGAAATTTGATCCAAGAAGTAGGATAATTTTATCACAAATTAATGTGAATTATGACAATATATTAAAAAAATAATAATTTACCAATTTATCGGGTGGAATAATATAGTGAAAATAAATTAAATAAATAATGCATATGTGAAGGATGAGCAGCAAATTTTTTTTTTTGATCCTTTTAGAAGATATTTTACGTTATTCATATTAATGTGTAGGTAATATAAGATTTCATTTTCTATTGGTGGTTTGGAACATTTTTTTATATATTATTTTTATTATTTTATTTAAGTATTTAGTTTTGATGAAATTAATTTATTTAGAAAAAATATATTACGATATTCAGATAATGAAATTTGATCTAAGCAGTAGGATAATTTTGTCACAAATTAATTGGGGCACCTAATTATTTTAAGTAAAAATATCTTTTTTAAGAGAGAGAGAGAAAGTAGGTCAACGAGAGAGAGAGAGAGAGTGGGGCCCAACTCTATTCCCGCAGCGACTAGTTGCGAAAATGGAAAAACACGCTATTTTTTTTAAATAAGTTGAAATGTAAACCATCCCTCAAAATATTTTTTTAAAACACACCAATATTAAAAAAGTCCCCAAATTTTGCCTTTTTGAAATTAGGAACGGAATTCATTTTCCGTTGCTAATTTTAACAACGGATTTTTATTTCCGTTGCTAAAAAATAGCAATTGCGGCATTAACAACCAAAATTTCCGTTGCTATTTTTTATTAGCAACGAAAATTGTCAATTTTTTGTTGCTATTTTCCATTGCTAAATGGGAATTTTCTTGTAGTGCTGGTTAAACAGATGAAAATCGAAAAAATTGGATAAAATAAGAATAAATCGGTTTGAAACTAGAAAAATCAAAATTATCCAAAATATTCATATAATATTATTTTTTTCTGGAAAAAAATAAAATATAAGTATAATTACAAAATAATTAAAATTTAAGCAATTTTGATGAATTTTTTATGAATAAAATAAAAATTATACTTTATATTTAATAAATTTCTTTGAATATTTGGAATTTTTTACTACATTTATCTTAAATTTTTGTTGTAAATATCAAATTAGTTGAAAATATTATTTTATTATTAATTTTTGATGATAAATATATTTTTAAAAATTATTTTTAATATTTTTATATAGTGATATTTTCATAATGTTTATAAAAAATTAAAGAAAATAATATTATTTAAAAAAAAAATCCAATTGAACTCCAATGATTCGGTAGAACTATGAACCCTTTACCTTTCCGATTCTTTATCGGTTCCAAATTTAATAACGTTGGTTTCTCGTCTTCGTCTCTGTCTCAATTTATGCCATCTTCAACTCCCCTTCACTTCCCTATCATCGGCATTCTTCATTGGCTTCCCAAATCCGTTGAACCTGAGTCCATTCTCCACTCTCTCCACACCGCCTACGGCTCTATCCTCACCCTTCGCCTCGGCCGTCAGCTCTTCATCAGCGTCGCAGAACGCTACCTTGCGCACCAAGCTTTAATTCAAAACGGTGCAGTTTTTGCCGGCCGCCCACTAGCTATTGGTGTAACCGAAATCATCACCAGTAATCAAAAAACATCAGCGCAGCCTGTTACGGTCCTAAATGATGGATTTTTCGGCAAAATCTCATTTCTGGAACTTCCACCCTTCCCGGGTCAACTCATACTCTAACGCTTGAAAATGGGTGCTCCAAATCCTCCTCCACCGATTGAAAACACCGTCAGTGTTCAACAATGTTAGCATTATCGAACATTTTCGATACGCCATATTTTTCCTGTTATCCATCATGTGTTTTGGCCACAAGATCGATGAGAAACAAGTTCAAGAAATCATGAGACTTGAGCGTGCCATGTTCTTTGAAAGTCCCAGTTTTAGTGTCCTCAACTTCTTGCCAAGATTTTGCAGAATCCTGTTCTTGTAAGCGCTGGTCAAAAGTGTTGAAGCTTCGGAAAAAACAAGAAGACTACTTGGTTCCTTTGATTCGACAAACAAAGAAAATGAAACATGACACAAATGGTGAACAAGTCTTAACCTACGTGGATACACTGTTAGATTTGCAACTTCCTGGTAAAAACAGAAAGATAAATGAAGAAGAAATGGTTACCTTATGCAATGAGTCGCTTAACGGAGGCACTGACACAACTTCCACAGCTTTGGAATGGATAATGGCGAATTTGGTCAAGTACCCAAACATTCAAGAGAAGCTAATTATGGAAATAAAAGAAGTTGTTGGAGATTCACAAGAGATAATAAAAGAAGAAGATCTAGAAAAGATGGCATATTTAAAAGCTGTAATTTTAGAAAGTCTAAGAAGGCACCCACCTACACATTTTGTGTTGCTCCATGCTGTTACTGAAGATGTAATGTTGGATAAATACTTGGTGCCTAAAAATGGGATAGTAATTTTTACGGCAGCAGAAATGGGATGGGACCCTAAGGTCTGGGAAGATGATCCCATGATGTTTAATCCTGAGAGATTTATGGGTAGTGAAAGAGAAATTATGCATGATTTAAAAGGTAGTAGAGAGATTAAGATGATGCCATTTGGAGTTGGAAGAAGGATGTGCCCTGCTTATAGTTTGGCAATGCTTCATTTGGAGTATTTTGTTGTCAATTTGGTATGGAATTTGGAATGGAAAGCTGTGGATGGAGATACTGTTGATTTGTCTGAAAAGCATGAGGTTACTGCGGTTATGAAAAATCCACTCAAAGCTCATGTGTCTCCCAGGTTCAACAACATCTAGATTCAGCTGCTTAAAAATTAGTATTTACTTATTATGTTGATACTTGCCTTACTATCAATTTAATGCTATTATTATATGCTATGTATAATAAAGTGAATTTTATTTCGTCAGCACCATTCTTAGAATGAGATAGTGAAATGCAAGTTCAAGCTCTGTTTATGGGGATTTTTTTTGAAAATGGAATTTATTTTGAAAGAAATTGAAAAATAGGGATTACAGTGAACTTATTTAGGAAAAATAAGTGTTGGAAACCGGCATATAAAGGTGTCTGTATCTGACATTGTAGGATCCGCATATTTGACCCTTTGGTATGCTGAAAACCAACAATATTTGTATGCCAGTATCCGACACATGAGACCCGTGCTTGGTTGGAAACCGGCTTGTTTTAGTGCCGGTTTTTGGCACCACTGTCACCCTGCAGAGATTTGTGCACGGTGTAATAGCAGCTCATTGAGTTTATCAGAGATATTAATAAATGTATGTTTGATGTTTGCTTTGCAATACCTTTTTCCCCTTTTCAAAACAAAAGCAAATGCTTAGGTCTATTTGAGATGACTATTCATCTGGAGTACATTTCTATATTTTTTTATATTATTTTTTTTTTTCTTCCGGTAGCAAATTTATGTGGTTGTTTGTTTGAATAATTGATTTAGAAGTTTCAGCTCGCGTACCAGTTTCAGCTTCATCTTTGCAAGCTTCAGGATTTCAAACTTCTGCTTCTGAGGGAAATTTGGAAAGGGTTTCTTCTGCTCTTCTAATCAGGCAACTAAGTTAAACTCATGAAATTAGAGTTATTTATTCCCAATATTTTATAAATAATGGCAGAGTCTATTTGATTTTCTTTTTGTTTTTGTTTTTCTTCGATCGATTCAGTTCTCAAAATAAACTTGTATTTAATTGGATCAATTCTATTTTTATAAGCCTAAAATTGACAAAATTTTGAACATGTTATTTGTTTAACATATATATTTCTATTTTAATATGTATATATATATATATTTTATAAGCCTACCGACCTGATTGAACGGAACCAAATCCACTCTATACAATTTCATTGGGCTTCCAAAATGATGAAATTTGGCATTTAATTCAATATGTAGTTAACCAAATCCATGGGATTTTGTTCTGTCGCTGGCCCACTTAAGCCAGTGTGATCACAAATTCATTTTAGCATCAGTTGAATATTTTTTTGACAATTTTTAACGCGTATAAAGCATTGTGAATGATTAAAAAAAATCTAAATTAAAAATAAAAATTAATTTCTGAACATATTTAATCCTTGAATTAATAGACTTCCTACAGAAAAGGAAGTGTGTGTGGACCACCATTATCTACATAATATTTCAATGATAAGTGTTAGATGTAGATATAATCGGGTAAAATATGACTATAATAAGAGGAAAATTCTTTCCAAAACCAGGTTTTGAAGTGGGGCAATGTGGCAAGTAAACTGAATCTTGCCATCTCAATTAAAATTACATCATTTATTACAATATTTTTAATATTTAAGAAAATAGGAAAATTGATAGAGTTTAATTGTTAACCTTAAAAAGAATATAACCTCGTATGAGGGGAGGAATTTAACTAATTGAAACCAAACATCTCAAATAAATTATATGTTTTAACAAAGTTACTTAGCAAATTTCATTATAACCCTAATTTCAATCACGCTTTAATAATTCCCATATTAAAAATAACTAGGGAAAGCGGATATAATATATGATGGGTCAATTTTAGTTGAGTGTCAACATAGAATTTATTGGGTCCATGGCCCCATTTTTTAGGTGTGAAAATGGAAACAAAATTATTTCGGAAGAGAGAAAGAGTCATAAGGTTTTCTTTTCTCCAACCGGAAATCATACACTGTACTATGATGCATGTGTAATAATAATAATAATAATAACAACAAAACTAGGGATGAGCAAAAAAAACTGAAAATATGGTTAACCGTAAAATCGGTCCGAAATCGAACCTATTTTTATGATTAACCGATCCGATGGACTCGGTTACGGTTTTTAATTTTTATATTTTTAGTTAATAGTTACGGTTTAAATTTTTAGGTACCGGTTAACCGTTAGTCAATAGTTAACCGGTTCATATATATATATATATATATATATATATATATATATATATATATATATATATATATATATATATATATATATATATTTATTTATTTATTTATTTATTCATTTATTTATTTATTTTTTATATCTTCAACTTTTTCTATTTCTCTCTAAAATTTACATAAAATAATATTTTAAAATATATTTAAATTATATTTTTATTTTTATACCTTAATTTATATTATATCGTTCTCTTTAATTATATAGTAATATTTATATATAATATATGATTAACTTTTATATATATTATTTTTTTATATTAAACTAAATTTATATCATGTCATTCTCTTTAGTTATATAGTAATATTTATATATAGTATCTCATTAACTTTTATGTATATTATTTTTTATTATATACTGGTATTCATATTTTACTTAATAGCGTGCAATTACATTTTCTTATATTTTAGAGTTTATGTTATAACATTTAATATTATTCAAAATTTTATTTAACTTAAAATCAAACATATTCTAATTTTCAACAAATATCAAATCTATTTTATAATATCAGTTATTAATCTATATAACATAAATTTTGACTAGTAAATTATATTTGTTTCGTAATTTTTATATTAAATTACTTTATACATTTGAAATTGAATTAAACATTGTCTAATTCTTTTTAATAATTTTATTTTTTAAATTTTAATGATTAACCGAAAAATATTGGTTAGTCAAACTGAAAAACCGAAACTGATGGACTGGTTAACTGAATGCAACGGACTGGTTAACTGAATGCAACGGACTGGTTAATGGTTAGCGATTTTAAAAAACCGATATTAATGGACTGATTAATTTTTTTGCTAATGGACCGGTTAAACGGTCCATGCTCATCTCTAAACAAAACTAATTTATTTTATATACAATTTTATGACATTTAGAGTCATAATTGTATGCAAATTATTAACCATATACATCTTGCTTAGTTGTTTTCCTGGTCCCATTTCAATCTTTTTCATGGTATGGAACTCCAATCCTTCCTGCAACAGAGTCCAAGCTTCAAGTTCAAAAAGAAAAGATCAGTAAGTTAAACCAGTTGGGCAGCCAAGTTTTTCGATCCAACAAAAGTGCCCTTCCAGCTAGTGCTAGTGATAAAGCTTCTTCAATCATAAGATGAGAAAATCTTGTTCAAATCATCCAGTTATTAGATAATCCCTTACAAGGGTTGGCCAAACATTAGTTAGTTTGATTTTTAATAATCTTATTTTTATTTGAATTTCCATCAAAATCAACAAAAAATCTAAAAAAGAAAAAAAAATGATTTGTGTAGTTTTCAGTTCTAGGCAGTCCCATTGCCAATGTGAGACGGTATTTTTATTATAATTTAAATGTAACATTAGCTGACTGAGTATCATGAATTCTGATTTTTCAAATACAATGTAAATTCGTGTTTATTATTTGCAATATTGACCAATATAAATACTCAATAAGTCATCATTCAAAATTCAAATGAATAATGAAAATAAATTGGAAGATATTTAAATATTTTAATCCTATTTTGTAATATTACATTTTGAAGTTGTCGTTTTAACCTTGAAAAGAGCTTTAAATATTCTTTTTTAAACAAAATTTCCTTAATTTACAATTTACAATCCTCGTCTTTCTTGCTAGATTCTTATTTTTTCTATAAAAAATAATGTAAATGCTGGTCTTTTCTTCCAATGGATTGCTCATTGGTTTACAATGTAACATGCTGGTTTTCTCTAAGATAGCGTGCGCATCAGAGGACTGAGACAGATGTAATCCTTCTGTTGTTGTTGTAATTTCTATACCAAGAAAGTGATGAATGGGCCCAAGGTCCTTCATGGCAAACTTCGTATGTAAATGCTGGATGAAGGAATCTAGAAGTTGGGAGTTGGAACATGTAACAAGCATAGCATCCACATACAAAAGAAGAATCAAGGTGCCAAGTGAACTGTGTAAAACAAATAAAGAAGGGTCAATCAAACTACAAAAAAAAAAACATGCTTTAAGAGAAAGTTACTAAAATGATCAAACCATGCACAAGGAGCTTGTTTTAACCTGTGGAAAGCCTTTTTCAATTTGCACACATGATTTGGGAACTATGGATCAACCATACTTGGAGGTTATTCCATATACATGACCTCATTAAGAACTCCATGGAGAAATGCATTTTTAACATCTAACTAAAGAATAGCCCAATGTTAGGAAAGCGTCAAACTAAGCACAAGATGAATGGTTCCAAGCTTGATGATAGGGGAAAATGTGTCTGTATAGTTAAGGCCATCTATTTGATTTTACCCTTTAATAATAAGGCAAGCCTTCAACCGATCAAGAGATCCATCCGGCTTAAGTTTTTATTTAAAAACCCATTTGTATCCAATGACATATGGTTGAGAGGTGCATGGAATAAGTTCCCATATGTTGTTATTATGAAGTGCACTAATCTCTTTAACCATAGCGATTTTTTACCCTTCACACTTAAGAGTAGTTCTAATGGTCAAAGGAACCCAAGGTATATTTTATCCAATAGAAGCAAAGAGCGTATATTTTAAATTAGGTTTATGAATACCATCTTGTGAGCGTGTTACCATAGAATGGCACAGAGGTTGAGTTTATGTAAGAGACATGTTATCTTGCAGGATTATAGCTGGATTCAGAGGAGTAATTGATGAGGAAGAGAAACGCATGGTGGCTAAAGACATTTGAATGAATGAACTTTGATCTGAAATGGTAATGATGTTGGGAGTAAGCTGTGCCAACTCAAAGGAATGGCCAGTATCTGAATGGCTAGACTTGATCAGTTGAGGTGATGGACTTAATGAATTTTTTTGAAGATTCATCAGTAGAGGGAGATGACATGGCTGGGTTGATGGCTTCTATAGGTGATGAGGTTTGGTCATTAAGGTTGATGTTTAGTAGAGAAGTATCACATGTATTTGTGTCCTGTAAAGAAGGTATACTGTGAGTCAGTGAAAGAGATATCCAAGAGTTATAAATGTTAAGCCAAAAATCATTTAAGGAGGGCAAAGTATTGAGCTGTGATTTTTTAAAAAAGAAAGTTTGTTTCATCAAATATCACATGGTGAGAGATGAGAATTTTTCTGGTTGGTGGATTAAAGCATTTGTGTCCTTTATGTTTATCACTATAGCCTATGAAAACACATGGCAAAGTTTTAGGATCAAATTTTATTTTGCGTGTATCCTAAGTGTAAGGAAAATACTTTGAACCAAAAATTCTCAAAAAAGAATATAGAGGATACAATCCATACATTTTATAGTAGGGAGTCTCAGAATTTAAAGCAATTGATGGTAAGCAATTTAAAAGAAAAATTACTATTTGAAAAGCTTCCAACCACAAAAATATTAGAGCACCACTATGAAAGAGCAAAGCCATACCTAGTTCACGAATTATTCTATGGTGACGTTCAACCATACCTACTATTCTAGAGTATATGGACAAGAAATCTGATGAATAATTCCCTGTGCTGAAAATGAGATTTGATTAGAATTAATAAATTCTCCTCCTCTATCAGAATAAAATATTTGAATTTTTTTTTTGTTAAATTGCCATGAGATATATTGTTCAAAAGCCAAGTATGCATCAAAAAACTCATATTTTTTTTCTTAATGGTATTAGCCAAGTGCAATGGAAAAAATCATCAACAATGCAAGCATAGTAATGAAAATGATAAAGAGACAAAATCGGTGATGGTCCCTATAAATCACAATGTATCTTATTAAAAATAGACAAACTAGTATTATCAGTAGAAAAGAAAGGTAATTTACTAAGTTTAACTAATTGACAACTATCACAAAAAGAAGGTGACTTATTTGATCCTTGGATATCAATCAATCATTGTTGTTGTAATAGGTGAATGTCCCAACTACTGATGCCACAAATCAGAAGTACTAGACTTGAACCTAAATGAAAAATGCAACTCATGGAGACTAGATATAACATAAAGATCACATTTCCATTGGCTTGTCATCATTTTGTAACCTATTCTCCTGTCCTTAATACAAAAATCCACATTAGTAAAATCACAATTCACCGAATAATGATTAGTAAGTTAGCTAATAGATAGAATATTTCTATTTAAATTAGGTACATGTAGAACATTGCTTAATGGAAGACTTTGATTATCCTTTTTAAGTTATGTATCACCAATGGATTTTATTCCTAACAATTTGCCATTGCCAATAAAAACAGAGTCATTACCAAGATAGGCATGTGTATTATGCAATAATTTAGCTTTACCTATCATGTGCTGAGAAGCACTTATGTCGGATGTCTATTCAGTATCAAACACGATGTTATCAAGGGTGAGTACTACCAATGCCTTTGGAAATTCTTCAGCTGAATGAAGATGTTTAGATAAATGCCAATAAATTTTTACAATATGACCTATATATAATGCCACAGATTTGACAAATTTTATTTCGATATTGTTCTCTCTGCTGGTGTCATCCTACAATGTCCAGGTGGTGATGGTTTTTGATTTCCCAAGTCATGTTTATTATGGGAATTGGTTTGTTCACCAGAGCTGTTGTTGCCTGGGTTGTTGAAATGTGGGTTGTGAGCTTGAAACCCATGCCCATTTGAGTTAAAGTTGTTTTGCATCCTGCAAGATCCAACTTCACAACAAAAAAAACTATAAATTAGCGACGACATTCTTTCAGTTGCAAATTTTGCGACAGTTTCGCTACTGTTTTTCAATTCTGTCATAGGAAGGTATTTTCTATTTTTTGGGATGAAATAGAAATGGAATAAATAATCAGTCGCAAAATATTGGCGGGAAATATAAGAGCCATGTTTTGTGACGAAATTAGCGACAAAACTTCCGTCGCTAATTTTTATAATTTTTTATTCATGAAATTAGTTCTAGAAAATTTAGCAACGAACGTTTTAGTCGCTAATTCTGGAGGTAAAATATGGTGCCTTTTTTTGCGAAGGTTTCAGTCGCTAATAGTATTTTATTACAGTAAAACGATTAGTGACGGAAATATTTAGTCGCTAATCCGTCGCAAAGAAAATAACAAAATATTTTTTTTTAATTTCAATCACGTAATTTATGTATAATTTTAAGTAGTTTTAATACAGACCATATCAAATAGATATTTTATTTTGCAACAGAAATTTATAAATTATTTTATAATTTAATAATAATTTTTTTTTTATCAAATATACCAAAATCTAAAGTTATTTATTTAGAAAATTTACATTTTTAATAATAATAATAATAATAATAATAATAATAATAATAATAATAAAGTAATTGTTACGATTATTATATAATTATGTGATAATGATTAATAAAAATAATTATTTATAAAATAGTAATATAAATTTTATTATTTCATTTAAAATAATAATAATAAAATTTGTAATTTATTTTTATTTTATAAAATTTAAATCAAATATTGAATTATTAGAAATTCTAATTATTTTTTATCATGTATCCCCAAATCTAAACTTATTAATTTAAAAAAATTACATTTTTAATAATAATAATAATAATAATAATAATAATAATAATAATAATAATAATAATAATAATGATGATGATGATGATGATGATGATGATGATGATGATGATGATGATGATGATGATGATAAAGTAATTTTTATAATTATTATATAGTCACATTATGAAAAATAATAAAAATAAATATTTATAAAATAATAATAAAAAATTTATTATTTCATTTAAAATAATTATAAAAATTTTTAAAAATTATTTTTATTTTGTAAAATTTAAATCAAATATTAAATTATTATAAATTTTAAGTATATATATATTTATCAAACCATTTTAAAATATAAATAAAATTAATGAAAATTGCATAATTATAATTTTTTCTTTTATGTTTTACTTTTATTTTTTCACTTGCAATATTATTATATTATAATTGCATAATTATACCATATATTTAACTAAATATCATTTACTTCTAAAACTAGTGAAATTGACATTTTTCTTTACATATCTTAATAAATTATGCATTCATTATGTGTGATCACATAATTATCTATAATCAAATGAAAATTAGCATCCAAATAAATAGAATTGGTTGTTCATTAAATTTTAACTTATTTAAAAAAAATAAATATGAACTTATCATAATAAATATAAATCTATGTCTAGTTATATGTGGTGATTATGTAACGCCCCAAAATCTAAGAGGTATTATTTTTAGATCTTTGGTGGTTCGATTCTCCTTTCCAAACCCATCAATCATCCCCAATCGCCGGTAATAGATAGATCGAAAAATAATTACTAATAATACTAAAAATTTTAGTTATCTTAATCGAAATAAGAAATACGATTTGAAATTGGAGAAATTGATTTGTAATGCCCTAAATTTTTAGTCGTCTGACAATACTTTTTAATATATGAGTATTACTTTTGATACCGGTTTACGATGATCAATTTATTGAGGATCCTATACAAGTGAGTATAATTTGAAGGTTGGTATACACACACACACACAATAAAATACCAACTTTTTTAAATTAACTCTATATTTTTATTCAATTTATGAAAATTAAATTAAATATATAAATATAAATTAAAATTCATGAACTTAAAAGTAGATCTTACCAAATAGAAAACAAAATTACTATTAAAAATAGAATGATGATTATTTTCTTAAAAAGAATTCAGTTTTCTCCTCCCAAATTCTCAATCCCAATCTTAAAATTCAAATTTTCTTCAATTCCAAATCATTCAATCATTTCGTTCCTAATTTCATCTTTCCTCAACCAATTTCTTAAAAATTCGAATATATTACATGGATATTTCCAGAGGTTTCTTCATTTTACCATCAATTTTAGATTTGTCCCTATTCAACAAAATAAATTCGAATAAGCTTTTGGAACGTAAAGCATATTGGTGCTGGTGCTGTACTTGAATGAGTGTTTATGTCTTGTGATATAATAAATTCAAATATTATATACAAATGTATAATTTTATAATTATAATAATGCATATATATTATATCTATTGATGCAAATAAAAATTCTATATAAATTTATCTATGAAACTATCCTTCATTTAATAAAATATTATACATATGAAAGTAGGAATATTTTTTACTTTTAAAAAAAATATAATTATCAACAAATTAGCCAATTTAGATTGAGTTTAACCAATTAATATAGTTTTTTTTAATTTCAATCACGTGATTTATGTATAATTTCAAGTAATTTTAATACAGACCATATGAAATAGATATTTTATTTTGCAACAGAAATTTATAAATTATTTTATAATTTGATAATAATTTTTTTTTATCAAATATACCAAAATCTAAAGTTATTTATTTAGAAAATTTACATTTTTAATAATAATAATAATAATAATAAAGTAATTATTACGATTATTATATAATTATGTGATGATGATTAATAAAAATAATTATTTGTAAAATATTAATATAAAATTTATTATTTCATTTAAAATAATAATAATAATAAAATTTGTAATTTATTTTTATTTTATAAAATTTAAATCAAATATTGAATTATTAGAAATTGTAATGATTTTTTTATCATGTATCCCCAAATCTAAACTTATTAATTTAAAAAATTTACATTTTTAATAATAATAATGATAAAGTAATTGTTATAATTATTATATAGTCACATTATGAAAAATAATAAAAATAAATATTTATAAAATAATAATACATAATTTATTATTTCATTTAAAATAATTATAAAAATTTTTATAATTTATTTTTATTTTGTAAAATTTCGATCAAATATTAAATTATTAGAAATTTTAATTATATATATTAATCAAATCATTTTAAAATATAAAGAAAAAATAATGAAAATTGGCAGGGACATTATAATTTTTTACTTTTATTTTTTCACTTGCAATTTTATTATATTATAATTGTATAATTATACCATATATTTAACTAAATATCATTTACTTCTAAAACTAGTGAAATTGACCTTTTTCTTTACATATCTTAATAAATTATGCATTCATTATGTGTGATCACATAATTATCTATAATCAAAAGAAAATTAGCATCCAAATAAATAGAATTGGTTGTTCATTAAATTTTAATTTATTTAAAAAAAATAAATATGAACTTATCATAATAAATATAAATCTATGTCCAGTTATACGTGGTGATTATATAACGCCCCAAAATTTGAGAGGTATTATTTTTAGACCTTTGGTGGTTCGATTCTCCTTTCCAAACTCATCAATCATCCCCAATCGCCGGTAATAGATAGATCGAAAAATAATTGCTAATAATACTAAAAATTTTAGTTATCTTAATTGAAATAAGAAATACGATTTGAAATTGGAGAAATTGATCTGTAATGCCCTAAATTTTTAGTCGTCTGACAATACTTTTTAATATATGAGTATTACTTTTGATACCGGTTTACGATGATCAATTTGTTGAGGATCCTATACGAGTGAGTATAATTTGAAGGTTGGTATACATATACACACACACACAAAATAAAATACCTACTTTAAATCATTTCAAGATAATAACATCCAATTTATAATAAATTAAAACATTAAATATACTTTAGAGTAATATAAGTATATTTTAGATTTGAACTCCCGCTCTGATATAATTTTTATTATCTATTTAGTTAAAATTAACAAAATTAAAAAAAATTGTATACAGATGAATTTAATTAATTGAAAGACTTTCCAAACATTAGGAGTACAATTATTATATTTAAAATGAAATAGTTTTTATGGTAGATTGGCCTAAACAATTTAATTTTTTTAATTAACTCTATATTTTTATTCAATTTATGAAAATTAAATTAAATATAAATTAAAATTCATAAACTTAAAAGTAAATCTTACCAAATAGAAAACAAAATTACTATTAAAAATAAAATGATGATTATTTTCTTAAAAAGAATTCAGTTTTCTCCTCCCAAATTCTCAATCCCAATCTTAAAATTCAAATTTTCTTCAATTCCAAATCATTCAATCATTTCGTTCCTAATTTCATCTTTCCTCAACCAATTTCTTAAAAATTTGAATATATTACATGGATATTTCCAGAGGTTTCTTCATTTTACCATCAATTTTAGATTTCTCCCTATTCAACAAAATAAATTCGAATAAGCTCTTGGAAAGTAAAGCATATTGGTGCTGGTGTTGTACTTGAATAAGTGTTTATGTCTTGTGATATAATAAATTCAAATATTATATACAAATGTATAATTTTATAATTATAATAATGCATATATATTATATCTATTGATGCAAATAAAAATTCTATATGAAACTATCCTCCATTTAATAAAATATTATACATATGAAAGTAGGAACATTTTTTACTTTTAAAAAAATAAATATAATTATCAACAAATTAGCCAACTTATATTGACTTTAACCAATTAATATAAAATTATAATTTTCATGAATCAGCTGCATATAAAAACTTGTATTTTTTATACATACTTAGTTGTATGAAAAAAATATATACAATGACAATAAGAGAAAGAATAATATATATATATATATATATATATATATATATATATATATATATATATATATATATATATATATATATATATATATATATATATATATATATATATATATATATATATATATATATATATATATATATATAAAGGTAGCAAAGAACATTTTAGGAGGGGCACCGAGTTTTAGAAAAAAGGTTACAACCACAAGAAAATCTTGCACAAGGCAGAGTCGTCAGCCGTGAAGACCAGCATAGTATTTTGGAACTGGTCTATATGAGCTCAGGGATCAGTGTTTTCACTGTAGGTTTTGAGGTTAGGAAGGCGGAGATTGAAAAATGGAGCGGCTAATATTTCACGAGAGAGAGGTGATCGAAAACTACCTTGGTACTGAAAGGTAGTTCAGTTTTGCTGCCTTTGGATTCTATCATCCAAGAGGCGGTTGAATTGTTCGGTAGTGGGGGTGATGGTGGAGTTGGGGTTTTGGGGTAATGCTAGGGGGTAGGTTTCCTGAGCAGAAGGCTGAGAAGGCTGAAGCAGGTTGGTGGTTTGCGAGGGTAAGGGCTGGGGCTGAGCCTGAGCTACAATGGTCGATAGTGCGGCTATGAGGGATTAGGCAGTTTGTGGAGTAATGCTAGGAGTAATGGTTAGGACTGCCATGGCTGGGGAAGTAGAGACAGTGTCATTGGGTTGAGGGAGGAATTGTAGTGTTCCTTGCAGGGTGTTGTTGGGCGTTTGGTTTTCTTGTTGGGAAATGTTTAGGTTGAGGTTTGAAAAAAAGATCCATATTCCATGCTCACCGCACCAAATAATGACAGGTGAAATGCACAGCTAGCTCCTTGCGATTACCTGCAATAGCAGATAATGGACCGATGGGTTTCCGACAAGGGAGCCTCCGATGGTCAAGTTAGAATATTTGACTAAGAGAGTAAGAATTCCTTTGTAAGAAAAAGTTGAGTAACCATTTCATACCTATTTTTTTCTCTTTTTATAGGTGGGATTAACACGTTTGTAGGAGATAATGGGAGGATTTTCCTGTTCTTTCTGGCCACTAACCCATTTTTGGCGATTCTCGAAGGAAACTTGGGTTAGCGACTGCTTTGTCCATCGTGGTGAAGCTATTTTTGGGATACGTTGTTTACCGAACTCTCGCTCGGTTATAGGGTCCGGAGAAGTTGAACCTTTGGTCGTCTCACAGGGTCCTCATTGAGCTAGGTGCTCGGGAATCGTGGAATCGTTAAATCGGTCCCTAAGTTAGGTTGTTATCATAAGTCCCCTCCCCAGTGGGCGATATTTATGTCAGCAGTTGGCGGATGGATACCTTCAATACTGTGAGATCCTAGCTTGTGGCGATTGGGCTGAATGAGCTCGTGTTTTTCGAGCTCTAGATCAGAGTTCGGTATGAAGAAGTATGTCAAATTGGATAGCTTTAGGAAAGGGGAGACCTACCTTGAACCTTATCTGTTCGGCTGCGAGTTGCAGGATGGTGTCAGTTTTTATTTGGGCGCATTTATTGGGGGTCATTATGGCCTCCTATTTTGTCGCTTATAATGGCTTAAACCGCTTCGGGTAAAATGCACCGCCTTTAATACGCTATCCCACGCTCAGATCCATTGCCACGTGTATGGTCAGGACCCTTCTCAGTTTCTTATATAAACCATCTCTGAATTCCCCTTTTCCTTTCTCTTCTCATTCATTTTTATTCTCTCTCATTTCTTCTGCGTTCATCATCTTCGGGTTCGTTGCTTGGAGCTTCAAAGTTTCTGTTCTTCTTTTGCAGTCTCCTTTTCGCTTTTGTCCATACTTTATCAGGTTTGTCCTCAATCCCCTCCTCATTCTCTATTTTTATTTAACTTTTCATCCATAAGTTCGAAGATCGGCTCAAGTGAGGGAGTTGGCGTTAGCGAAGATGCCCCCACCGGAAGTGTCCCGGGTATAAGCAGGTGTTCCACTTCAGATGAGGAAGTTCAAAACTTTGATGTAAGACAACCTGTTACTTCCTCCAAAAAGAAGGCTCCTCGCTGACTGCCGAGAGTAGGGAGCACAAGTTTCACGGTTAAGAAGGAGGAGCTCGGTTCGCTCCTAGCCTAGTTGACATTTGAGCCGGACTACTTCACCAATAAGCCTAGCACCTCGCAAAAGGCAAACATGAAATTCAATAACAAAAGAAAGACTACCATTTACGAGGCACAACTGGAGGCCGGCATCCGCCTGTCCTTGACTAGCTTCGAGGTGAGTGTGCTGAGGTATTTCGACCTGGCCATAGGGCAGCTCCACCCCAATGCTTGGCGGACACTTACCGTTCTTTAAATTTGGGCCGTGGATCAAGGCATAGATCTAACTTTAAACCTTTTCCAAGCAACCCACGTAGTCGATCTTCGAGCTGGTATGGAGGACCACAATTATATACAAGCTCAGCCTGGCTATGGAGTGTCAACTGGGAACCTGGAGTCTCTGAAGATGTGGAAGGATCTGTTCTTTTTAGTGGAGAGAGTGCAGGCCGACTTTTAAGTATGAACGACTTGAAGGAGGTACACAAACCGCAACGATGGGAATTCATAGCTCTCCGATGAAGAGGAGCTGATTTTAGCCAGATGGAGGAAACTTGCCCGAGACAAGTAGGACCTGAGGAATCTATTGGATCCTCACGGTTCGGATTTGGTTCCTCGCCGTAAAAAAGGTAATGTGCGGCGTTCTCTTATTCAATGATACTAATGTACTGTTTTAATTTGCTTTCTATTTGCAGCTATAAGGAAAATGAGCCAAGCTACTGAGATCATGAGGGCAAAGAGGCAAAAGCTCTCTGAAGCTTCCCCGAGCATACCTAATATTACCGAAGAAGTGGCGGTTCCACCCCTCCGGAGGCTCAGCCAGTGACCGCAGTTGTTGAGGTTTTGGAGACTTTGGTTGTTCAGACCGGACTTGATGCACCATCCGAGCCCCGAGGCCAGACCGAGAGGGAGCCCAAAGAACTTTGTGGCATACTCAGCAATATTTTCGAGTTCTGGGCGGCCAAAGGGAATAAATATTCCTCCACCGACCCAAACTTTAGCACATTCATGCACGTGGCTTCTTACGTGCCTACGGAGGTCGGTCCCCTCACCTCGCTGAATGCCGAACATTTGGCCGAGTTCCTGAAGAGGCATCAGGTCGAGATAAGTAGTTTCAACTTATTGATGTTGTTTGTCTATCGTTTAGTGCTTAATTTTTTTGTGTTTTGCAGGGATCTCAATTGATCGGTGCTACTATCGCGAAGATGAATGACCTCATCTCCAAGCATCGAAGAGTTGGTTCCAACTTCGGCGCTTTACGATCGAAGATAGGCAAAACTGAGGAAAAGGATCGAAAGGCTCAAGAGCTGGTCGAGAAGAATGCTAGCAAAGTGGGTGAGCTGGAGGCCGCTCTGAATCGGGAAAAAGAGTCAAATTCTATGCTCCAAGTAGAGGTCGAACAGCTCAAGCAAAAAGAGGCCGAGCATGATAAGGAATCCGAGCGGGAGGAGAAAGAGGTCGAGATACTAGCTGAGAAATGCATGGCATTTAGCGCCAAGATATTTTCTGCTGTAAAAGGGCAATATCCTGAGCTCGACCTGTCTTTCCTGGATGACGTGTATCCAAATGAGGACTAGCCTCTTGTAACGCCTTTTTTCTCTTAATAAAAATCCAAACTATTTCTATACTTGTCGTGTTTGATGTTTGTGTTTGATGTTTGGTTTATTTTCCTAAGAACGATAGTATAGACAAAATAGTTGTGTGTGTGGTGAGTTCGAATGTTAAACCGAGCTTGGTTAACTAAATAGAGAAACTGCCCAGTAAAAATGCTATTTAAATAATGAGTTCGCTACGATGCGTATCTTGCATTCGGAACTTCTGTGCCAGGTATTTGGCATGCCGAACTATAATTCACCTTGGGGCTGTGTAGTCGGCGCCTGGACCAAGTGCTGTGTGGTAGCATTCGCCGAACTCCTTTTTTTGGCGTGATTCAAGTTATTTGGTGATGTGTGCCGAACATTATTAGAGGTTCGAGTGATTTTGGCTATGAGGCCGAGCCCTTTCCATAAGTGTAGTTAGCTTCGTGAGTTAAGTTTTTTGAGGCGTATGGTGCCAAACTTATTTTAGTGATAGGGTAATTTTGGCGAGGATGCCGAGCCATTTAACCATAGGCATAGTTAGCCTTGAAAGTTAGTAAGTTTTGCGGCGTCTGGTGCTGAACTTAATTTAGTTATAGGGCGATTTTGGAGAGAATGCCGAGTCCCTTTAACCACAGGCGTAGTTAGCCTTGTAAGTTTATAAGTTTTACGACGTATGGTGCCGAAATTAAGTTAGTTATAGGGCGATTTTGGTGAGGATGCCGATCCCTTTAACCATAGGTGTAGTTAGCCTTGTAAGTTTATAAGTTTTGCGGCGTATGGTGCCAAACTTACTTTAGTGATAGGGCATTAATGGCGAAGATGTCGAGCCTGTGGACATATCCTGATATAAATTTGCTAAGTATTTTGCACAGAATAGGTCATTCATTAAATTTATGTCCGGCAGGCAGAAATATCCGCCAAACTTGCACTGAGGCTAGAATATAATGGCAGTAACTTGCAATAGAAATGAAGAAACAACGAAAATGACGAACAAAAATTGAAGACGATAAAATGAGAATCAATATGAGACATGGCGTAATGAGTGTCGAGCTACTGATAGTATAGTTTAAGGTTGAGTCCGTTCCTAGAGTGCGGGAGTCATTTGCCTGCTGAATCGACTAGCCTGTATGCTCCGTTTTGGCTCACTTCCCAGATAATATATGGCCCTTCTCAGTTAGGATCCATCTTGCTTACTCCTACCGCCGTTTGAGCAGATACCACCTTTTTCAATACCATTTATCCGACTCAGAAAGACCCCAGCGTGACCCTACGGTCGTGATAAGCTACCATGCACTGCTTGTATGTTGCTGAGTGTATTTGGGCGTGCTCCCTGCTTTCTTCGAGCCGTTCTAAGTTATACAATAGACTGGTGCAACTCTCTATGTTGGGAGAAGATGTTCGAACACCTCAAACTCCTATCTCGCAGGGAATGACTGCTTCAGTACCATATGTAAGTGTGAAGGGTGTTAACCCTGTTTCTGCCCATGGCGAACTCTGGTAGGCCCATAACACATTGTTAAGCTTTTTAGTCCATAAGGCTTTGGCATCTTCAAGCCGTTTCTTGAGCCTGGATAAGATAGCTTTGTTTATCACTTCGGTCATTCCATTGGATTGCAGATGATAAACTGAAGTGAAATTCAACTTGATCTTCAGCTTTGATGAAAAGTTCTTAAAAGCCTGACAATCAAACTGTTTGCCATTGTCAGATATAATTGAGTGGGTGATACCGAATCTTGTTATAATATTCTTATTCAGGAACTTAATGACGTTCGATGGTATAATAGTTGAAAGTGGCTCGACTTTCACCCATTTGGTAAAGTGGTCCACCTCTACCACCAAGAACCACCGCTGTCCTTTTGCTTGGGGGAAAGGGCCAAGTATGTCAATTCCTCACTGGGCTAAAGGCCATGGGCTGTGGATCGGCTTCTGCTTTGTCGAGCTCTGGTGTGGAATATTTGCGAACCTTTGGCATTTGTCGCATCTTTGTGCTAGAGCCTTCGCATCAGCCTTCATGGTTAGTCAATAATACCCCTGTAAGAGAGCTTTCCGAGCTATGGCCTGTGCACCTTCGTGGGCTTCGCAGATTCCTTCATGAATTTCTCTAAGGATATAATCCCCTTCTTCATTGCTCGCACATAAAGCCCAAGGATTGGAGAAAGATATCCTGTAAAGCTTGTTATCTATCACGGCATATAAGCTCGATTTTTGAACTATATTTTAGGCCTGGGCTCGTTCCTCTAGCAAAGTTTTCGATATTAAGTATTGATAAATAGGTAAGCACCAACCCCTCCATTGGCTCCTGAACTTGAACCTGATAGGTTTCGTAGGTTGGATGTGAGATGATAATAGAAATGATGTCTGCATTTTCCACCGGGCTATTGAGACTATCTTTCTTTGCCAGAGCATTTGCCTCCGCATTCTTCCCCCGAGGTATTTGAGTGATAGACCAAGTTCCCCCTTTTTCCTCCAACTTGGCCAACAAGGCAGAAGTCAGCTCTTTATATCGGATCATGGAACGTTCTTTGGCTTTAAAGTTTCCCTTCAGTTGACTGACCACTAGTTAGGAATTTGAGAATATCTCTAAGATGTTCGGCTTCACTTCTATCGCCAACTGCAGCCCATAGCACAAGGCCTCGTATTCTGCCACGTTGTTGGAGGCTGAAAAGGTCAGGTGGGCCATAGCTCAGATTCAAACTATCAGTAGGCTCATCAAAAGTACTCCAACCCCGCTCCATTCGAACTTGAGGCCCCTCAACATATAACTTCCATGATACTTTATCTGGCCCGGGAACTGATTTATGTAGCTCGGCCACAAAGTCTGCCGTCACCTGTGCTTTCATAGATGTTCGTGGCTCATATCGAACATCAAATTCCCCTAGGCGAGCGACTCACTCTGTCAACCGTCCCGACCATTCTAGCCTCTGTAACACCTTTCTCAAGTTTGAGTTTGTGCGTATAGCAATCGTGTGCGCCTGAAAGTATGAACGGAGCTTGATTGTTGTTGTAATGAGTGCAAGGGCCAGCTGCTCTAGGATAGGATAATTTAGTTCGGCTCCCCGAAGTACTTTGCTCGTGTAGTAAATGGGAAATTGTTGGCCTCCTCTTCTCAGACCAGTACCAAATCTACTGCACCATCGGAGATAGATAAATAGACATATAGAACTTCGCCGGCTAGTGGCCTGCTGAGCAATAGCAGGGTTGAGAGGAACTGCTTCAAGGCCTGGAATGCTTGCTGGCATTCTTCTGTCCAAGTAAAGTTCTTTAGGTTCTTGATTGCTCAGTAGAAGGGCAAGCATCATTTGGCTGAGCATGATATGAACCTACCCAAAGCTGTGATCCTTCCATTCAATTTTTGTACTTTTTAGATTGTTTTAGGTGGGTCTATGGTCATAATTGCTTTGATCCTTTTTGAATTTGCCTCGATTTTCCGCTTAGATATCATAAAGCCAAGGAATTTTTTGAACTGTATCCCAAAGGCACACTTCTCGGGATTTAGCTTTAAGCCTGATTCCCAGAGTCTGTGAAAGGTCTCTTTCAACTCGGTGCACATGTCTTTTGAGGCTCGGCTCGGCTCTTAACAATCATGTCATCCATATAGATCTCTATATTTCTTCCCAACTGCTCGAAAAAATAGCTTATTCATCAGCTTTTGGTAGGTGGCCCTTACATTCTTCAATCTAAAGGGTATGACTCGATAACAGTAAGTTCCTCTATGAGTAACAAATGCTGTTTTTTCTTCAACCGATGGGGCCATCGGGATCTGATGGTATCCCGCTGAGGCATCAAGGAAGGCATACTTCTCGAATCCTGCCGTGGAGTCCACTAGTGTGTCGATGTTCGGCAGTGGATAGCAGTCCTTCGGGCATGCTTTGTTAAGATCGGTGAAATCAACACACATTCTCCATCTTTCACTGCTCTTTTGGACAAGTACGACATTGGCCAACCAGTTCGGATAGAATATCTCCCTGATGAAACTGCTTTCCAGCAAAGTTGCGATCTCTTACTCAATGGCCAATTATCTTTCGGGGGCATGATTCATCTTTTTTTGTTTTACCGGCTTGTAATCTGGCTGAACATTCAACGAGTGGAAAATTAAGCCTTTCTTAACCCCCTAGATGTCCGAGGTTCGCCAGGCAAAAACATCGACGAACTCCCTAAGGGTTGAGAGTAGAGCTTCCTTCTCTACCCCTGTCTTTCCAGCCGATATCTAAAACTTCTTGCCTTGCTCTAGTTCAACTACTTGTAGTACTTCTGCCGGCTCGGCCCTTCGTTCCTCCTTCTCTGTTACATCCATTTTGTCCAGGGGCAGGTCCTGATTGGCCCCTCTGAGTATGATCAAGTACGTCTCCCGAGCAGTTTTATGGTTCCCTCTCATAATGGTCACTCCATCGTCTATGGGAATCTTAAGCACCAGGTTTTTTATGGAAACATAGGCATTCACCTCGGATAGTAGGGATCGGTCGAATATCATGTTGTAAGACAGCAAAATATCAACCACCATGAAATCTGCTTGGCAAGCATGAACCACTGCATCGTCTTCGAGTTGCACAGGTAGATTTGCTAGGCCCTCTACCTGGACAGGCTTTCCAGACAAGCCGATAAGGGGGATGCTAACTTCCTCAAGCCTATGGTCTGACATCCCCAATGCTCTGTATGCCTGGGCTATTATATGGTTGACTGCACTTCCTATGTCAACCAGTATTCGCTAGACTAGGAAGTCTTGGATGACTGCTTCAACAACTAAAGCATCCGCGTGTGATTGCTGAACATGTGCCCCATTGGCCGACGTAAATTGGACCATATTTGTGGCCGAGCTTATCTCCCGCCAGACGGACATGACCTCCTTGGACTTTCTCTTTGGGGATTGGTCCCGTTGCTCACCCTCGACAATCATATGGATGACCCCAGCGGGTGGTCACCTTCCATCATTGGTTCGATTCCTGTTCGGTTGAGGAGATGGTGACCTCTGCCTTTTCCCTCTCTCATCTGGCTTAGTGAAACGAGTTAGGGTACCTTTTCGAACTAGGTACTCAATTTCACATTTGAGTTGCCTGCACTCCTCAGTCTCATGGCCTTTATCTCTATGAAAAGCATAGTAGAGGCCCTGATCTCCGTTCGGATCTTCCCTCATGGGTCTTGGCCAATTAACCTGCCCATTCAATTTTAACCAATCTAAAATCTGTTCTCGAGAGGCTGTCAGGGGCGTGAATCTTTCATCTCTTCGGTTGTCGGAGTAGGGAGTGGTGATTGCATATGATCTATTATGCCAATTACCTCCTCGGTATTTCTTTGAGTCGATCTTGCTGGGATGCCCCCCATTTCGAGCTACTCTTGCACTTTCTCCCCCTTCCTTCTCCGATGCCCATGTGCTATGGGAGGTATGGCGGAGATGTCGAGCCTCATCCATGCGAATTTACTTGTGTGCTCGTGACATTAACTCGGTAAAGTCTTTGGGGGGTTTTTTGCTGAGGGAGTCATTAAAATTCTGGCACCTCGTGTTTCAGATTAGGGCGTTAATGGCGACCTTCAAGTTCAGATTCTGTATGCCCATGGCCACATCATTGAACTTCTCCACGTAGGCGCACAGTGATTCACCCTTTTTCTTGTTGCACTAGGTTCAGGTCAGCAAACACCTTGTTCGGGTTAGCGACGAACATGTCACTGAATTGTTCAAAGTTCTCGATACAATGTGATGACAGGTTCCGAAACCAGATCTGGGCTGAGTCTGCCAAGGTTTGGGGGAAAATATTACACAAGGCAAAGTCATCAGCCGTGAGGACCAGCATAGTGTGTTGGAACTGGTCTATATGAGCTCGGGGATCAGTGTTTCCACTGTAGGTTTTGAGGTTAGGAAGGTGGATATTGGAAAATTGAGCGGCTAATATTTCACGAGAGAGGAGTGATAAGAAACTGCCTTGGTACTGAAGGGTAGTTCGGTTTTGCTGCCTTTGGATTCTATCATCCAAGAGACGGTTGAATTATTCGTTAATGAGGGTGATGGTGGAGTTAGGGTTTTTGGGTAATGCTGGGGGGTAGGTTTCTTGAGCAGAAGGCTGAGAAGGCCGAAGCAGGTTGGTGGTTTTGCCGGGGTAAAGGCTAGGGCTGAGCCTGAGCTATAATGGCCGATAGTGCAGCTATGAGGGATTGGGCAGTTTGTGGAGTAATGATAGGGGTAATGGTTGGGACTGCCATGGCTGGGGAAGCAGAGACAGTGTCATTGGGTTAAGGGAGGAATTGTAGTGTTCCTGGCAGGGTGTTGTTAGGCGTTTGGTTTTCTTGTTGGGAAGTGTTTAGTTTGAGGTCAGAAAAAAGGTCCATGTTCCACGCTCATTACACCAAATAATGAGAGGTAAAATGCACAGCTAGCTCCTTGCAATCACTTGCAATAACATACAATACACCGGTGGGTTTCCGATAAGGGAGTCTCTGACAGTCAAGTTAGAATATTTGAGTAAGAGAGCGAGAATTCCTTTGCAAGAAAAAGTTGAGTAACTATTTCATACCTGTTTTTCTTTTTTTTTTATAGGTAGGATTAACACATTTGTAGGAGATAATAGAATGAGTTTTTCGTTCTTTCCGACCACTAACCCATTTTCGGCGATTCTCGAAGGAAACTTGGGTTAGTGGCGACTACTTTGTCCATCGTGGTGGAGCTATTTTCGGGATACGTTGTTTACCGAACTCTCGCTCGGTTATAGGGTCCGGAGAAGTTGAACCTTTGGTCGTCTCACGGGGTCCTCATTGAGCTAGGTGCTCGGGAATTGTAGGACCCTTAAACCGGTCCCTAAGTTCGGTTGTTATCAGGTAGGAAATTGTAAAGATTTAATTTGTTATTAATTTTAGGAAAATTGATTGTATAAACAATACTTTATTTTATATATTATTTTTTAATATCAATTATATATTTGTAATGAATTTGTTACAAATTATATATATATATATATATATATATATATAAGATTATTATTTATATTGTTTACATGATGAAAATTAAAAAATATATCGAAAGAAAAAATTAAATTATGCAATAATTTAGCGACGTATTCGCGACAGCAACTGTCGCTCCTGTGTAAACGTTAGAATTTAATAAATAATTAGCGACAATATTAGCAATTAATATTTCATCACTAACTTTTACTGTAAATGAATAATTAGCAATAAAATTTGAGATGAAAATTATAATCGCTAAAAATTATTATTATAATACCGATAATTAATTATGAAAATAAATTAGCAACAATATAAAAAAAATTAGTGACAAAATTCTTCGTCGCTAAATTAGCGAATGATTTGGAAATATTTTTTGAAATAGTATTTTTTAAAAAAATATTTTGAAGTATAGTGTATCAGGCAAGAAAATTTGGGGACCGGGGTATTTGCATTCCCGCAGCCATAGTCTGCGGGATTAGATGCGGGCCCCGCTGCCATCACACTATATAAAATCAATATTTCATATATTTTGAATAAAATTTTAAATTTAGTTGTGTAGCTTAATGGTAATAGCTTTTGTGTGCATTTCTCTTTTTCTCAAACACATCGTGCGTTCGAGTCCCACCGGCAACGTTTTGCGTTATTCTTTCTATAAACATTACATATCTAAAAAATATTTTTTACATTACTCTTTTTATAAACATTATATATCTAAAAAGTATTGAATGTACGTTTCAGGGACTAAGATTTGGCTCAATGGCAAAAGGTTCGAATCTTGACATTGCATATTTTTTAAAAATTTTCTTATTATTTTTCACATTACTATTTGTTCCATATAATAAAATCACAATTTATTTTTTAATTTTTTTTTCATATTAAAATATATTATAAAAATTTTAATTAAAGATAATATTAAATAATTTATTTATTTTCTAATTAGAATTTATAATTAAAATTAATTATAAATTTTCAAATGTAGTTTCCGGAACTAAGATTTGGCCCAATGGCAAAAATCTGCTCAAGTACCCACATGCAAGCAGGTTCGAATTCATACATTAAATTTTCTTATTATTTTTCACATTACTATTTGTTCCATATAATAAAATCACTATTTATTTTTTTAATTATTTTTCATATTAGAATATATTATAATTTTTTTAATTAAAGATAATATTAAATAATTTATTTATTTTCTAATTAGAATTTATAATTAAAATTAATCATAAATTTTAGAGTGTACGTTTCTAGCAGTTGAGCACATTTTTGCCATTGAGCCAAATCTTAGTCCCTAAAACGTACATTCAATACTTTTTAGATATATAATGTTTATAAAAGAATAATGCAAAACGTTACCCCTTGGGATTCGAACACACGACGTGTTGTGAAACAGAAAAACGTACACACATATTACAACAATTAAGCTACTCTACTAAATTCAGAATCGTTCTTCAAGATATAAATAATATTGATTTTAGATAGTGTAATGGCAGACACCCAGCGGGCCCTGCATCTGATCCTGCAAACTGTGGCTACGGGAATGCAAATACCCCAGTTTTCAAATTATTTTGCGTGACACACCAATCCTCAAAATGCTTTTTTGAAAAACACTATTTCAAAAAATGTCCCATGATTTGGGAATCCGTCAATAATATATTAGCGATTGGGTTATTAGCGACAATTCATCGTGCCGTCACTAATTTATCTTAGCGACGAATTTTGATAATTAGCAATGGAAAATGCCGTCACTAATTGGCAATTTTTTTTTTGTAGTGCTTGTTATTTCTATCCAAAAAAGGCAAACCGATGAGTTGATGTATTTGTAGTAAACCAATTTCGGTATTGTTCATAGCCTTATAGGAGAGATATTAATTCACTATAAAAAGGATGTGATGGTTTCAGCATAGTAGAGGTGAATGATTCATCTTTTGGTCCTAAGCTTGTAAGGAGAGATAAGACTTCAATCTTGTCTGCAACTAGACTTCTTATTGCAGCAAGGTTGTCGCATATTCGTTTGAAGTTGCGGCTATGTTTGCTCATGGTGGTGTTTTCATCTTTGTTGAGATATGTAAGTAATTGCCAAAGAGTAAATTCTCTTTCTTATGAGTCTTGCACATAAGCTTATTTCAATGCATCCCATACTGATTTTGCTGTGTCTAGACCTATGGCAAGACCAAGTGCTTCTTCTGATAGGTGCCAATTATCCAACCTCGAAGAAGATGATCAAATTTTCTCCATGTTGTGATTATTTCTATTGTCAGTATGAAGTCATTTACGGAATTTCTATTGCTAAAAATAGCAACTGCCGAATTAGCAACCAAAATTTTCGTTGCTAATTTCCGTTACAATTTTTGATTAGCAACGGAAAATTGACTTTTTCCGTTGCTAAATTGCAATTTTCTTGTAGTGTAAAGCTAAAGACCACAGCTAATACCGTAAGAAAAATCTAGGGAATTATCTTTTTTATTGTGATTAAGTTAAACTTAATCTCCTTATTATTAGTCAATCATATCTCTACCAGATATAACCAAGGATTATGTGCATCCTTATCTATCTGGGGCATAATCCTCATTATGCTCTAATTCTTTGATTTTGCAAGTGGGCTTCATGGGCTGCTGTGATGTCTCAGAAGTTTGTGTTTTACAGGTAGGCTGCATGGGTTGTGATATCATAATAATAATCATTATTTTTTTAAACAGGAAGAGTATGCCTAAATTGTGACAACAACATACATAAAGATAAGGTAAACAATAGAAAAGAAAATTAACATCAAATATCTCAAAATTTCTTTTCAAGTTGGGACATTAATTTCTTCAAAATATTGTTGTTGTTGTTGTTATTATTATTATTATTATTTAGAAATACTTTAATGGTCAAGTTAAAACTTTAAAATAGAAAAATAATAGAAGAATCATCCCAAAATAGAAAGAATAAGATCATTCTATTTAAGAAACATATATGTATTTAATATGTAAAATTTAACATAGTTTTTAATGACTAGTAAACTTTAGATTAATGAATATGTAAAATTTTACATGTTTATATGTATGTGCGTTTAACTTATTTAATTGTTTCGAGTTTATAAATTTAGATTTAATTAGTTTTATTATAAGTATACTAAATGTTGCTTAATCTAAACCCTAAATCCATGTTTGGTATAAAGCATTTGTAATATAATGTAATCGGTAATGTATTAATTACTTTATTTGTTAACTCATTTTTTTTATAATATATTGTAATTATAAATACATATATAATCCTCAATATATACATCAATAGATGTATTCCTTAATCCATAATATTTTGTGGTATTTTAATTACATTCCTTATGATTTTTTTCTAAACATAAACCGTATTTTATTGGTGCTCCTCTTTGCCTTTACCGCCGCTGCCACCACCCCTTTTGACAATGTAATGCCTTCAATATTATAACTTGTATGAGTAACACTTTCAAGCAGTGACACTAGGGTGAATAATGCCACCTGAGTGTCAACAGAAGCTGTAAAATTTTTGTTGAACGATTGAAAAGTATTATTCATGATTAGTCCGATGATATATTTTGAGGTGAAAATGAAATCATTTAGGTCACAAAAGTGAAAAGTAAAAATGAGTAGCAAATTTGTAAATGGTTAACCAAAATTTTGACCGGCCAGAAAATATTTTATGAATTTTAAAAATTTATTCTGATCGCATGAAATCTCTTGAAATAATATGAATGAATTTTTAAAAGTAAAAAATTAATTTTTGGATAAATTTGAAAAACTAGCTTTCGAACCGGTAATTTAATTCTGGACTCTGAAATATACTGAAATGAACTCTTTGGATTGAAATTTTAAAAACAACCTAAATAATATTTTTGATATTTTTGGAATAATTTTGATAAACATTCGACAATAAAATAAATTGGACCAATCATAAATGGATAAGTGAATTAATCATGGCCATTTGATCAAAAATTTGATGATCAAATCATGGCCATTGGTCAAGCCACATATAAGCATCATACATTTGAGATTTTCATCCATTTTTCACTTACATTCTCAACTGAATATGGAAATGTATTAGTATTTACTTTACATTACCAATGTAATATAGTAATCTAATCACAATTACATTCCATTCTATTAATTATATTTCTTAATCCATTGCATTATCAAATACATTACAATATATTACCCCTTACTAAGGCTATTCATGGGTTGGGTTGGGTCAAATTAAAATATAAAAAAAACCCAATCCAAACCAATATATTTAAAAATAGATGGTTTGTGGTGGTTTGGAGCGATTTTTTGTTATAATTTATAATAGTTTGGTGTGATTTTAAAACGATTTGAATAAGGTTTGAAGTGAATTAACTATTGTATTCATCAAATTTTTTTTTCAAAATTTAACTTATAAAATAAAATAATAATTATAAATTGCACTTAATTAAAAACGCTATATACTAAATTTAAAACTAATAAATATTAAAATTTATCTACAACCAAACATTGTACTGAAATATAATATTATCAGTCAAATATTCAAAAAAAATAATGGAAGAATAATAAATGTTTACTTAATCAATTACAAGGTATGATGGAATATATTTAGCACAAAAATGCTGACAGATGCTAATGCCTCTGGATTCCAATCAAACCCTATTTCACTCTCGAATTGAAAGTGCATGCAAATTTGAAAAATTTGTCAGATAAACTCAGTTAGACAAGTTGATTTCATTTGAAATTATAACATAAAAACCATAACTTCAAAAATAAAAAACACTCGATTCAACCTTTTCATATGTTTCCACATTGTCCATTACTTCTCGAATATCAATTGGAGCTTAATCCAACCAATTTTGGCAGTAAACGGGTGCTTCTACCATTAAAGGTGACAATGCACTTCTAAAAGGATATAATATCCTACATCCAGTACTGAATGCTGACTTCGATGCAACCGTTGACACAGAAATAGCTAGGACATCTCTTGCTAATAGAGAAAGGTAGGGATACTTAAAGACATTAATCTTCCACCATCCTAAGATATCAAAATTTTCAAGAATTTCTTCACAAGTTTTAGCTAAACACTTTACAACCTCTAAGTTACTCTCTAAATTTTCTTTTTGTTTTCTATGCCTAAAGCATTTATTCTGAAAAATAATGACTTACTCCTTTTCAGCATCCACTACAAAAAATTGCCAATTCGCGATGGCAATATTCGTCGTTAAATGGCCATTTCCATCATGAATTTGGTTTTGGCATCTAGGCGACAAACAGTCTCTAAAAGGTCGTTCACTAAATTATTTGCAACGAAATAATAAAACAGTCGCTAATTTCGCAATTGAAAATTCAGTTGCAGAAAAGGACATATATGTCGCTAAATGAATTTTAAAATTAGTTGCAGCAAATATAATATTAATTATTAGCGACAAATGCTTCATCGCTAATCCGTTGCTAATACAAATTATGAATTGTGTCATCTTTTTTATATTAGCAACAGATACTGCTCACCATTCCGTCGCTAAAAATATTATAGAAATCATTAGTCCCAATTTATTATTATTATTATTAAACATTCATAATTTAATTTTATATAAATAAAAATTCTCCAATACTATTAATTAAAAAAATATCATAAAAGTACATTAAATTATCTTGTATTTTAAAAGTACTTAGAAAAAATAATTCAAACTAAATATTGCTATATATATATATATATATATATATATATATTAGCTTCTATTGGGGAAATTTTTTTGGGTTAAGAACACATAAATTTCATTTCCAAATTTCCCATCAAAACAAATTACACATGCTTATTTATAGGCTTACATTTTAACCATAAACTTAGACCACTAACCCACTAATTCCACTAAACAACTAACTTATAATCCCATTATCCACTAACTCCACTAACACAATTAACTCCACTAACTAAATAACAATTAATAAAACATTATAAACATGCTAAAATAAATTCACTAATTTAATTAGTCACTACATAAAATTAATGATTTTGAATCAATTCTCCAACATGCTTCCTTGATTCAAAATCATATACAATTTTTTCTTGGAGCACTTCTCTCCAATACACATTTCATTTCTTGAAGCCCTTTATCTTCAATTCTTGATGTACTCTCTTATCAATCTTCAATTTTTGATATACCCTCTCATCAATCTTCAATTTTGATGCATTCTGTAATCAAAATTTCATTATTGATGTACTATCTCATCAATCTTCTGCCATTGATGAACTATGTCATCAAACTTCCATTATTGATGCACTCTATCATCAAACTTTCATTATTGATGCATTATCTCATCAATCTTTAATTTTGATGCACCCTGTCATCAAACTTCCATCATTGATGCACTCTGTCATCAATCTTCTGCCATTTATTTTTTTTCTTTTGGAGCACTTGTCTCTAACTATTAAAAAAAAATGCCTTCTATTGTGCCAAATTTGCTTGATCATTTGTAAACTTCAAATCTTGTTTCATATGCCCATAATTGATAATTTTCTGCATTGAACATGTGAGGCGGAATCTTGCTTGTTTTATACTGTGCCACTTTTCTCATAGACCTATGATCAACTAGACTCTGATACCACTGATGGGGAAATTCTTAAGATGAAGAACACATAAATTTCATTTCCCAATTTCCCATCAAAACAAATTACACATGCCTATTTATAGGCTTACATTTTAACCATAAACTTAGACCACTTACCCACTAATTCCACTAAATAATTAACTTATAATCCCATTAATCCACTAACTCCACTAACACAATTAACTCCACTAACTAAATAACAATTAATAAAACGTTATAAACATGCTAAAATAAATTCACTAATTTAGTCACTACATAAAATTAATGATTTTGAATCAATTCTCCAACAGCTTCTGCTTGCATGTGATCATGCTCTTATAAGTTACTTTTTGGCAATCAATATATATATGTATACACACACAAAAAGTGTTTAATATATACAACTAAGACATTTCCCAACCATAAATCTTTATAATAATGTTCTTCCTATTTAATAACTACTAACTGCTAGTTGCATAAATAATGTTGAACACAGCCACATCATAATTATGAATCTACTACATATATAATGTCCAAAAGAACTTTCTAAAAGGAGAAAGAAAAGGCATCATACCTTATCCCATACGACAAGATCACCCTTGCGAATCAAAGCAATCACACAGCATGAACCACCACTTATATCATTTGGGCCTTATAAACACCAACCCTAAAATTGAAATTGATAAGTGAATTGAAATTGACTACCATAGACTACAAAAAACGACATAATCCATTTAAATTGACAAGTGAATTGTTGGCTAGCAACCTAAATCGAATCCATCTCAGCTAAAGAGTATATACAGTTTAAGAAAATCTGTTAATTTTTCAAAATATAAGAAAATTTTTATTGAATTAATTCTTCTAACATATTAGGTCATGTTTCTTTTATACAAGACAAAAATCAATATTTAGCCATTAAATGTTTATTTTAGTTCAGTATGAACTCAAGTGGGAACTTAATAAAAAAAAATAGTGAGAGTTTGGAAACATAATGTTAGCTAAAATATTATTATTATTATCTTATTTGATTGGTTAAAATTAGACGACATTGTGTTTTCTAAATAAATGTTTATAATATCCAATAAATAATGTATTTGTACCTTAAGTAATTTGTGTAATTGCGGCTACAAACTATACAAGTAATCCGAGTATTTGTACATATCATATTATTACTTTGTTAAGAGTTCACCTAACGGTCCTTTTCTTTTAATATCTAGCAAAAAAAAAAAAGAGTCTTCAAATAAGATGATAAAATATGTTTTACAGACTTCAAATATCTAAATATCTAATCTGTTAATTCAACTTTGGATGATAATTGGACAATAGAGAGAACAGTGAGAACGATCAGGAAGAGAGATCCTAGGGCACGATAGCGAGAGAATGATCGAGAACCTAGAGCATGAGAGAGATAGAGAGAACAAAGAAGAAGAAAATGGTTGGTTTCATCAAATAACCCGAATTATTATCCTTAACCTGACTTTTCTTCATCAGAAAAGTAAAAATATAACCAACTCGACCACAAAACCACCTAAATAATATTTTACTGTTTGGTCGATTTGATATGGTCGGGTTGGCCGGTTCAACCCAAAACTTCAACACTCCTACCCCTTACTAAACATAGCTTAATTTCAATCTTGCTTTAATAATTCCCATATTGAAAATAACTCAGGAAAGCGGATATAATATGTGATGTGTCAATTTTAATTGAGTGTCAATATAGAATTTATTTGGTCCATGGCCCCCATTTTTTAGTGAAAGGATAAACAAAATTATTTTGGAAGAGAGAGAGTCATAATTTTTTCTTTTCTCCAACCAGACATCATACACTGTACTATGATGTATGTGTAATAATAATAATAATAATAATAATAATAATAATAATAATAATAATAATAATAATAATAATAATTGATAACAAAATTAATTTAGTTTGATATAAAACTTTATGATATTAAGAGTCATAATTGTATGCAAATTTTTACCCTATAAATAACTAAATTAGTTATTTACTCAATGACAATTTTTTCTTTTCTTATCTTATCTTATCTTATCCTCTCTATTTTTTCATGATTTTTTCATAATTTTTCCTATTTGAAGAAACTGACTTTTTCGTCAGAATATTTTAAAATCTTCACAGATCGCTTATCTTTTTATGGATATCAGATTTGGTTTGAGATTTTTTAGGAAAAGTTATCAACAACAACAACAACAATAACAACAACAACAACAACAATAATAATAATAATAATAATAATAATAATAATAGAGATTGTATTTAATGTCTTTGTATTTACAATCCAGTTTCCATGTTAATGGTAGAGGATGTACCACGAGTTTGCGAAAAGATTCATCTCTGGTCAAGCGTGCAGGGGGCAATTTAATGCCCACATAAGTGGACAAAAAATATTTTATTGGTTATAAGAAAATAAAATAAATTATTTTCTTCAAAAAAAAAAACATTAAACAGTGGTTACTTAGTTTGATTTTTAATAATCTTATTTTTATTTGAATTTCCATCAAAATCAACTAAAAATCTAAAAAAAAAAACGATTTATGTAGTTTTCAATTCTAGGCAGTCCCATTGCAAATGTGAGACAGTATTTTTATTATAGTTTAAATGTAACATTGGCTGACTGAGTGTCATGAATTCTGATTTTTCAAATACAATGTAAATTTGTGTTTATCATTTGCAATATTGACAAATATAAATAATCGATAAGTCGCTGATCAAAATTCAAATGAATAATGAAAATAAATTGGAAGATATTTATATACATTAACTCTATTTTGTAATATTGCATTTTGAAATTTTCGTTTTAAGCTTGACAAGAGCTTTAGATATTCCTTTTTAAACAAAATTTCCTTAATTTACAAATTAAAATCCTCATCTTTCTTGCTAGATTTCTTTTTTCTTCTAAAAAATAGATAACAAAAAAAAAGGGTCAAATACTGAGCTCTTTCATCTCTTACCCACACGCACACACACACACATATATATGAGAGAGAGAATGACTTAGACTCTAATTCAATATAAAAATTAATTCTAAATAATTTAATTTTTATAGCCAACAGATGTAATTCGAAAATTTGCTTAATAGAGTAGATAGTTTTCTAAAAATAAACTTCATATCCTACTTCTAGAAAAAATAAATAAATAAAAATCTTCAGATCTTAATTTAATCAGTATCGCTTTATACAGGAAGAATATGTCTAAATTGTGACAACAGCATAGAGAAATGTAAGATAAACATAAGAAAAAAAAATTTAACACCAAATATCTCAAAATTTCTTTTCAATTTGGGACGTTAATTTCTTCAAAATATTTTTTTTATTATTGTTGTTGTTGAGATTCAAAAATACTTTAACGGTCAAGTTAAATCCTTAAAATAGAAAAATAATAGAAGAATCATCCCAAAATAGAAAGAATAAGATAATTCTATATAAGAAACTTATATGTATTTAATAAGTAAAATTTAATATAGGTTTTAATGATTTGTAAAGTTTAGATTAATGAATACTTATATTGCCATCATAAATATTTGTAACGTATAAATGTTACATCTTGATATGTATGTCCGTTTAACTAATTCGGTTTACTTGAGTTTATGAATTTAGATTTAATTAGTTTTATTTTAAGCCTAAATCTAAATCCTAATTTCAATCTTGCTTTAATAATTCCCATATTAAAAATAACTAGGGTAAGCGGATATAATATATGATGTGTCAATTTTAATTGAGTGTCAACATAGAATTTATGTGGTCCATGGCCCCCATTTTTTAGGTGTGAAAATAGAAACAAAACTATTTTGAAAGAGAGAGAGAGTCATAATGTTTTTTTTTTCCTCCAACCGGAAATCATTCACTTTACTATGATAATAATAATAATAATAATAATAATAATAATTGATAACAAAACTAATTTAATCTGATATAAAATTTTATTGCATTTAGAATCATAATTGTATGCAAATGTTTAATCTTATAAATAATTAAATTAATTATTTACTCAGTGATGATTTTTTATTTTTTCATTTTATCCTCTTTATTTTCCGTAATTTTTTCATAATATTTTTATTTGAAAGAATTGACTTGATTGTCGAAATATTTTAAAATCTCTACATATGGCTTTTTTTTCAGATATCAAGTTCGGTTCGAAATTTTTTCGAAATAATAATAATAATAATAGAGATTGTATTTAACGTCTTTGTATTTACAATCCTGTTTCCATGTTAATGGTGGAGGATGGACCACGAGTTCGTGAAAGGTTCATCTCTGGTCAAGCGCGCAGTGGGCAAGTTAATGCCACTTAAAAAAATTACTGGCGACAAAAAATATATTTTATTGGTTATAAGAAAAGAAAATAACTTATTTTCTTCAAAAAAAAACATTAAACATTATGAAAGCATTTATGCACCCTAAAATAACACAAATACAATAATATGGATAAACGTGTTTACCTCGTATAGCGCAAGAAATGTGTTTACCTCGTATAGCGCAAGATCCTTTGACATGAGCGGAAGCGATGAATCTTTACTTTCACATCACTGGCACGGACTTTCGACTATGAACATGCACACCAAGAAGAAAGCAACTAATTCACAATATAAATGCTTCTTAGAGAGAGATTATTTTTGTGCAGAGATTATGTTTGTAGAGAGTATATTATGTAACCTCACTTAGGTTTACTAAAAGCCTATTTATAGAGGTCATGTAGAGTTAAAACCATAATTTAACTATTATTCTTGTTTTAATTAGAAATCAATTATCTTAAACTAAATAGGATAATTATTGTAGAGTTATGAGCGCATCCAAACCTTATCATCTCTCATTTGCACATGACAGAATATTTTCCAATCAATATCTCTAGTCATATAGGCAAATAGATCGTGTGACCAGCATACATTGAGAGCACTAGTGCTACACACCTGTTAGGGATATGTAGCATCTCAAAAAATAAAAGCAAGATCTTCCATTTTCACATATGCTTAATCCCAAATTGCCTTCTCACATTTACTATTTTAACTTATGATCTCATAAAATAATTTTCATATTCACTATTATGTCTTTACTCATAGAGACCATAATAGGCATGCCGGTGAACCATTAAACTATTAAATGTGACCAGAAGGCTATAGTTTCCCCTTACTATATGTCATCCATCATGATTCAACTTGCTTTTCAAATTAGACTCGCCATGCCGAATTATTCCATAGCCTTTTGGAGACTAACTAAGCTAGCCACACTAAACCATACTTTAGGAATAAGTTAAGGGTTCTAAGAGTTGTTATTCAATAGAGTCTCACACTAGGGAAAGTTGAGACAATTCACTTTTGAAATTCCCATCTCTCGATCACATAAGCACATATGGTATGAAACATGTATTATGGTATTTTTTCTTTCCCTTTGAGGAGCACATGTCTTATAAAATATATTTTAACATCATACAGAAGCATAAGGTTTCGATGCACCAAAGCATCCAACTTTAGTTCTCCCATTTCAAGACTACTTTTGGATTTTAGGGTAAAATATGATAATTAAGTTTAACTTATCAAAGGATTATATTTAATCCAGTTTGGATCTCAATCCAAAGCATAAAACCTCATGTATATCTTTATTTTACACCTTAACAAAACTAATCTTATATTTTCTGCAAAATGACTCTTTTATTTTGAACAAGCTCTTGAGTTCACCATATATTCAAAAATCACCTAATCTTAACCTTTGTCAACTCATTGTCAAAACTAAGGTAAACACCTGTATGAGTGAGCTACTTCTTTATCTGATATGCTCAATCGTAAATAACAGTAAATATTTACACATTAAATATTCACACTCATGTATTGCTAAATAATAAACTTTATTATTATGCATACAATAATGTTAAGGGATTACAATGGAAACAAATATCAAATCCTACACAAACCCTGAGATCTAATGTTTCTCTCATACACATTTTTCAATACAGGGTTAGTTAATGGACCTGCTATCATGTCTTGCATGGAAATGTACTGTAAGTTCACATCTCCTCGTGCAACTATATCTTTCTTGTAATGATACTTAATGTTGATATGCTTTGTCCTATTAGGAAACTTTTAATTTTTTATATAAGCTATCGATGACTGATTGTCACTATAAATGGTCACTGGTTCCTTTAAAGCAGTTACTCTTAAATGGTCCATAAACCTTTTTAGCTAAACAATTTCTTATATAGCAGCTGAGAAAGTGATAAACTCAGCTTTCATTGTTGACAAGGCTATTCACATTTGTTTCTTGCTACTCCATGAAATGGCACACTTGCCAAGCAAGAAAATGAATCCTAAAGTGGATTTCCTCTCATCCATATCTCTTTTCCAGTCAGCATTTTAAGAACCATACTAACCCATCCAGATTATTATTACCTATTTCAATATTTTTTATGCAATAATGTATATAATAACTCAATTGTTTACATGTCATGTAATTCGTTATAATTCAACACCATATTCATGCATAAAAATAGGCTATATAAGTCTAAGTGTTTAATACATCATAGCTATGATTGAGTTATACTTTACATTATACCTTCATTACATCATTTTTTTCAAAATAAGAAATGTATAATTCTAAATATAACCAAAAAGACTACAAAACTTCATACTTTCAATTTCCCTAGCTGGTGTCAGCTTTATTGTTGTGGACCTTGTCCCTATAGAGAAGGCCTATCCTGCATACCTACACAGATAAACACCAATGCTAAGCTATACAGCTTAGTGGGGAACAATAGATATGTGAACAACTACTCACAATAGTCATGCTCAAGTGCACAACATACAACAATAATAATAAGATGCAGTTATATCATTTAACAACATATTATATCTAATTATATAACATCTATGTATAATTGAATAGTCGTAATTAACCATTCATCCTTTATCGTTAAGCATATACTATTCATCATATCCTATGAAATGCCTGTTTAAATTTTGTATGCATGGATAACAGGTGTTGTGGATACCCATAGGTATTAAACGTATAAATACTCGAAGGTATTAAATCTGTAGATCCAAACAAGGTTAAAACTATATCCTAAATGGGGACGTATTGTGGACCCAAATGAGATCAAACTGTCGTAGTTGCAACTCACCCTATAGACATGCCTATCTATCCACCACCAAGCTTTACGGGCAGGCATTGAACATTTCCCATATCACTTCTTTCATTGTATATCATTCATCATATTGCACATTTTTAAATACAAATGTTTAAAACAATTACAATATAATTAAAACTATATAAACATACATATACAATATGCTTTAAATTTATTCTTATATGCCAATATGTTTTTCACATATTTAATGTCACAAATTATTTTTAGTTTTATGTTAGAATGCTATAAAATTATTTGGAGATGTTTAGACAAACTTTGGTAATGAGTTAGGGCCTAAAAGTCAAGTATTAACTACAATAAGAGGGAGACACGGGTGAGACAAATTGGTCTCAGCCGTGTGCAATGGCCAAAATAGGTATAAAAGGGTGGACACGGCTGAGATCAAACGGTCTCGGTCATGTTTAATGATTTTATTCAGTACGGAAGGGTGGACACGGTTGAGACCAGATGGTCCTAATCGTGTATAATGGTTTTATTCGGTACAGAAGGGTGGACATGGCTGAGACCAAATGATCTCAGTCATGTGCACCATTATGCCCCTAAAATTTATATAGATAGATTTTTAAGTCTAACTTGCACATCAATTTAGACATCTTAAATGACTATTTCATGCCAAGACAAAGTTTTTCCAATATGTTTCTAGTTTCAAAAAATTAAAAATCATTCCATTCATATTTTTAAATCATCATATATTCACTAAACAAGATAAATTGCTCCTAATGATAGGGCAGCTGACATAGTCAGAATTCAAGTCCATTTTTAATTATCATACAAAAAGATTCAGCTTTTGATTTTTTCATATGAAATATAGGTATATGAGTCTAGTTTCTATAGCAACTAGAATCACTTAATTTTCATTTTTCTAACTTGATATATATCCTAAAAAGTCTGGGTAGGTCTAATGGACCTTAAGACAGATTTTAGGTATCTTAAGAATTCCTTTGCGAATTCAATTCCCATCAGATTTTAAGGTTAATAATCATATTAATACTTCATTATAACCTCTATTACACAACCATTATGCCTTATACAAGGCCATTAACACATACATGTGATGAGAGGTTCCCATACCTTAATAACAAGATAAATCACCTTCTTCAACCTTGTTGCACTTCCTTTCCCTTTCCTTTGCTCCCTTCTCCTTCTACATAGGATAGATGACAAATATAATCATATGCATGTCTTCCTTTAATTTAATTCCTAACCTAAATATAAGGAAGAGAAGAAGAAGAGTGCATGCTTACCTTAAAATTTTAACTACTAATTTCTCTCTCTTTCGAAGAATCAAGTGAGAATTTATAGAGGAGATTTTTATGGGTTATTTAGGGCTTAGAGTTGTTGAGATTCCAGCTTTTGGGTGGCCAACCATGTCTCCATAAATACTTCCACTTTCTTCTCACAATTCAAGAGACTTCTAAAGAGACTAGGTGCCACACTCATATTGGTCCACTTGCATGACTCTTGTTAGTTTGCACCTAGCTCCCTAATATCCTCTAATTTCTATTTTTTTCCACAAAACTTACACTATTTATTTTCAACTAAGTCCCTAATAACATGTTCTCTCTCAATTATACACATGACTTAAGGTAAAATGATCATTTTATCCCTCTCTTTATAGATAAATCCTCCTAGGTCCCAACTTTCAATAACATTAATTAACATGCTCAAATAAAGTATATTATCATCTAAACATATTCATTAAGCGTTAGTTAATAATCCTGCTAGGGTACAGTTAGGAGCCTCACAACTCTCTTTTCCTTAAAGAATTTCATCCTAAAAAATCATACCTATTTTGAATAGTTGTAGATATTGTACTTCATGACTGATTCAAGCTCCAAGTAGCTTCTTATACACCATGATGCTATCATAACACTTTAACTGGGGGGGATTTATTTATTCTACAACTTCCTAATTTCATTGGCCAAGATTTCCTTCGATTCTTCATCATAAGTATAATTAGATTTAACTTTTATATCCTGTATCAGCACTATATGTGACTCATCGGATCATTACCGTTGAAGCATAGAGACATGAAAAATATTATGTAACTTTGATAATTCCAATGGAAGATCCCATTTATAGGCTATTGGCCTAAACCATTTCACAATCTTATAAGGGCTTATAAATCTTGGACTAAGTTTTCCTTTCTTTTCAAATCACAACAACTTTTTCCATGGAAATAACTTTAAGAATACTTCATCTCCAACCTGATACTCGATGTCTTCCCCTTTTAAATCTGTATATGATTTTCATCGATCGCTTGCTTTTTCAACCTTTGCTTGACAATCTGGATCTTTTCCTTAGTATTCTTGATAATATTAGGACCTATCATCTTGTTCTTAGCCAATTCTATCTAGCAAATGAGAGTTTTACATTTTTGACCATATAATGCTTCATAAAGTGGTATGCCAATGCTAGTTTGATAGCCATTGTTGTATGAAAATTTCATCAAAGTTAAATACTTATCCTAACTCCCTATAAAGTCTAAAACATATCCTTTAATACCTACATAATTCTTTCAGACTGATAATCTTTTTATGGGTGGAAAGCAATACTAAACTGAAGCTTCATGCCTTAGGCTTGTTGTAGGATTTTCCAAAATCTGAAAGTAAATCTTGGATCCCGATCTGAAACTATCGATATTAGTATGCCATGCAGTCAAACTATTTCATCCACATATAATTTGGCCAACTTATTCATCGGGTAGTTAAATTGGACTGGTATAAAATGAGCCACCTTGGTCAATTTATCCATTATTACCCACACGACATCATGTTTCTTTTGAGTAGTGGGCAAACTAGTGACAAAATTCATTGTGACATTATCCCACTTCCATTATGGAATGGGAATTGGATTCAACAGTCCCGAAGGAAGTTAGTGCTCTGCCTACAGCTGTTGACACATTACCAATAGAACTGCTTTAAATCTTGATGCATCTTGTTTCCACCAGGATACATCATAAAAACTATGTTATGTGCTTCTTATAATAGGGGTCTTTTCAAATCTTTATCATCTGGTACACACAAATCTATTCCAATAGTATATAGCACCATCGTTTCTGATTGAACACTCCACTGGGCCTCCTTTATGTATTCATTAGGCTATTTGCGATAGCTTTTCAACACCTACATGTGCATCAATGATTGTTTTCCTTATGTGAGGTCAAGCTTTTAATTGAGCTATCAAGGCTCCATCTGATGCAAATCTCTATCTACATTGCTATAACAATAAGGTTGCCATCATCTTTCGACTTAATGCATCAACCACCATATTTGCTTTGCCTGGATGATAATCAACTATATAATTATGGTCCTTAAACAATTCCAACCATCTGCGCTGCCTCAAATTAAGATCTCTTTGTGTAAATGGGTATTTAAATTTTGTATGACCTGTATAGATTATATATTTCTTTCTATATAGGTAATGTTGCCATATTTTTAGTACAAAGACAATTGTTGCCAATTCCAAATCATAGGTGGGGTAGTTTTGTTCGTGAGGTTTTAACTACCTTGAAGCATATGCCACTACCTTACCATCTTACATCAACATGTAACTTAACCCATTCTAGAAGCATCGTTGTATATAGAATATTCTTTACCTGTTGTTTGTTGCTTAAGAATTGGGGCCTCTGTTAACATCTTATTTAGCTGTTTAAAAATTGCTTGACATCGAATTGTCCACTCAAATTTAACACCTTTTTGAAGTAATTTAATAAGTAGGGAGGCAATAACTGAAAAACTCTTTCACAAATCTTCGATAATAACCTACCAAGCCCAAGAAACTTCTTACTTTCGATACATTTCGAGGTGGTTTCCAGTTAACACCTTGATCTTTTTAAGATCCATCCTAATGCCTTTTGATGACATAACATGCCCAAGGAATGACACATTCTTAAGCCAAAACTCACACTTACTCAATTTTAGTTCTCGCAAGGTTTGCAACATGATTCTCAAGTGTTCTGCATGCTCAGCTTCATTTCGAGAATAGATCAGTATATCATCAATAAATATCTCAATAAACTGGTCTAGATAGGGTCTAAACCTATTCATCAAGTCCATAAAAGCGGCTGGTGTATTTGTTAACCCGAAAGGCATTACTAAAAATTCATAATGACCATATCGAGTTCTAAAAGTAGTATTTGGAATATCCACATCTTTGACCCGTAGTTGGTAATATCCCGATCAGAGAACAATCTTAGATAACATATCGGCACCCTTCAACTAGTCAAATAAATCTTCAATCTATGGTAGTGAATATTTATTCTTCACTATCACCTTGTTAAATTATCTATAATCGATACACTTCCTCGGTAAGACATCTTTCTTCTTGACAAACAGCACTGGTGCACCCCAAGGTGACACTTTAGGCTTAATAAAGCCTTTATCTAACAACTCTTGTAATTGAATTTTTAACTCTTTTAATTTTGATGGTGCCATTCTGTATGGTGCCCTGAAGATAGAATCAGCTCCAAGTAAGGTTTCTATGGATAACTCAACTTCTCTTTTTGGTAGAAGTCTAGGTAACTCTTTAGGAAATACATAAAAAAACTCAGAGACTACTGGTATATCTTAAAGATTAACTATTTCTCTTTTGGAGTCAAGTACCAAAGCCAAGAATGCCATACATCTCTTCCTAAGGAATCGTCTTGCTTTCATAGCTGAGATAACATTAGTTAGGGGTTTAGATTTAATACCTTAAACCACTATCTTTTTACCCTTAACATCTTTAATTACTATAGTTTTAGCTTTACAATTCACTATTGCCTGGTATCTAGTCAACCAATCCATACCCAACATCACATCAAACTTATGAAAAGGTAGTACAATTAAGTCAGCTGGAAATTTTTTCCCTTTAATCACAATAAGGCAACTCCTATATACTTTGTTTACACACACACTATGGCCCAAAAAGACTAATCACACATATATCAAAATTCAATTGATCAATAACTGATACACTTTTACCCAAATCTCCATTTCAAATATATGAATGAGTGAAACATGGGTCTATAAGCACATATACATCAGTGTCAAAGAGAGAAAAAGTACCAACTATAACTTCTGGAGCATCAACATCTTTGGAGTTTTCATGGTATAGGCTCAAGTAGAAGGTGTAGAAGTAAAAGGTCAACCAACTATTTCAGAGGTATTCTTAGACTACGTTCTAAATTGACTAGATCCACCTCTACCTCTACCACATCCCTTGGTTGAAGAAGGTGCATTAGAAGCTCCTCTATTACTTTGTTGACTAAATCCCTACTCTTGCTTCAAAGAATAATTCACCATAAGATGTTTCATATTACCACATCTGAAACAAGCACCTGTAAGCATTCTGTAAGTACCCCAATGCCTTCTATAGAAGTAAGTACATTCAGGAGCTTGGCCTCTCCCCATCCTGCTGTAGCCTCCCTACCAAGTCCAGATGAAGTAAATGCTCTATATTGCCTACCCCTAGGTGCAAGGCGGTTGCCAGACTATACTGGTTGATCACTTTGTGTAACTCTGGGTCTCTTTCCTGTTGATGAGCCACCCCTAAAAAAGCTTTTTTTATTCTCTTTCCTTCTTTGCTAGTTCCTTCTTTTCAACCCAATTGCTGCTTGCATAAGTTGTTAGTAATCTACTAGATGTAGAGAAATGGGTCTTATAAAGTTCTTCCTAATATGATCATTTAAACCCTCTTCAAACTATTGGCATTTAAAATCTCCAGTCAACATTGGTCTTGGTACATATTTGCTTAGACGGCTAAACTCCGCTTCATACTCAGCCACTGACACACCCCTCTATTTTGAATTCAAAAATTATCTCATTTTTCTTCTTTGTAAGCTTCAGTTACACATCTGTTTTTAAAATTTACTTCAAAGAAATCCCAAAGAATTGAGCAGTTGGGGTTGTGTCAATACTAATACAACATAAGTGACTTTCTAACTAGCTAGGTACTGAATCTTTGTAAAGACTCTTTCTAACTTTTCAAACCAAAGTTCTGCTTTTTTTGACTCCTCCCAGGTTGTGCCCAAAAATTCTTCTACACCGTGCTTTCTAATTTCAAAAATAAGAGCTTTAAGTGCTATCATTCTCTATAAAATCTGGACCATTTCATGGGAAATCTTCAATGATGCTTCCCTAGGTGTAGCAGTGGGTGCATCACCTCGAGTAGATGCTATAGATTCAGAATTGGATAGATTGGATTGCATGGGTAGATTACTTTCTGCAGTCTTCTCTATTACTTCTCGACTTCCCTCCATATTCTACTATCTAAAGAAACACAGGGACATCAACAATTAAAGCCAACACCAATAAAATTCTATATATGCATGTCCTCAAATTCCTATCAGCCAGAATTACTTAAACCAAGGAGCTCTGATACCAAATATGTAAGGACCATACTAACCAATCCAGCTTCCTGTTACCTATTACAATATTTTTTTTATACAACAATGTATATAATAACTCAATTTTTCAAATGTCATGTAATTTGCAATAATTCAACACCATATTCATGTACAAAAATAGGCTATATAAGGCTAAGTGTTTAATACATCATAGCTATATCGAGTTATACTTTACATTATACATCCATTACATCATTTTTTTTTCAAAATAAGAAATGTACAATGCTAAATATAACTAAAAAGCTACAAAACTTCATAATTTCAATTTCCCTAGCTGTTGTAAGCTTTATTACTGTGGACCTTGTCCCTATATCAAAAGCCTATCCTATATACCTACACAGATAAACACCTATGCTAAGCTATACAGCTTAGTGAAAAATGTTAGATATGTGAACAACTACTCACAGTGGTCATCCTCAAGCACACATTATACAATAGTAATAATAAAATGCAATTATATCATTTAACAACATATTATATCAAATTATATAACATCTATGTATAATTGAGTAGTCATAATTAACCATTCATGCTTTATCATTAAGCATATATTGTTCATCATATCCTAAAAAATTCCTACTTAAGTTTTTTAAATATGGATAACGAGTGCTATGGATACCTATATATCAAACATATAAATACTCGAAGGTATTAAACCTGTGGACCTAAATGGATCAGAACTGTGATCTTAAATGGGAACATACTGTAGATCCAAATGGGAACATACTGTAGATCCAAATGGGATCAGACTGTGGCAACTACAACTGTAACCCTATAGGCATGCCTATCTATCCACTATCAAGCTTTACGGGCAGGCATTGAGCATTTCCCATATCACTTCTTTCATTGTATATCATTCATCATATTTCATATTTTAAAATACAAATGTTCAAAACAATTACAATTTAATTGCAACTATATAAACATACATATACAATATGCTTTAAATTTATTCTTATATGCCAATATGTTTTTCACATATTTAATGTCATAAATTATATTTAGTTTTATGTTAGAATGCTTTAAAAATATTTAGAGAGATTTAGACAAACTTTGGTAATGAGTTGGAGCTTAAAAATCAAGTATAAATTGCAATAAAAGAGAGATACAGGTGAGACAAATTAGTTTTGGCCGTATACAATGGCCAAAATAGGTACATAAAGGTGGACATGGCTGAGACCAAATGGTCTCAATCATGTACAATGGTTTTATTCAATACAGAAGGGTGGACATAGCTGATATCAGATGGTCTTAGTCATGTACAATGGTTTTATTTGGAACATAAGGGTTGACACGGCTGAGACAAAATGGTCTCAGTCGTGTGCACCATTCTTCCCTCAGAAATTCTGTAGATAGATTTCTAAGTCTAAATTGTACATCAATTTAGACATTTTAAAAGACTCATTAAGGCCAAATGGTCTTCTATAAAGTTGTTCCACTATGTTTCTAGTTTTTAAAGCATTAAAAATCATTCAATTTATACTTTTAAATCATCAGATATTCACTAAAAAAATAGATTACTCCCAATGATAGAGTAGCAGGCATAGTTAGAATTCAAGTCCATTTTAATTTATCATGCAAGGAGATTTAGCTTTTGAGTTCTTCATATGAAATATAGGTCTACGAGTCTAGTTTCTATAGCAACTAGAATCACTCAATTTGTATTTCTCTAACTTGATATATATCCCAAATAGTTTGGGTAGGTCTAATGGACCCTAAGATAGATTTTAGGTATCTTAAGAATTCCTTTTCCAATTTAGTTCCCATCAGATTTTAAGGTTAATATTTATATTAATACTTCATTATAACTGATATTACATAACCATTATGCCTCATACAAGGCCACTCACACATACATGTGATGATAGATTCTCATACCTTAATAACAAGCCAAATCACCTTCTTCAACCTTTTTACACTCCCTTTCCCTTTCCTTTGCTCCCTTCTCCTTTTACATAGGAAAGATGAAAAATATAATCATATGCATGTATTCCTTTAATTCAATTCCCAACCTACATATAAGGAAAAGGAGAAGAAGAGTGCATGCTTACCTTGAAATTTTAACTGCTACTTTATTTCTCTTTCTCAAAGAATCAAGTGAGAATTTGTAGAGGAGATTTTTTTGGATTATTTAGAGGTTAAAGTTGCTGAGATTCCAGCTTTTGGGTGGCCAGCCATGTATCCATAAATACTTCCACTTTCTCCTCACAATTCAAGAGATTTTTAAAGAGACTAGGTGCCTCAATCCTATTGGTCCACTTGGAAGACTCTTGTTAGTTTGCACCTAGCTCCCTAATTTACTTTAATTTCTATTTTTGCCACAAAACTTGCACTCTTTCTTTTCAATTAAATCCCTAATAACATGTTCTCTCTCAATTATACACATGACTTAAGGTAAAATGATCATTTTACCCTTCTCTTTATAGACAAATCCTCTTAGGTTCTAACTTTCAATAACATTAATTAACATGCTTAAATAAATTATATTATCATCTAAACATGTTCATTAAACATTAGTTTATAACCCTCCTAGGGTACAGTTAGGGGCCTCACAAAATCTGTATATCCTCTCAATCATATATTCTTAACTTACTAATAGAGAGAATAGTCTACAGTACCTTTAAGGTATCTCAGTATCCTTTTCACTACTTTTCAATGTTCCTCACCTAGGTTTGATTGATGTCTACTCACTATACCCATTACATAACATATATTAGGTATTGTACATAATATTGCATACATTATACTACCCACAACAATGACATATTGTATATTTCTCCTGTATTCCATTTCTTCTGGCATCTCAGAACACATACACTTGCTAAAAACTTATTCTTGGCAATGGAATTATCAATGAGTTTGCAATTTTTCATATTGAATTGTTCAAAGACTTTGTTAATATATGCCTCTTATGAGAGAGATAATAATCTTCTTGAATGATCTATTGACATTTTAATTCTAAGAATTAATCTACTTGACCCATATATTTCATTTCAAAGTTGGACGAAAACCAACCTTTGATTTCATTTACATATTATATGTCATTTCCTGCTATTAGTTTGTTATCTACATACAAAGTCAAAATGATAAATTTATCTTTAGAGCTTTTGTGATAAATACAATGGCCTTCATCAATTATATTGAATCCATTCAACATGGTTGCTTAATTATACCATTATCTTGAAAACTATTTACGGCCATAGATTAATCTTTTCAATTGGTAAACCTTATGTTCACTACCTTTTTCAATAAAACCTATAAGTTGTTCCATGTAGATATTTTCATATAAATTGAGAAAAGTAGTCTTTACATCCATTTTATGTAGCTCTAAGTCTAAACTAGTCACTAAGACCAAAATTAACCTTATAGACATAAATCTTACAACGGATGAGAAAGTCTCCTCATAGTCAATCCATTCCTATTCCATAAACCCCTTGGGGACTAGGCAAGCTTTATATCTTTCGATGCTTCCATCGGCTTTTTGCTTTACCTTGAGAATCCACTTATTCCTAATTGGTTTGCATCCTTTCGGTAGATTAACCAGATCCCAAACATGGTTTAATCTCATAGATGCCATTTTTTCTTTTATTATCTTAATCCATTTATCTTTAGCTGGGCTTGAAAGAGTTTCTTAAATATTTTTAGGCTCTTCTTTATCTTGTGGGGTAAATAAAAGAGCTTCGTTTGAGCCTTGGATCTCAAATCGTTGACGTAGAATGCTTTTCTCTTTAGATTTCATAATTTTGATTCTTGATAAACATATCTCATATATTCATCATAATTCAGAATGCTTCCATTAGGATTGAGATCCATACTCCCACTCGAGCCAAAAATACTCCCACTCAAGTAAGGGTCTTGAATTTCCATGCTCTCATTGGAGTCAAGAATACTCCCACTAGAGTAAGGATCCCAAACATTTGGATTATAAGGAAGAGGGTCTTGACCTTTTTCTTCAAATTTCCTCCCACTTGAATGGAGTGATCCTGATGGTTTTTCTTTTTAAGTTTCATAAAAAGTGAAGTCTTGACTCACTTCACCTAACTTTGGAAATTCATTTTCTAGGAAAATGACATCTTGTGATTCAAATTCTATCACTATGCCATTTTCTTGCTCAAACATGAATATATATCACTTTGATACTTTAGAATATCTTACAAATATACTTTTTTTACCTCTTGGTTTCAATTTATTTAATTTTTTGAGATATTATGGATATAAGCAATACAACCCCAAGGTCATTAATGGCTTAGGTCAGGTTATCGATGAATCCATAACTCATAAGGAGTGGATGCGACAAATTTAGAGGGAACTCGATTTGAAACTTATATGATTGTTAATAGAGCATCTCCCCAATAGGAGATTGGCAAATTTGTCTCAGCTATCATAGATCTTACCATATCTAAGATAGTTCTATTTCTCCTTTATGTAATACAATTTTGTTATGGAGTTTTAGGAATAGATAACTAATATTGCTCAATTCCTTTTTAATCACATAAAGCTTTAAATTGATCAGAAAGATATTCCCAACCTCTATCATTTCTTAAAGCTTTGATCTTTCTATCTAATTGATTTTTAACTAAGTTCATATAAGTTTTGAAGCAACTCAATGCTATTGATTTATGAGAAATCAAGTAGACACATGACCATATCTCATATAGTCATCTATAAATGTGATAAAATAGTAGGCCCCATGTCTTTCCCTAATATTCATTAGATCATAGACAACGGAATGGATTAATTGCAATGGAAATTCGACCATAGTTGCCTTTCTGAATGATTTCCTAACTAGTTTTCCTTTTAGGCAATGTTAAGGTTACCTAATAAACCTACTTCAGCTAAATGACTCATTCGATCTTGCCTGATGTGATTAAACCTAGGATGCCATAATATTACGTTATTCTCATAACTATATGAAGCAGAACAAGAAATTAAGAAAAAAACTAGTATTACTTAAATAATCAGGATCAATATCAATAATAATAAAATTGTTTGAAATAAAATCAAAACCATAATAAACATTATCAAAACATAAATGCATAATATCATCCTTAAAGTGCAAATCAAAATTAAGTCTCATCAAGGCTATGATAGAAACTAAATTCCTATAAATCTCTAGTGTGTAGAGTACATCATGTAGGAGTAGGGTTCGTCCTTTACACAAAACTAATATGTATGTGCCAATCCCTTCAATTACCACACTAGCATTATTTCCCACATATATCTATTTGGATCCATTTGTGATTCATCAGAATTTGAAAAAGGCATCTAAATCTCTTGTCACATGATCACTTACTCCTGAGCCTATTACCCATAAAGAATGAAAATCAGTTAGAAACACAAAACTTGATACATAAATTTTACTAACTTTAGAGTTAGAATAATGTACTTATTTGAGCACAGTGTATATTATCCTTTCTATTGGCAATTAAAGGACTTCACTCTTGAAATGTTCATTTTTTTTTGTCTTTAGTCCTACTAGCATTCTATCTCACTTTTTTCTTCTTAACCTCCTTAGGCTTTTTTCACCCTGATTTTTGAATCTTTTTCTCTTATTCTGGTTAGAACTTGTTCCACCAGTATGGGACTGTGTCATATGCACTTTAACATTGACCTTATTCGTTAGTAGATGATCCTCTTCTAGTTTAAAATGATGAGTGACATCCCCAAATATTGTAATGTTATCTATATATGTCAGTTGCATCTTTATATGCTCCTAACTCCTAGGTAAAGAATGGATGATAGCCTAAACCTGTTACTCTTCGGTCAACTTATAACCAGCCTTACTAAGCTTAGAAATCATTATTTTTATCTCTCAGATGTTTCTGCATTGTGTGATTAGACATTTTCTGATAAGCATCAAACTTGATCGTCAACAATAGAAGCTTAGTTAGAGACACACCTCCAAACTTTTTCTGCAAAGCGATCGATAAATCTTTTGCATTCTAATACTTGATAAATTTTTTAGTAATATCATCATCCATTGCACTGAGCAAGATGATGCGAACAATAGAATTCTTCTTTTTCCATGCCATGTAAGCATCTCGATCCTGCTTATGCTGGGTAGTGGTGCCATCTTCAGGTTTAGTCATAACGGAACACAAGGGTTTTAGAGCCTTTTACTCCTTAAACACATATTGGATTTTCATGCTCTAAATCTTATAATTATCACCATTCAGTTTCATATCTTTGTTCAATTCAGCAGCAATAGGTTTAGAAGCAGTGGCCATTTTTGGATCCTCTAATCTCTAATGGAATAAAATTGCATGTTATTAAAGGAGAATTAGGCAATACACACTATTTACTATGCATCTAAAAAGTAATATAATAAAGTTATCAATTAGGCCAAAATTTGAAAAGGTTACTTGTTGTATCCAATTACCTTCGGAGCCCTAATGTCTAACTTTATAGGTTAAAGTTTCATGCATAGAAAATCTCGATGGTTAGATCTTAAGTTTTCAAACTTAATTAAAGGATATTATTTACTAGATAATCTAAGTCTACTCAATTATCATGCAAATATTTTACTCATAAAATATTGCAAATTAATTAGCAATTAACAATTAAACAAACACATTTATAATAAAAATTAAATGCCAATATAATATTCAAAAGATAAATAAACTCATTTATTTAATCAAACATCCAACAATCTCAAAAAAGAAAACAAATTAAAATAAGACACACTTGTCTTAAAATAATAATAAGAAACATAAATCCTATCATAAAAAATCCACTAATCAATAATAAATATGACACTCATGTTAAGTATTTAGGCAAACTAGTACATCTCATAACTAGCCTCGTAACTCAAGATAAATATTTGACCATCCTATATAACTGATAAGGAATACCATAAACTGATCATGTAACCATGGATGATACATAATGTGTCCACTCCTAAGCACCATCTCAGATTTATTATTGCTTCTCAACACTCCTCTCTTGGATACCTTGAGCAAAGAATGGATAATTGATCTTCTATAATTTCTATTTTCTAATTTTCATACATCTACCATTAAGTTCTTTAGATATGGATGGTGACCAAAAGAGTTTTCATCACCTTACTTAAGGTTTTGTCATCATATCCTCTATTTAGGCCACCTACCCAAATGTACTATTGCATTTGTTCATTCATGTATATTATTTGATGCACTATTGCATCTATATCATTAGCTTTAGCCTTTTTGTTCATCTGCATATATATTGCAAACCTTTTGCACTTTTGCATTGGCTTCAACAATGCCTTGAGGAGTCCATGGACAACCGAAACTCCTTATCATTACCATTTCTGTTACACATAATAGAAAATAAATAGTAAGTACACTTATATACACACATATATTATTGAAACTCATCTCAATCAAAAATAAGGATAAATCCAGAAAATATAATTTTTAAATAAATTTGAAACTTTAAGAAGGTAGAATACATTAAAAAAATGTTTCATCAATTTTTATAATAATTTTTATTTGAAAAAATCCAAAAATTATTTTATGATCCTTAAAAAATTTTCAAAAATTGACAAAAAAATCAAAAAATTTAGAAAATTGGTTTAAAAAAATTTAAACTAATTTAGTGGTCAGAGGAGGGCTCATACACCTCTACGTATCGGTAAGAGTATGCTTCATATGCCACACGTATGATAGACTCACATTTAAGCCACTTGTCATCATCCTATTAATCCCTACACACATTCAAGCCTAATATCTCATTTTAATTGATCTTAGCCTATTTTTTATGACATTTATACCCCTGGATAATTTAAATATAACATTTAAGTCCCTTAATTAAATTAACCTTCATTTTTTACTATTTTTCAAAAATTAATGTTCCTCTTATCAAAATACTCTAAAATTTTTCCCTTCATGCAAAAACATATGTAGGAGGGTTTTTATAAAATTTCAAGTCATTTTGATATTGTTTTGGAATACTTCCGGCTCCGAAAGTAAAATCAGTCGGTTCGAAACTCGAAAATTCGAAATTGCCAGAAATTTTATTTTTTACTTTCACAAACTCATTTATGCTATTTGTAATAATTTTATACAATCAAAATACTTTTTAGAGGTCTGTAAAATATTTTAAAGCTCAATCAAATTTATGGTCAACCTAATTTACGATATTGAGAAAATTATTCACTGTTTATTTTGAGATCCTATTTAAGCTCAATTTCTTCTCAAATTGTATCACTAGACTCCATCTAGATCAAATTATCTCATCTAATATTTAACACAAACTTTTCAATTGGTCATTCATCCTAAGATTTCTCTAGGTTGCTGATATTTAACACTTAATGACTTTTAAATTTTACTATATTATGCTAATGTAATCACACCAAATACCATTCTAATGTTACTATTTATGGTTTAGAATATACTAGTCATGTCAAATGAAATTTTAGGGTGTTACATCCAAATTTTTTTCAACCATAGGATGTTTATATGGTGACTTCATTTGCCTAAATGATAATAAAAGAAGGAAAAAATGTTTAGATGTAGCAAGATTTCTAATAACAACATCCTTACCCTCTTTGATAAATGATGTATTAAAAACTAGGATTGATGGAATCATCTAGCCTTTTAGGATCATTGAAAAGCCCATTTTCTTTTATCTAGATTTGCTCAAAGGAATGTTAGTCAAATGGCCTGAACCAGCAGAGATGAGCAAACTCTAATAACCAACATCTGAGATAGGTAAAGAGTCTCAATTCTCTGACAAATCTCATTTTCCTCGAAGAGCGAAATAAGTAACTCAATAATGGTGCACTTATCAAGAGGTTGCTTTTTAGATTTGGAAGCTCAGCTATAGGATGGTGATAAACAATTATCAAAGTGGCAGAATCATTCAAATTTAGGTCTCCCTAATGGTGACTAGAAGCAGAACCCAACTCTATATAGTATGGTAAGTTTAAGTTCAGTTATAATTCCTAACCCAGTTCAATGAAGTTAGATGTTCATATTCTTAATGGGCTGGACTTAAAGACCATTGGTGAAAAAAAATAGTCAAAGGCCTATCCCAAATGAGATTGCTATTCAAATTAGCTCTTACGATAAATTTTTGGGTAGATGTCAGGGTTTAATAACTCTAGTCCCTCTATTTTAGATGGAATGTTTGACTTGTCTATACTGAGGTATATTTTAAATGTTAGGTATACTGAAAAAAAGCCAAAAAAATTGAATCCTTCTACACCCTTAATGCCATCAAATCTTATTGCCAAGTTCTAAATTTGAGAAAGAAAAAAGGTAAAAAAGGGAAAAAAAGAAAGATAACATCCTCCTTCCAGATGAAGCAAATACGAAAGATCATTTTGGGTCAGACTTAGCTGCAGGCAAGTTTATCTTAAATGAATCCATTCCTAATATCAATGATAAAATTCTTAAAGAGAGAGATAGAGAGATAGAATGGATATCTCCCTCTAAATAAGCCTTAAAAGTGCTTAAAGTGGCAGATATACTGGGCATTATTCCCCCTCAAAATAAAGAGGCTCTCTTTGAGTTGTTGATTAGAATAGAGGAGATAAAAAAAAACTTAAAAGATTTCAAATGAAGGAATTTGAAAATGCAGATTGGGTAATAGAGGTTTGTTTAGGGTTTCTTTGTTTCCTTTATATTGTCATGATCTTTTTATCTTGGAATATCAGGGGATTGAGTTCAACTATAAAAAAGAGTCTTGTGACTTCTTGTATTGGGAAAAAAAATATAAATATGGTTATGTTGTAGAAAAAAAATGCAGGCTATTTACACAAATTTTGTTGGAAAATTATAAGGGAAAAAGAACTTTAATTGGTTACCTATAGATGCAAAAAGGAGTAATAGGGTTATTTTAGTTACATGGTGCACATGATCATTTTAAAAAAGCACTTACAGTGTTAGGTAGATTTGAATTGCAGTTAAGGGGAATTTGGTGGAATTTAACTTGAATTTTTGGGTTATAATAGTTTATCTGCCATGCGAAGAGCAGAAGCAGATTGAATTATGGGCCCAATTGGCTAATCTTCTTGATGATAAAACTCCTACCCTTATAAAAGGTGACTTCAACGCTATACGTAGCTATGCAAATAGATGGAAGGGCATTTTAAATGGGGGAGATAAGAAATTCTAAGAATTCTTTACTAGTTTTGATTTGATAGACATTCCTTTTATTGGTAAAAAATTCACATGGAGGAATTCAGTGACTCAAAGTAGAATTGATCATTTTTTAGTGAACAAGAATTGGCTTATGGGTATTAAGGATATGTTGTAAGATGCTTTTCCTAAGAGTGTATTAGATCATTCCCCCTTGACACTAATCGGTTCAAAGTTAATTAAGGGCTAAAGCCTTTTAAGTTTTTAGATTCCTTGTTACAGGACGTAGAGTTCCTAAGCAAAATCTGTGTATGGTGGTCTAACCTTAGGCATACTCCAGTTAATAATATGCAGGTTAAGCTAAAGTTGCTCAAAATGTCTATTGTGGAATATAATAATTCTTACTTTGGTAACGTGGATTTGGCTATCTCTTGGCTTGAAAAAGAAACTAAGGACCTAGATTGCTTCTTAGAGAGTGATAATTTACATGCATGAAGTAATTAGGAGATTTATGTTTTCTGAAAAAAATTCTCTTATTAGTGCATTATGGGGAAAATTTAAAACGAATGAATCTATTAGGAGATAAAAATCTAGAGTGAAATGGTTAAATGAAGGGGATAAAAATACAAGATTTTTTCATCTTCCTGCTTCAGTCAAAGCTTACCAAAATAGGATTGGGAGATTTGAAACATCGGATGGCTAAATTTCAGATGTGAAGGGCATCAAGCATGAATTTCATGACTTTTATAAGAAGTTATATTGAGACGATGATGATGATAATAATAATAATAATAATAATAATAATAATAATAATAATAATAATAACAACAACAACAACAACAGGCCTTCCTTCCAAAAAAAACTCCGCAAAAAGCTCTCCTCTTCGTCAACTAATTTTCTAAAGCCGCCTATTACTTTTGATGAAGTTAGAGTAACTATTTAAAGCTATGATAGTTCTAAGACACTGGGATCGGATGGTTTCAATTTTGCTTTTATCAAAGTGGCTAGGGATATAATCAGGATGGATATTTTAATATGGTGGAGAAATTTTATGATAATGGCCAACTTTCGAATAGAGCTTCTTCCTCCTTTATTACTTTAATTCCCAAAATGGAGGGGGTAGACAAGATTAAAGACTTTTGACCTATTAGCGATCATCTATATGTACAAAATCATTGTGAAATTTTTGGCAAATAGGCTAAAAAAAGTGGTGGGTGAGGTCATTTCTAAAGCACTGTGTGCATTTATCAAAGGTATACAAATTCTTGATGGTGTTCTGGTCGTTAACAAAATAATCTATTTTTTAAAGTGTTATAATCATAGTGGCATTACATATAAAGTGGACTTTCATAAGGCCTTCGATTCTATAAACTACAAGTATCTTAACTCAATGATGAAGCTCATGAATTTTAAAGCAAAATGGAGATCCTGGATTTAGAAATGCATTGGTTCTGCTAAAGTTTCAGTTTTTTTCAATGGCTTTCTGACCCTAAAAATTTAGCTTTCTCCAGGAAGAGAGACCCCTCTCTCCTTTCCTTTTCATTATTGTTACGAAATGACTATTAGTTCTTATTAAAAAGGCAGAAGAAGTCAATCTTTTTAATGGGTTGAATCCACACCCTTTTAGCTCATATGAGTTAACCATTACTTACATTCAATACACTGATGATACGATTGTATTTTTAGATCCAAATTTAGAAAAAAATTTACAAATGAAGCGAATTCTTAAGGTCTTTGTAGCTACTTCTGGGTTAACAATTAACTTTCATAAAAGTTATTGGATTGGAATCAACGTTGGGTAGGATTGGTTAGAAATGTGTGCTGGTAAAGTGATGTGCAAAATCCAACAGTTACCCTGCCTTTATCTTAGCCTTCAGTTGGGAGTAAACCCAAGGAAAAAAAAGACATGAAATCCCAAGGAAAAAAGAGACATGAAAAAAGTGAGGGAAAGCAATCAATTTGCTGATGCACTGGCAAAATAGGGTGCTCACTGATAGACTGATCTAATGGGTAGTAAACCCTGACATCTACCACTGGAAGGTGGTAGATGTTTGCTGCTATTTTGGGTAGTAATATACTAGTTCTTCAGCCAGTTGGGTAATCTTTCAGTGGAGAATGTTGATTGAATCTCATATTATGTAGCTGTTAGGGTTTAATAACTCTAGTCCCTCTATTTTAGATGGAATGTTTGAGTTGTCTATACTGAGGTATATTTTTGTCTTTGCTGCATCTTCTGCTGAACTAGGGAGCAGGTGTGGTCTATTGGGTCTACTGGATGAGAGATGTTGTGATGTCTGTTGGGGTTATTGATGGTAGTAGGAAGAGCTTGTTTTGTTATTTGGTTGGTTGGCTTCTGGGAATTTTGTTTCGTCGTTGGCCTACTTTTGGCCCTTGTTGGATTTTGTTGTTATTCATCTAACAAAACTTATCATCTTATAAAAAAAGTGATTTTATTGAAACATTTCCTTATATTCAAATATTTTTCCATTAAAAAATTTTATTTTTGTTGTAAAACTAATTAAAGAAAAGACATATATAATATAATATAGAATTTTCTCTTATTCGTTATGTCTATTGAATAACCACAATGGGGTATTTGTAGGTACAAAATAGAAGAAGTATACTTCTACTATAATAGAGAGAATGATGAGTTTGATAGTTATTCAAATACTTCATAATTATCACAACACTTCCCCTTGGATGATTATACACTATGAATATGCCTAGTTAAAACCTTGCTAAGAAAAATCCAGTGGGATAAAAACTTAGCGAAGAAAAAAGAGTTACAGTATTCACAGGCTATATACTTCCCCTAAAAAATACAATAATTACAATATTTTCTTAAACTGAAACAACCTAATACTGCTTATGTGCTTTCTGAAAATCGAAGTCGGTAGACTCTTGATGAAGAGATCAGTTGGTTTGCTATTAAAGAAAACTTTGTGATTTCTTCATACTTCAATATTGTTGATCGTTGTTCTTGAACCATAATCTACACATTGTTTTATTATATTGAGTTATGGCTTTCAATCACATGAGTTTTCAACTAAATTTATAAATAGCTAACATTGAATAATTCAATAATTATTACTCTTATAGCTAAAAAACTTGACATCTTCTGGTTATGGACTTATAATTCTAATATTTTGTATGAATTTAGTTTGCTATTCACATTGATATCGATATTCTTTTGATAATTAGAGACTCATACTCATTATTATTATTATATTTCATAAGCAACTGAATATGTAAATACGTTATCAAGAACAATTATCATTCATTTTCGCATCTCATGTAATTTACCATTACTAAAACCACTTCTGGTGTTATTTTTCTAAAAATATAAAGTTGTTGATTTAAGTTGCTTTTTACCTCTTTAGGAGTATCACTTTAGAAATTTTCATTTCATTTTCTTCAAAGATTGATATTTTTTCCATTAAAATATCTGTCAAGCTTCTGGCAGACTTTTAAAATTATTGACAATATTACAAAATATTATGAATGGACAATAATTGTTTTGCCTTTTTCCATTTGATAAAGTCATGCTATCAATCTTTAAAGAGTTATGGACATTCATAATCATGGGATTTATAGTACATACTTCCCCTTGAATGTCCATTAATACGTATTATGCCTCATTAAAACCCTAGTGAAAAAAATCCTGTGGGATAAAAACCTAGTAAAGGAAAAAAGAGTACACATGTAATATCTTTAATACATATCATAAGTTGCTTCATTAAAAACCTTAACAGGAAAATCCAGTGGAAAAAAATCTTATTTAAGGAAAAAAGAGTACAACGTGTATTTTTCTTCCCCTTATAATAATATCGGTGCACACCTTTAAATTTGTGCATACAGAGTTTCTATACGTACAATGACTACATGACCAATATACTTTTATGCCACATCATAAATAAGTTATCCATTCTCAAATAGTTTTCTTAACCATTTCTATTATTTCTCTTAATTATTAACCACTTTTGGTAGTAAAAATTAATCATACAATAGTAATAATTATCATTTCTTTAAAATACTAGTTTTATGGTCATAATTCTATATTGCTTCATTCACTTCAAGGAATGAAAAAAATAAAATAATTTGATCATAACATGTATACAATATAATCATATAATAGCTATAACAAATAAATGCATTTAGTAATTTAATTCAAATATTTCTAAAAAAAATTACTTAAAAATAATAAAATTATCCAAATAAAACATGTATGATTATATAGAGAACTAAAATATTTAAAACAATATGTAATTTTAAGTAATAATTTGACAATTATTATGTAATGCATGATTACTTAATGCATCAATAATATATTATCATGAAATATATTGTATCTAGTAACTTTACAACTATTGGAGTACTCAATTGAAGATAATTTATAAACATATAATCACATTGTCAAAATTTACTCTTTTAATCAAGTAAAACTCGATTTTCAAGTCGAATAAAACCAAAGTTTCCAAAATTTGTTAAAGTATTTTAAAATTTAATTTCAAGAGTTTTAGTAATCAAAATCATAAATAAATAATGATAATAGACAACATTATAATACTTCAAAATTATATACATAAAATTCAATGCATATGTATTTCAGATATATTTATATGCTTTAGGCATGATAAGTCTTTCAGAACTTATATGTAATTTTATTATCAAATAGGCAAATAGCATCAATTACTAATAAATTAAATATTAAAAACTATTGCATCCATTATAAGAAATATATCTCTTTATAATCAATGCAAATTCATTGTAATAAACGTCATAAAACAAATCATATTTTATGACTTTATTGTTTTTTGCATGAATATCAATTATACTCTTTTGACATCATATTTTTCAATATTTTGAACTGCATGTCCAAAAATTCATATTAAATGCAATTAATATCTGTATTTTTCAACATATTTAATTTTAAGATCCTCACTGTGTTGAAAATATCAACATTAATATTTTTATACATAAATATTGTCTATGACTTTATCATTTTCAGTTCCTTTTAATAATATATGATATATTGATATCTCTTATTTAATTTCAGGTACCTGAATCACTTCTGGAGTTTAAAAATTAGTTATGTCATATGTCTCTTCAAGAGTACCCACTTCCATAATATGACCATACAGATTTTACTTTTATTTAAAACTGAATAATTTACCCTATAATGCAAATTGTCCTACCGGGATATTTTTCTGAATTGGAGCATTTGCAGCTAATACAAATGAGATTTAATAAATCTCTACACACTAATAAATATATTGCCATCATAATTAACTAATTAATATTTTGAACTTCAGGTACATGATATGAGGATCTAAATTACACACAATATATTTATTATTTTATTTATTTTTAGTTGTTTTCTTCCCCCCATATTAGGAAAGTTATTAATCAAAATGCAATTTTCAACTAAAATTGTAATTGAAAAATTTTATGATCTTTATTAGCATAATGCATGTAATATTATATATACATATATAGAAATAACATTATTGTTCTCATAAAAATATCTAGCAATTATTCAGAGGCATTCAATAAATATTTTTGCTAGACCTTTGAGTATAAATATGTACAGCGACCTTATAACAATCATTTACTCGTGACATATGATTACTAGCATTATCAAAAAAATATGCTGGTTGCATATTCTAAAAATTGTGCATTTAATTTGAATAATCTCACAAATTACAAGTTGTGAGTTGATAATAAACACACATGTGATCATTTTATCGATGCATCTTTCAAAAATTATAAAATATTTAAGTGGTTCACATGATGTATAGTGGGCCCACATATATTATCTTTATTCATTCCAGAATGAAGGGAATTCAACCCCTATATTAGCTAGTGTTACTTTAATAATACTTCTTGAGAACAAATAGATTATTTGAATTCTTTAAGTAGAATTAAAGAAATTTCTGGTTCTCTAATAAAAATATAAATTCTCAATAATTTATGCATTATAATCGATCCGGAATGGTCAAACCGGTCATGCCAAGTAATCAATTGTTAATCAGTAAACTTTAGGCTTACTATTTTTATTATATCAATATTTATTTCAATTGATAAACATCAAGTTTCCTAATATCAATATCAAACAATTAGTAAACTTTAGGTTTACTAATATTTGTGACATACAGTTAATAAACTATATATTTATTAGTATTTGTATTAATTTTCAAGTTTATTATAATCAATAAACTTCAAGTTTACCAATATTAGTATCGATTAATCAACAAACTTCTGATTTATTAATTTTTGAATAATTAGTTAACTGCAGGTTACTAATATTTGCATAAAAATTAGTAAACTTTATGTTTACTATATTGTGACAAATAATAAAATAAATGTTTATTAGTATTTGTATCAATTTTTTAAGTTTACTATAATAAATAAACTTCAGGTTTACTGATATTAGTATTAATTAATCAATAAACTTTATATTTACTGATATTCATATAATTGGTAAACAATAGGTTATTAATATTTGTACAATAGTTAGTAAACTTCAGGTTACTAAAATTTGTATTTATTAGTAAACTTTGAGCTTTCTAATATTTGTATCAAAATAAAATAAAATAATCATTAAAAATTCATTACTTATCTTATCCAATAATTTTCATATATGGATTTTCGAAATTTCTCTTTTAGTCTCAAATGATATTCATTTCAACAAATATCTTCATAAATAATAAGTTTATTGAGACATAATAGACAAACATCCATATATAATAAATTGTATTTGGGTAATGATTTTGTAGCTCTTCAGGAGCCGTTGAATAATTTAGTGTTACCCATTAAAATAATAAATTAACATAATAGTATATATTGTAAATACACTACACTTAAAAAGAGAAATTTAATACGGAATTGAAGGACTTTTTATTGTATACAACATAATCACTTCGATAAAATAAAGTTTTTATTTTGACATAAAAAAGTAACTATCAGAAAATAATTAACATGCATTACTTGCTAATTGAAATCCTTTCCTTCCATGATTTTAATTTGTCACATAGCTATTAATACTTTTAACGAACATAAAAAAGTAGCAATGTAAAAGCATGATCCTTATTCAATATTCACGTTTACTTTGCTAATTGAAATTCTTACCCTTCATGATTTTATGTTTGGATTTCATACTCTATAATCATAAAAAATGAGTTGCTAGAACAATGAACATAATCCTAATGTTTCTGATTTGACTAGTTGAAATCACATTAAATGGAACAGGACCAAACAATATGAAAATAAAAAAAAAGGCTTATGAGTGATGATCTCATCCCATTTAGATCTTTTTGCTATTATTCAAACATAAAATAAAGCATTATAAAATAATATAAAAATAATTTTGAGATATTTTAAATTAGAATTTTTTATTTCTTCGAGCCGGATTGTCATAAACCACCGATTTTCAATAATCAATAGAAACTATCGTAAAAACTAATTAAAGAAAATACATATATAGTAGAATATATAATTTTTTCTTATTCATTATGTCTATTGAATAACCACAATGTGATATTTATAGATACAAAATAAAAAAAAAGTAAACTTCTATTATAATAAAAAGAATGACGAGTTTAATAGTCATCCAAATACTTCATAATTATCACAACAATTTTGCAATTTTTCTGTTAAAAATAGAAAGTTTAATAGTACTATGTGAGATTAAGCATAAGAGTTGTAATTCAAAGAGTACTTTTAAAAAAAAATTAAGAATTTGGCCAAATAATTTCCGGGGTTAAATGTTTAAATCAATCTTATTATTCAACCATTTGATCTCAAAACCTGATAGTCATAGTAGAAAAACAAAACAATGAATGAAATTAATCGGAGAGCTTGGAATAAGATATTACGGAATTAATTAATTAATTATAATTTATCAGTATTCATTCGCAACTATAAATTGAGTCCGAATGTAATTTAAATAGCAAAATCTCATATCATAGATTGTGTTGGTCTAAACCGTGAGGTTGAATTAGTCTAAAATTTTATTATTGTTTGAAAAAATTTTCAGATATAGATAATATATATTCATGACGATATTAATTATATTGAAGTTTGTATTTATTTATTTAAAACGTGCCCTGCACGCTTTAAAAAATATTTTATGAAATGCAATATTACAATGAAATGCCTCCACCATGTGATATATATTCGAATTAAAGGAAAGAAAATATAAAATAGGAATATCCTCAGCAAAAGAAGAAATAGAAACAACCTCTGTCCCCATTGGACTATGGTAGCAGAGATGGGGTTATGGTTTCTCATCTTCATTTCTTTCTCCATTTGCGCCATCTTCAAGGCTCTTCTTGATTTCTACTTTTCATCAGAGAAGCTCCCTCCAGGTCCCCTTCACTTCCCTATCATCGGCGATCTTCACTGGCTTCCCAAATCCATGCTCGAGTTTGAGTCCGTCCTCCGCTCTCTCCACACCGCCTATGGCCCTATCCTCACCCTCCGCCTGGGTCGTCAGCCCTTCATCAGTGTCGCAGACCGCTACCTTGCTCATAAAGCCTTAATTGAAAACGGTGCAGTGTTTTCCAGCCGCCCACCAGCTACTGGTATAACCCAAATCATCACGAGTAATCAGCAAAACATCAGCGCCGCCGTTTCCGGTCCTAAATGGCGGATTTTCCGACGAAATCTCATTTCTGGAATCCTCCACCCTTCCCGGGTCAACTCATATTCTAACGCTCGAAAATGGGTGCTCCAAATCCTCCTCCACCGATTGATATCACAGTCAATGTTCAACAATGTTAGCATTATCGAACATTTTCGCTACGCCATGTTTTTCCTGTTATCCATCATGTGTTTTGGCCACAAGATCGATGAGAAACAAGTTCAAGAAATCATGAGACTTGAGCGTGCCATGTTCTTGGAAAGTCCAAGTTTTAGTGGCCTCAACTTCTTGCCAAGATTTTGCAGAATCCTGTTCCGCAAGCGCTGGTCAAAAGTGTTGGAGCTTCGGAAAAAACAAGAAGACTATTTGGTTCCTTTGATTCGAGAAAGAAAGAAAATGAAACATGACACAAATGGTGAACAAGTCTTAACTTACGTGGATACACTGTTAGATTTGCAACTTCCTGGTGAAAACAGAAAGTTAAATGAAGAAGAAATGGTTACCTTGTGCAATGAGTTGCTTAACGGAGGCACTGACACAACTTCCACAGCTTTGGAATGGATAATGGCGAATTTGGTCAAGTACCCAAACATTCAAGAGAAACTAATTATGGAAATAAAAGAAGTTGTTGGAGATTCACAAGAGATAATAAACGAAGAAGATCTAGAAAAGATGGCATATTTAAAAGCTGTAATTTTAGAAGGGCTAAGAAGGCACCCACCTACACATTTTGTGTTGCCTCATGCTGTTACTGAAGATGTAATGTTGGGTGAATACTTAGTGCCTAAAAATGGGATAGTAAGTTTTATGGCAGCAGATATGGGATGGGACCCTAAGGTCTGGGAAGATAATCCCATGATGTTTAAGCCTGAGAGATTTATGGGCAGTGAAAGAGAAATTATGCATGATTTAAAAGGTAGTAGAGAGATTAAGATGATGCCATTTGGAGTTGGAAGAAGGATGTGCCCTGCTTATAGCTTGGCAATGCTTCATTTGGAGTATTTTGTTGTCAATTTGGTATGGAATTTAGAATGGAAAGCTGTGGATGGAGATACTGTTGATTTGTCTGAAAAGAATGAGATTACCACGGTTATGAAAAATCCACTCAAAGCTCATGTGTCTCCCAGGTTCAACAACACCTAGATTCAGCTGCTTAAAAATAAATTAATATTTGTTTATTATGTTAATACTTGCCTTACCATGAATTTAATTTTATTATATGCTATGTACAATAAAGTGAAATTTATTTTGTTAGCACCATTCTTGGAATGAGATGGTGAAATTAAAGTTCAAGCTCAGTTTATACCGCTTGTAACAAACAGTAAAATAATTGCTATTAATTTCAAGTGGAATTGAAGTATATATAAGTATGTTTACCGAGATTTGATCCGATATGTAGTACTTAATTAAAAATAAGGAAAATGTTTAAGTTTGACTTTTTCTTTTTTAATGATTGCAATTGAGCTATACGCAACAAAAAGTATACGCAACAAAAGTATAATCGGGAAAATCCTTCCCACACCAGATTTAGAAAGGGGACAATGTTGCAACTTCTGCCGCTATCTTTCTCTATCTCGAGAATTGAAGATGTTGCAACTTGCAACCATAAGATCCATCCAAAAGTCAGACGTGACAATAAATTAAGACAAAACATATTTTCAAGTTATTAAACTTTTAATTTCTTTTTTACATTATATCTCTTTATAAAAAAATTTTTAATTAGATTTTTACATTTTAATATAGGGTAGTAAGCAATTTCTTTTAAATAGATCTAATGCGTATAAGTTTCAATTGCCATTAACGACACATCATACTAGAAAAAAACTCATTATCAATTGAATTTTTTAACTTTTAATTTTTTTTTTACATTGGATTCCTAAAAATTTTTCATATTGGATCACTTTATAAAAAAATGACACATTTTAACAGCGATTAAAATACACAAACATTAGTTCCATTTATGCAAACCTACGCATTGTTTTATATTAAAATATAAAAATTTAATTAATTTTTTTATAAATCAATATTGTAAATTTTGAAAATTTAGAAATTTAAATATGGATTTTTGCTCAAAACTAATGAGTTGAAATGACAATATTGTCTGTGGTATGAAATTATAGGTAGCAAATTTGGCCAAACTCAAAAATTCCGTCCAAATTCTTTCAATAAAATTGATCCAAATATAACTCAATCTAGAAACATACCCATTCAGGCCAACTCAAAATGATTTCATTAAATTTTGACTTAGATGGACATGTTTATATATGATCCATTGAGTATCAATTACATCAAATGGGTCCATATACCAAATTTAAACAAACTACAATTTTTTTCATACCAAACATGCTCGGTCCAATCCCAACCCATCCTAATCCATCCCAGTATGAATCCAATTTATCCCAACCTAGCACAATTCCAATCCCATCCCAGTCCTGCCTAAACTTGGCACATACCCGACCCATCCTTTGGTCCGACGTGAACTCGATTAAACCCAACCAAACAAGCCCAAATAGAAGTAGTTCTGGATTTTATTTATATAGGATTTTGCAAAAAAAAAAAAATCTTTGAATTTCATTTAGATCCAGCCCAAACCCAATTCATCTCAACCCAGCCTAGCCTAAACAAAATCCAACCTAGCCCAGCCTAAAGTAGGCCTATATTTTATTTTTACAGATTTGTGTGGAAAAAAATTTTCAAATTCAGATGAGGCCCGGGTCAGCCAATCATGACCAAGCATAAGCCCAAAGTAAGCCTAGATGTTATTTATGGAGGTTTATGTAGAAAAAGAATCTTCAAATTCTAGTTAAGCCTAATCTATCCCAGCCTGCCCCAAACCAAACTTAACCTAGCTTAGCCCAAAGTAAACTTGTATTTTATTTATATAGGTTGTGTAGAAAAATTTTCAAATTTGGTTAGAATTGGTCCAAACTAGACCCATCCCGGCTCGACCCATCCCATTTAGTATGTCCTAATTGTATTAAAAATGAATTTTTATTAAAAAATAAGTTAAATGGATTAACCCACAACTTTGCCTATTAATGTTGCCATGCGATCCATTTGGCTCACTATAAGCCCATCTGGACCATTATATAATCCATCTAGTACACGATGCAATCATCTGGGTCAACATGTAGTAAATTTATGGGTTGATTTAAATCTGTCCATTATGTTTGGGTATTAGTCCATTTACAACACAAGAAAAAAATGAAATACCAATGGAATTTAGTGATTTTCCATAGGGAAAGATAAATAACAACAGAATTTTTCGACGAAAAAATTCGTAGGTAAATCAGTCGTAGGGGCTTTTTCCGATGGAATATGTTTCCATTGGTAATTTTACCAACAAAAAAATTAATCCGTTGGTAATTTCATCCAGAGATCCATACAGAAAAATTATTATGAATTACCATGTTTACTGACGAAAATCAGAAATTTGATAAGCATCTTCACTTTCTAACAGTGCATATATGAAGAAATGTTATGAAAAACAAATGTTAAGACACACTACTATTTAGAAGGAGATACTAAAGGTCCAAAAATAGAAAAGGTGCAAAAATGATACGCAAAGGTTGAAATGTGTATCAGGGACTTAAATAACAATATTGTTTGCTCTTCCGGTGTTGCTTGAAATGTCTTGAAATTTAAATATATATCTTAATTGGGCTAAATCCATCAAGATTACGTGATATTTAAGATTAATTAAAAATGACTTATTAACAATTTCTTATGCATTAGACTCAATGCAAAACATATTCCAAATATTTAAAATACAGATCATATTCCAAATATTTAAAGTAGTTATTTCCAAATAAAGTATAATTTTTTCAGTCATAATTGATACACATATAAGTTTTATGATAGAAATACCTTTGCAACAGCAGTGCAAAATCAAGACATAAAGTGAACACAAAAGTTGCATCTAGCATTAATTATTAGGATAGAAGATAACTAAGGCTACTAAATATATTTGTAGCAAGACCTCAAACGACTCTAAGTAAATCTGAATGCACCATTCCAACTAAAAGAAAAGAAATTCGAAATTGAAGTAAAAAATTACCTGATACGGATCAAAGCTATCATTTTCAGAAAACTTAAAGAACGTAGCCAAGCAAACTAGCTGCCAATACAATGGAGAAACTATCCAATTAATAAATTGAGAGTGCAGAAAATAAAATGAAAATTAGAGCACACTTGTAGCATATACCACACTACTACTAACCTTAATTTACTAATGTTGTCCCAAGATAAACAAACGCAACTTTAATAGAGGTACCGAGTGTATCATACTCAGACCTAAAAGTATAACCAGACATCGAAATAACATCATTCAATAAATCAATGAACTAATTCTAATTAGCTTACAAATCTTTCATTTTGAAGTCTAATTTTAAGACAATTAAAAGCAATTTAGAAAACAAAAATTGATTTAGAACTTCAAAAATTTTCAGATTAGAGAAGCAGACTGGTAAAAATTAAACAAAATAGAGGGAGAGTTAGATGGCGCTAGATGGAAAGGAAGAAGATGACTTATAGAGGAGTGGCAGAGTAGTAAACGACATTAGGATCGAAGCTGAGAATCGCACAGTTAAAGAAGTGGAATTGGATCTCTCAAAAAATAAATGGAACTGTAAAAGCCTAACTTTTGTAGATTTATAGAAATTCCCGAAATCAATGATATATATATATGAACAGATTAAATAGATTCATTAAGAAATCAATAACCATAAGCGTTAAAAAATAAAATTACCATTCAAATCTTACAGACCTAGGGCACGGAAGCGAGAGATGGAGAGAAGAAATAAAATGGTTGATTTTGTAGAGATGAGCTAAGGACAGAGAGAGCCTGGGGCATAAAAAAGAGATGGTGCAGTAAATGCCTATTGAGATAGAAAAGAAATAGAACAAGAGGAGTAGAAGATGCACCTACCAAAATAGGGATTTGAATGAAAGAGGATCGACTGTAGATGGCGATAGAAGGAGAGGAACAAGATGAGTGATTTTTTTGACGGTTTAGGTGAAAAAAAGGGTTTTGATTGAATACGAGGAGGAAAGGGAATAAAAATTGAGTTTTTAATTTATTTTAATTTCCCTATGGAATTAAAATTTCGTTGGTAATTTAACGATAAAAACTCATTTTGATTGAGAAACTACCAACGAAAATATCATTCCGTAGGTAAATACCAATGGGACATAATTCCATAGAGAAACTACCTATAAAAATGTAAATTCATAGGAAAATTATCAACGGAAATAATTTTTCTATGGAATTTTGTTTTCGTAGGTAATTTTCCTATGGTAAAACCTTTCCATCGGTAATTTTCCGACGAAACAATGTCCCGTTGGTAAATACAATTTCATAAGGAAATTACCTATGGCATAATGATTTCATTGGTAAATTACCAATGAAAAAAATATTCCATCAATAAGTTTGGTGTGCAATTTTAACCACAAAACATTGGCACCAATTTTACAACAAATTTTTCTATTCCGTCAGTAATATTTTGTGATAAAGTTTTCCTTCACTTTTTATGATGGAATTGTTATTCCATCACAATAAACATTTTCCCCTACCATTTTCCTATGGAATAAATTTTTTGTCGGTAATTACCTACGAAATTTTTTCCATAGGTAATTTTTCATTGGTATTTTAGATTTTTCTTGTAGTTTTATAATCCATAAGTAATAACCCATTTATGACTTATCTATTTATGATCTAACTCAAACTTTTCCAACCTAACCCATTTGCCACCTATAAGGAAAACCAAAACGATAATATTGTAACTTGACCACCCAGCCCCTTAAATATATGGCCTTCATCAAATATTTATTACTGTTATAAATAAAATAATCAACTATGGATGTTCGTAAATTATTCAAATTAAAACTTTCAATTCATTACTTGAAACTCCCATTTTATTAACATTTGTAATTCAATAATTTATTTTCTTCTTCATACTTATATTTATATGTTTATAAATATAGGTTTCTTCTATGCAATATATGTAAGTAAAAGAGAGTAGAAAATATAATTGATCTCCTTTCCATTTCTCTTTAAATCTCTCTATTTTCATGTCCTTATAGTTATAATTTATTCTTATAATATTTCATATAATTCTCTTATTTTATAATACATTACCAACATGATTTTGTTTCGCTGTTTATAGTCAAATAATTTCCTTTCTATGTTTAATTGTTAACTTACATTGTGTTAAATATTACCAAATTTGAGCTTGAATCTCTTAACATAACTAGCAAAACCTATTTGCTATAGATGTTTGATATTGAAACCCATCTTAATGCTAAAGAATTTGGAAATACGATCTTAGTTGGAAATGAAGCATCAAACCAAGAAAATAGCCAGAACAATGATATTTCTTCATTATCATCTAGACAAAAGGTTAAAGGCTAAATATCCAACAATGCAAGATCAAGTTGAATTGTGAAATAATTCAAAGGAGTGGTATGACAACCGGCAAATGATAATATTAATTATAGTTCGTTATGACTAGATGCACTTAATTTTCAAAATTTTAAAACTATAATTAAACATAATTCTACCATTTTTAGTATTATTTCTCAAATATTAAAGTTATGCAGTTAAAATATTACTGATGAGGACTTATTATATAAAATCTTATCAATTTTTCATGCTTTAAGTTAATATACTCTTCTAGAAAAATGCTTCAATATGACATCATTTTGATTAGTGTGTGTGTCTGTGTGTGTATTACTAGAATCTCGAATTTCTAATCTCTCAATATTTTCTTCTCTTCTGTATTGCTCAGTGTCCCACTCTTCCCACTTTTCTTTTTGTCTCACTTTATCTCCACTATTGTCGGCCTCCTAATTTCAACATTAAAATGATATAATTTTACTAATAGTTTAGTTAGTTCGATTTTATTGATTTTTCAAAATTAAAAATTGAATCTATAATCAAATTTATATTTTAAAATTGAACTAAATATATCAAATTATTTTTGGTCTGATCAGATTCAATTTTTGATCCGATCCAATTCAATATTTGATCTAATTTTTCAATGCTAATTGAGACCCAACATCCAATCCATACCTGCCCGTAAAAGAAATAATTATCTGATCTGAAAATAATCCTAAAAATGACAATTCTTGCAAAAAGAAATTATTTGAAACAATTCAAATCCAAACTCATTCGACCCAATCCTATTATCAAATTAATGTAGCACACACGTAGGATAAAAATGTATACACACAAATGCAACTTGTCACAACATTGACGCTCTAAAACTTACTAAGATTTTGGAGTATCCTTTGAAATTTTTCATAGAAATTGTAAATTAGTATAACAATCATTTACAACCACAAACCATATGTGTAGCAATGTCACCCACGTGGAGAAAGTGTTATAGGTCCTTTTTGATACTAAAAATGGCCAGTTTTGTTTGGCTTTCTTTCAATTAAAATTGCTAATGAACTAATCCACGATCCATTTTTATCCTCCAAAAATTGAATGTAGAAATTTTGTAAGAGTTTGGTCGGGCCATTTTTTAGACAATTCCCATTAATGAGAAGTATGATAGAAAAGGGTATTTTAATCATGACAGTATGGCCCATACCACACTGAAAGATGTCACTTACAATAAATAACAAAATATCCACCAATGACAGAGTTGCAGTCTTGCTCTCTAGCAAGTTTTTTATCTTTCTCTCTAGCAAGGTCTTATCATTTTTTTGATTGTTTACTCTTTTTTTTGGCTTTTTCTTTCAATGGCTAATGAGGACAATGTTGATGCAAACATCAACAACATATGCACAAATATTTCACTGAAAGATAAGGTGGATGAGGGGTTTATTTTTGACAGAGGTGATTTAAATGCCCCAAGTTCTGAATTGTGATGGAGCTTTTTAGGTCATTTTCTTATTGATAAATCAATCAATATTAATGCTATGAAAAATACTCCAGCATCTCTTTGGCGGCTTGTGATGGGGGTTTTTGTAAAGGATTTGGGTCCTAATTTGTTAATCTTTCAATTTTTTTCATGAACTTGACATGTAGAGAATTATTGATGGTTTTCCTTGGACTTTTGACAATCATCTGTTGATTTTTAAGACTCTAGAATCTAATGAATGACCATAAAAATCTCTTCTATTTATGGCTAGTTTCTTGGTTCAGGTGCATCATCTGCCCTTTGGATTTATGTTAGCTAAAGTGGCAGAGATGATAGGGAGACATCTTGGTAAGTTTATTATTGCTGATCCTAATAACTTTTCAGGTACTTGGCAAAACTATATGCAAATACAAGTTGGTATTGATGTTTGAAGGAAGTTGAAAACATATGAAATTAAAGAAGAGTGGTGGAGACTAGGTTACTGTTGAATTTCAATATGAACAGCTACCCACCTTTTATTTTATTTTATTTATGGGATGCTTGGCCATAATGATAATTTTTTTGAAGATTTTTCATGATCCAATTGGTACGATTGAGAAAGAATATGATGACTCCATTTATGTCAAGATTAGGAGGTAGCAAAATGCTTTTGGGGAAAGATGGCTCCGTAGCACCCCTTCGATCACTATTCTGGTATCGAAATTTTCTCTAGTTTATGATGACATGGAAGCGAATAAGGCTGATTATGGTAACTGTACGAGTAACGGCTTAGATTATGGGTAGGTTACAGTTAGTAGCAAGGAGAAGATGGAGATATTAACAGCTAAGTTAGTGGCTGTAAATAAGGAATGAGGGAATCGTAGGATTATTACCTGGTCAACTTTAAATTTCCATCCAAAGGATAATGGTGTAGTGGTTTATAATTCTAAACGACGTCTTTTGGAGGAAAAGCCTGAGTTGGGCTTGTTTCATAGGCCTAATTCAATGGGCTTACCATTAGATGTTGCTATTTCAAAAAACTTTATATCAGCAGGTTTGGGTCACCAAGTCTGCCAAGGATTATGAGTTATTTAAGTTGGAATTGCAGTGGTTTGGGTAACCCATATTCAGTTTGGGTCCTGCGTGACCATATTAGGAGTAAAAAGCCCCAATTTAGTTTTCTAATGGAAACAATTTGTAGTAATGATAAACAGATTAAAATTAAAAAGTTATTAGGCTATAAAGGTTGTTTTGGTGTTAATTGTGTTGGGCATAGTAGTGGGCTTTGGCTTCTAAATCTTCCTTACCTTGGTGTATTATTGGAGATTTTAATGTCATCATTGTTGTTCATGAGAAAAAGCAGCGGAAGACCTTATCTGAATAATCTTATTAATGATTTTCATGATGCCTTGGTGGACAGCAATCTGATTGATTTAGGCATGAAAGGGTACGAGTTTACCTGGTCTTGGTATGTGAATTCTACTATTTACATTGAAGAAAGGTTGGATTGTGTCTTAGCATCATCTGCCTGGTTGGAGCGATTTTCCCTTTACAAAGTGCTTAATTTGTAGGTAACATCATCCGACCACAACCCTTTTTTTGGACACTTGCTTTAACTCTACTTGCTCTCCTATTTCCTAATTTCATTTTGGGAATGCTTGGGTTCTCAAAAATGATTAATTTCTTGTCTATCGTTGAGCTTAATTGGAATAAAAACTCATCTTGTTCGATTTTTACAAAAATCTAATCTTGCAGTAAGGCTTTATCTTTGTGAGGTAAATCTATTTTAGGGAATTTTTCAAATAAGCTTAGAGTTATTTGGGTTAAGATGAAAAGTGATAGAAATAGGAATATTTTTTATCCTGTTTGGCTTTTTGAGATGCCTTGAATCGTTACCATGATACTCTTCGTCAGCAGAAAAAGTTTTGGAAACAAAAAGCTAAATTATTTTGGCTCAAAGGGGGTGATTCTAATACTAAATTTTTCCATCCTATTACTTCTAAGCATAAGCATAAAAATAGAATTACCCAGCTAAAGTATCCTACTGGTATGTGGCAGGATTGGGAGAATGGTCTTGATGTGGTCATTACAGATTATTTTAAGGATATTTTCACTGCTACTAATTGCAGTATGGGTTTTATAACCAATTGTTTGGACCATAGAGTTTTTAATGAGCAAAATGTTTTCTCGCTATAAGATTTTATTCCCGATGATGTGATGAGTGCTCTTTTTTGTATATATCCGGATAAAGCCTCGGGGCTAGATGGTTTTAATCTTGGTTTTTATCAAAAGTGTTGGGATATTGTTGGGGCTGATGTGACTTCAGAATGCTTGGGAATTATAAAAAATGGGGTGTTAGTTGATGGTTTGAATGACATTGCTTAACCTTAATCCCAAAAAAGAAGCAAGTGGATTCTATGGCTGATTTGAGACCAGCCTTATCTGATGTCTTGTATAAGATTATTGCTAAGATGTTAGTGAATCGTTTGAAGCATATTTTACCATTTATTGTGTTTGGAACACAAAGTGCTTTTATTCCTAATCAATTAATTTCGGATAATGTTATGGTAGCTTTTGAGATTATGCATTTCCTGAAAAGGAAAATGCACGGAGCTGAAGGAGTTGCTACCTTAAAGTTAGATACGAGCAAAGCCTACAACCTTATAAAGTGGCACTATCTTTTTGATGTTTTGAGTGCTTTGGGTTTTCTTGATAGATGGATTATGCTTATGAAGATGTGTTTTCAATCGGTGCATTATTTTGTTAATTATGAAAATAAGTCGTTGGTTCCTATTTCTACCTCTTAAGGTCTTCAACAAAGAGATCCTTTTTTGCCTTACCTATTTATCTTAAGAGTTGAAGGTGTCTCTTCTTTCATCAAATGTCATGAAGCTATGAATTTGCTTACTAGATGTAGGGATTGCTGCTGGAGCTGTTGCTATTAGTCACTTATTTTTTGCAGATGATAGCTAAATTTTCTTTAAGGCATCTATTAATGAAGTTGTGATTGGGAAAAATATTCTGAATATTTATGTTGCTGACTCTGGGCAACTTATAAATTTCAAAAAATATTCTACTTAATTCAACTCTAATACTTCATCTATTGTGAGAGATCAGGTGTGCTTGGCTCTTTTAGTTAATGCTATTATAGAGTGAGACTCATATTTGGGCTTACCTTCTGTGATTGGAAGGGATTAAAAACAAATCTTCTCTTTTATAGAGCAAAAGATTTAGAGAAAAATGCAAGGCTAGAGTTGCTTTTTTTTATCTCGTGCTGGCAAAGTTCTTTTAAAGACTGTTGTGCAGGTTATTCCAAACTATGCGATGAGTATCTTTTTGTTACCTTTGGGTTTATGTAAGAAATTAAAGAGGTTGTTAAATTTTGATGGGGTTCTAAATCTGAAAAGAGGTAAGGAATTGATTGGTTATCTTGGGATCGTATGTGTTGGCCAAAAAAGTTTGAAGGTTTGGGGTTTCAGTCTATTCATGACTTTAACTTGGCTTTGCTGGGTAAATGATGCTAGCACCTCTTATCTGATAATTCTTCCCTTATGGCAAGAGTTATAAAAGCTAAGTATTATCCTCGAAACTCTTTTTTGGAAGCTAAATTGGGAGCAAATCCTAACTTTATGTGGAAAGGCTTTATTAAAACTCAGTCAGGTGTTCGAAAAGGGTGTAAATTACTGATTGGCAGTGGCTATAATGTGCATGTGTCAAAAGACCCTGGCTTCCTGATCCTTTAAATATGTGGGTCACTTCTTCTTTTGATAGTGCTCGAAAGTCTCTTTGGACTTTTGATTTAATAGATCTAGATAGCAAGCAATGGCGATTTGATTTTATTAGAGCAAATTTCAATGAAAGAAACCAGACTCAGATTTTCAGCATCCAACTAAGTTGGCATCGAGTTTATGATGATTAGCAGTGGTTTCTTGAGAATTCAAGCTCCTATTCTATCAAATATACTTATAGAACTATTCATTAAATCCCAATCAATTTCAAATTTTTCTTGGATCAATTCTGCTAAAGGAAGTTTTGGAGTCTGTTAGTGCCCCCGAAGATGAAGAATCTGATTTGAAGAGCTGTCCATTTTGTGTTGCTAGACCATTCTCTCCTGATTAAAAAGGGTATCGAAATCTCTACTCTTTGTCCTTTTTGTGGCTTGATTGATGAATCTATTTTTAATTTATTCGTGGAGTGTTCTTTTGCTAAAAATGTTTGGCTTAAGTTAAATATGGGTTATGTGAGAGGTAGCTTTGTTTATTTTAACTCGTGGATTGCTTTTATTATCAAGAGTCTCTCTTTGGATAGTTGCTGCTCTGTTTTTCCATTTGCTGAAGCCTTTGGAAATGTATGAATGGTGTGGTTTGGAAGGGTTCCAATTTTTCTCCTACTATAGTTATTGGTTTATCTATGAAAATCTTTAGGTCATGGATGGGAGCATAAGGTTCTAGGAGATCTGTTAATAATAGCACTTCAGCTGCTACTTTTTTGGCTCAGTGGACTCTTCCTCCTGCTGGATACTTCAAAGTAAATATAGATGCTGCAATCTTTTCTAGTTTAAATAGAACATGTATTGCATTTTTTGTTCATGATGATTGTGATAGTTTTATTGCTACTGGATGCAAATCTTTTTCAGAGGTTTTGGATCCAAGTGTCATTGAAGCGATTAGTGTAAGGGAGCTCTTAGATAAATTAAGGATAACTTTTATTCTAATGTTATTCTAGAGTCTGATTCTCTTTTAGTGATTTTAGCTATTCAATAAAAGACTTGTTCTAATTATAATTTTCATTTAATCATTTAAGATTGTTTAGCTTTTACTAATGTATACCGAGGTCTGTGAATCAATGCACTCATATTCTTGCTCACGCTTATGATTCTATATCTGACCTCATGGTTTAGGATTTGGTTCTCCCTTCTTTTTTATATCCGGTTTTACAAGCTAATTTCTCTTCTTAATGAAGTTTCTCTTTTGTAAAAAAAATATATATCCACCAATGAAATAAACTTTTAAGGTTATCTTTCTCTAGGGGTAAGCATGGATTGATTGACCGATCTATTAACAAATTTATTAAACCAATCCATTAATTTTAGTTAATTATTATATCGGTTTCGATTTTTAACTCGATTTTTCGGATCGATTTATTAATTAACCACTAAAAATTTTAATATATAAATTTAATAAATTATACAATTTGAAATATTATTTTTAATAGTTAAAAATGCTTTATAAATGAAATAAAAAACAAATTAAATACAATATTCTTTAAAGTAATCAAAATAAAAATAAAATTTTCATAATTAATTATAAGAATTAAATATATTCAATATAAAACTATCAAGAGAGTGCTAATTATGCGCATATAATGAATAAATAATAATAATAATAATAATAATAATAATAATAATAAGATAATTTTAATATTTTAGAAAATTATATATCATAATATTTATAAATTACATAAATATTGAAAAATATAAATTTAAAATTAAAAATATAATTTATAAAATGTATATAGACCGTCGATTTTTAAAAATAAAAATCGTAAATCTAAATTTTTGGTTCGATTAATCTAAAAATCGATTCGATTTCGAATCGATTTTTTAGTTAACCAAAATTTTGATTTTTTTTTCTAATCTCTATCCTTCTTTATCTGGCAATTGAAGATGTTGTAACTTGCAACCATTAGGATCCAACAATAAAATCAGATGTGATAGAAAATCAGGGAAAAATAAATTTTTAAGTTTCTAATTTTTTTTTTATATTGGATCCTTTTATTAAATTTTTATACTTTAATAAAAGGTATTAAGCATTTTTTTATAAACAAAATTAATGCGTGTGCATTTTAATCGATATTAATAACATATCATGCCGAAAAAATTCATTCTTCATTGGATTTTTATATTTTTAAAATTTTTTATATTGGATACTTGAATTTTTAAAATTTTTCATATTGGATTTTTTTAATAGCGATTAAAACACATATGTGTTAGTTCCGTTTATAAAAAACTATGTGTAAATTCATATTAAATATAAAGATCTAATTAAGAATTTTTTTATAAAGAAACCAATGTTGTAAATTTTAAAAGTTTAGAAATTTTAAAAAATATTTGTAATAAAGTTAAGAAACATGTAGGGATGATCAATCTCTGCCCCCGATGGTGAATAGCCCCAAATATTGGGTAGTGAATGGAGGGATTTTCCCTCCGTAATCCAACTGCGAGCGAGGCGGTTGGCAGTGATCCGTTCACCGCCTTCGCTCTGCCCCGTGATCATATTTAGTTTTATATTAAATTGATTTATATTTAATTTCATGATCATCAAGTTCTAAATTGTATTTAATTTTAAATTTGTCAATTGTTGAAGTTTATATTAATTTGATTTGTAATCGATTTTAGATTTTTTAATTATTAAATTGTAACACCCTTACTATAACTGTTATATTGACTTAAGCGATTAGTCAGAAAATTTTTTCTTATATTGAACTAATTAATTCATTAATCACCAATTCTTTTCCTTCAATAATCATTATAATTCAAACTTGTTGATTGACCCAAAACTGTCCATTTACTATTCACCGATTAAAAATCCGGCAATATAACGGCTAAAAACCTACCTAACAAACCTAAAAAACAAGCAATTTTCATAACCTCTCAGGGGCACAACAATTTATACAAAATATACATACATCACATTCATCCATTCAAATTCCATTTTCTGTCAATAATTCAACCAATATACTTTATACATAAGCTAATTTTCTTTTAAAAATATTCAAATAATTTTCATAAATTCTAAAAAAAATCATAGATGTAATATTTCATCTCTATGTTCATTTATGGCATAAATGATTAAAAATACACAAAAAAAAAACTTTGATTTTTACTAAGGAACAATTCGGGCATAAAGGGATTACCTACCCTACCATCACTTTTAATTCCAATTAAACATTCTAATGGACATATTAAAGGTTTTAAATCATTATTCTAAGTTTGATTTCAATTATACATGCATTTTTCATAGGTTTGCTTAAGTTCTATAAAGCAAAATCATGCCAAATTGAAGGAAATAGTTGGATTTCATAGTCACTAACTTTTCTCGCTTGCTTTATCTTCCTTAGGCTTCCTTTTCCTTACCTTTAGCCTTAGAAGATTGCCCACCACTTGGAGAACCTACATGGGCCGAATTTCCCATCAAAAGAAACATTAATTTTTTGATCTTTTATGCTTAATTTAATACCATAAATGGACTCTAGGCACCTAAAAACATTTGTAGGCACCTTAAAATAAAAATAAAGTCTTGATTTTTTCTTACCACAATTTGATCGTTCTCACTTTTACACTTATTTTCTCCCACCTTTCTTACTCTAATCAAAGAGTAGAGGTCTTAAGAGTCTTCTAGGGAGATAGAACTCCACCTAGGATGCTTGGATTTAGGTGAGGCAGAGAGAGAAAGCTTGAAAAATTTGAGAGAATAATGGTTATGGTGGTTCGGCCAAAAGAGGAGGAGGAAAAGACTGAAGAGATAAGGATGAGACACCAAAAAAATTGCTCCCATTTGGCTTTTATGGTGGCTGAATGGGTTGGCCTTTGGTTGAACCTAAGGCCCACTCATTCAAGCCCAAAATTAAACCAACTAAAGAATTGCTTCAATCTTTGAAGGATCCACCTTTATGCATTCTGCATACACTACATGACGCAGAAAGGACACTTCATTCAATCAAAAATCATATTTACTAAACTTTGCATACAATTATTTTTTCCTCAAGGTCTGTAATACAATCCTTAGATGTTTTTTCGATGTCTTAAAATACACCATGATGTCATCAATAGTAGATTGAAGGAAGCTCTGGGTTGCTAGAAATCATATACAGACCTGAAAAGGAAAGACATAGAGTTTCAAGTTGGAGACAGAGTATTGCTGAAGGTATCTCTGTGAAAAATAGTTCTGAGACTTGGCAAGAAGGGTAAGTTGAGTCTAAGATTTATTAGCCTTTATGAAATACTTCAACGAGTGGGTCGTGTAGCTTACCGGTTGAAGCTACCATCGAAATTAGAAAAGATTCACTATGTGTTCCACTTGTCAATGCTTTGAAAGTACAGATATGATTCTAGCCATGTGATCACACCAAAAGAAATCCAAGTGTAAGTTGATATGACCTATGAAAAGAGACCAGTGAAGATCTTAGCTAGAGAGGTTAGATAGCTTAGAAGCAAGTGGGGCCAATAGTAAAAGTGTTCTGGCACCATCACAATGTGGAGGAGATTAAGTGGGAGCCTGAAGTTACGTTGAGACAACAGTAACATCTGCTCTTTGATACAAGTAAATTTTAAGGATGAAATTTCTTTTAATAGGAAAGAATTGTAATGGCCTCAATACTAGATCAACCGTAAATAGTATTTTTTTTATAGTGAATAGTGCTTTTGAAGGTAAAAAGTACATCTGGAAGTGAAAAATATTTTATTCAACCATCAAAAAATATTGATCACGGTAAGTCTATGGTTAAAATTTGAAATGAAATTGACATCAAGTAGGCTCCCAAAAGTCAAAAATACGAAATACGGAGTGATTCAAAGGTTAACTAGGTTTACCTAGGTTTGACAGAGCCTTTAAAAATAGTAAATGAATTCTAAAAATTGCCAAAAATTATAGGTCTTCCTAAAATGATGTGTAGAATATTTTGGCTATAAAAAGTTAATTTTACAATGACACTGGAAATTGTCAAATTGGATCAATCTGATTGAATCGGACCAATCTGATTGAATCAAATCGAAAATAGACTCCGATTGAGTTAAAATTTTATATACAGCTTATTTTAGGCATAATAAGAATGATGGGATAAAATTTGGGATAATTTGGATTTGGAAAGTGAGAGAACCATAGAAAATTACATGTTGGGCTTCATTTTGGGCTTTTGAGCTTAAATGAGTAGGCCTTAGACTGACCAAAGCCCAACCCATTCAGCCACTACAAAAGCCCAAAATCAAGCCCAACATGCAATTTTCTATGGTTCTCTCACTTTTCAAATCCAAATCATCCCAAATTTTATTCCATCATTCTTATCATACCTAAAATAGGTTGTACAAAAAATTCAACTCAATCGGAGTTCGTTTTAGATCCGATTCAATCATATCGATCCAATTCGATAATTATCGATATCATCAAAAAATTAATTTTTATAGCCAAAATATTCTACACATTATTTTAGGAAGATCTAAAATTTCTGTCAATTTTTAAAATTCATTTACTATTTTTAAAGACTCGATCAAATTTAGGTCAATTTAGTTTACCTTTGAACCGAACCACTCCATTTTTTTGTATTTTTTACTTTTAGAGGCTTATGTGATATCGATTTCACTTTAAATTTTAACCTCGAACTAATTGTGATCAATATTTTTCTCAAATAAAATATTTTTCACCTCCGGATATACTTTTCACCCTCAGAAGTACTATTCACTATCGAAAAATACTATATTCATGAATGATCCAATGTTGAGGCCATTAGATAAATGATGTATTTTAATTATAATTAATTGTTATATATTGTATTTTAGTTATATTTGAATTTAAAAAAAAAAAAGAATTTTGACTCGGGTAGGGGAATATTTTCGACAGTCTGATTATTATGAGAGGGAATTTCTCCCCCATAATCTAATCGGAGGCAGGAAGGTTGGCAGTGACCCATTCCCTACCCCCACCCCTTGATCATCTCTAAAAACATGAGTTGAAATAGTGATACTATTTATGGTAGGAAAACCAAAATGACAATATTGTCACCAGACCACCTGACCCCTTAAATATACAGCATTTGATCTATATTTATTACTGTTAGGGTTAATTACAAATTAAGATCTATACTATAGGGCACCTTACAATATTGGATCCCATTTTTAAAATTTTACAGTGTCAGTCCCCAGCTTTAATAACCTTTTCAATTGAAGGACTCCATCGCTATTTCGTCACTATTTTGTTGCTATTTTTCTAAAAATAGTGATAGAATAGCAAAAAAATAGCGACAGTGTCCCTCAATTGAAAGGGAAGTCGAAGTTAGAAGTTGACATTGTAAGATTTTGAAGATAGAGTCCAACACTGTAATGTAGCTTATAGCTGATGCCCTTTTTTTGTAAATAACACTTACTGTTAAAAATAAAATAATTAACTATGGATCTCCATAAATTCTTCAAATTAAAACTTTCAATTGGTTACTTAAAACTCCCACTTTATTAATAATTTGTAATTCAATAATTTATTTTCTTCCTCGTAACTTATATTTATAAGTTTATAAATATAGATTTCTTCTATGTAATATATGCAAGTAAAAGAGAGTAGAAAATATACTTGACCTCCTCTCCATTTCTTTTTAGATTCTCTTAATTTTCATGTCCTTATAAAATTTCATATAATTCTCTTATTTTATAATTGATACATTATCATCATGATTTTGTTCCACGATTTATAGTCAAATAATTTCCTTCCTGCATTCCATTTCTAACTTGCATTGTATTAAATATTACCAAATTTGAGTTTGAGGCTCTTGACATAACTAGTAAAAACTATTTGCTATGGGTTCCTGATATTGAAACTCATCTTAATACTAAAAGTTCTAGAAATACGATTTTAGTTGGAAATAAAAGCATCTAACCAAGAAAAAAGCAAGAGCAATGATATTTCTTCATTTTCATTTACACGAAGGGTTAAAGCTGAATACCTAACAATGAAATATCCACTTGAATTGTGAAATAATTTGGAGGAGTGATATGACCACCAACAAACGATAATATTAATTATAATTTATTATGACTAGTGCACTTACAATTTTAAGATTTTAAAACCATAAGTAAAAATAATTTTGTTGTTTTTAGTATTAGTTCTTAATTAAAGGTATAGAGCCAAAATGTTACTGATCAGGACTTATTAGATAAAATCTTTTCAATTTTTCATGTTTTAAATATACTCGTTTAACAGTAACATCTAGAAAAAGTTTTAAAAAGTACTATAAATTGATTTTATGCTTACTTGTAACTGAACAAAATAACGAGTTGTTAATAAAAAAATCATGACATTTGTTCTATTAGATCAATCTGCTCCATTTTCTAAAGTGGATAAAATAATACTTAATAGTGGCTATGGCCACGGTCGTGTTTGTAGCCATGGTAGAGGACGAAGATAAAATAATTACCATCATTATAGTGGCAATGATGATGATGATGATGATGATGATGATGATAATAATAATAATAATAATAATAATAATAATAATAATAATAATAATAATAATAATAATAATAATAATAATAATAATAATTCTTTCTACCACCAGAAGTGGAAAAATAATGGGAAAAAGAAGGAAATAAGGTAAGTTATAATTGAAGAAATATTAGCAAAACTCACCGTTTCAATCATTCCATTCATTCATATAAAACTCGCCATTTTATTTATTAGTTGGTTGTTAGTTAGAATTGGTTTTTTGTCTTTATTAGCTGGATACCTTGTGTATATATATGAATACTCTATTTTTTCTTTGATATGATAATATATAGAGTATTTTTGCTTCTCATCTTGCTTTCATTCTCTCTATTGGCAATTAATCTTTAAGAAAGCTTAGGGTTTGAACATGGTATCGGAGCCATTTCGATTCTTTGTATCATAGAAGTCTATATTTCTTCTACTTTAACCATTGGAATTTACTATAATTCCAATTTTGTGTTTCTTGATTGTAAGTTTTGAGATCTGGCTTCTTGATCATTGGATTTGAGATCTAAAATTTATTGAATGGCGAATACTGGAGATGATGTTAAGTCTACAGATACAAAAGAGGAGAATCAAATATTTATACCACAAACTTTGAGAATTCATATAGAAGATGATCCGCTACAACTATATAGTTCAGACCATCTTGGGATGGTTTTGGTAATTAATCTTCTTATTGTTAATAACTATATGATTTAGAGTGTTTCTGTGGTGAACTCATTAAAAGCAAAGGACAAGCTGGGTTTTATTGATGGTTCAATTAAACCTCCTGATAGTGCACTAGAATACAAGTGTTGGAGAAAGGTGGACTGTATGATCAAACAATGGATCTTAAATTCTATTAGTAAAGAAATAACATATACTTTCATTCATAGTCCTACTTCCAAGATTCTGTAGGATTTATTGGAGAAACAATTTAGAGATAGTAATAATAAGCCTCAAGTATACCAAATCCAGAGAGAAATAACCTCTATTGAATAGGATAACATTTTTATCACAATTTATTATGGTAAACTTCATAAATTCTGGGATGAGATTTCAAGGATGTAGCCTATTTCGATTTGTTCTTGTAATGGTTGTAGCTATTAATTGAGCAAGAAACTTGAAGAAATTGATACAAGGAATAAAGTTGTTCAGTTTTTTATGGGATTGAATCAAAGCTTTGATAATAATAGGAGTCAGATCGTAGCATCAGATCCTTAATCGAATGTTAATAGGGTGTATACTATGGTGCTTCATATAAAGAGATAGAGAGAGATCAATATGCTACGTGATAATGTTGATGTTAATGTTATGCTGGTTAAAACCTCTAGATCAGATAAGCAAATTAGTGAAAGAGGAAAATTTAAAAAGAAAGATTTTAAGAAGAAAGAAGATAAATTTTGTGATTTTTATAAAATAATGGGCCATTAGAAGAATAACGGTTTTAAGCTATATGGTGTAAGCATTAGATCCTGAGGAGGCTTTTGTCACTACAAGAAAATCTAAAAATAGCAACATAATTGATTCTGTTACTAAATTAGCAACGAAAATTGAATTTCGTTGCTATTTAGCAAAGAAAAACATATTTCGTTGCTAAATTTGGATAAAATTTGTAGATTTAGCAAAAAAAAAATTTGGTTATTTTTCATTGCTAAAAGTGGAAGGAATAATTAATGCTAAAAATTAGCAATGGAAATTAGCAAAAAAATACATAAATTGTTGCTAAAAAAAGTGCCAATAGTTGGCGGAGAAATTTTGAAGCGAAAATAGCAACGAAAATCAATTTTAGCAACAGAGATTGATATCCGTTGCTAATATAGCAACGGACAATTTCTTCCATTGCTATTTTAGCAATGGAAATTTAATCCATTGCAATTTTTGGCTCCAAATCTGGTTGGATCAAAAAATAGCAATGGAATTTAAATCCGTGCAATTTTGGTCCCATATCTGCTTGGGTCCAAAAATAGTAACGGAATATAATTTCAGTTGCAATTTTAGCAACCAAAATTATATTTCATAGTTATTTTAGCAACAAAATTTAATCCCGTTGCAATTTTGAATCCCAAATATGCTTGGGTACAAAAATAGCAATGGAATATAATTTCGGTTGCTAAAATTGCAATTGAACGCAATTTCGTTGCTAAATTAGCAACGAAATTATAATTTGGTTGGTAATTTACTTTTTCAATGAGAACTAGCAATCGAATTATTTTCTATTGCTAATTTAGCAACAAAAATCTAATTTCGTTGATAAATAAAGGATATTTAAGTAATTTTATTATTCGTTGCCCTAGCAATAAATTAGCTCTAAGTATCAAATTTTGCCCCCTCTCCCTTATTTGTTTCATTTTATCTTTTCCATTAGTTCCATAGAATCCCCCTTCTCTCTCTATTCAAACTCCATTGACGTACAACCTCTCACCACTACCCTATAGCCTTTTATTTGTGTTTTTGTGTATAATCTAAGTGAGATCTGAGGTAATTTACTCGCAGATTTTAGCTTCTCTTGTTTCCTAGTTAATAGTTACATTTTCTTGCTCTCATTCTTGGCATTTTTTGTGCTGCGAATCCATCTATGGAGCGAGGGATTTTTTTTTGTTATCCCAGTAAAAGACGATGGAGGCCTCTGGTTACTGGTGTGCTTTTCCTTGTTGTGCTTTCTATGCTCATTCCTCTTGTTTTTTCATTGGCCTTCACAATGGCTTTCAATCTATTGGTGTTATTTTGTCACTTTTTCTAGATTTAGATATGTTTCTTTATTTTTTTATTTCATAATTTCTTCTAACCGGAACTCTTCAGATCTTAAATGTACTTTAGATCTCTGATGCTATATTTTGGTTTATGGATGGAGTAAGAAATATTCTTGATGGACTAGGTATAACTTCTATGTTGTCATGAGATGCTGTTCAAGATTCCTTGCCGTAAACTTCTAGGTTTTTCATTTGTGCAAGCAGAACGTTATGGATAATTGAAATTACTAACTGGTTTTTCTTCCAATTCCTACTTCATAATGATTCAAGATAGAATCCCATTTAATTTTCTTTTGTCATGTTGTTTTCATTTTGGCATCCTTTTTCCTTGGATATGCGTAGTACATATAAATATATATGTTGGTTTTCACTTCTACTCACTTGCAGCTTTTTGTCTTCTCTCTTCTTCTTCCTTGGTTATTCATCTCTCTTTTGTGTGTGTGCTAGCTCTACATGTTTATGTACATATAAATATATTAATTTTTTCTTTTTATTTGTCATACCCTTAATAGTAATGTTTTTTCTCATTAAGGGTATTGTTGTTGAGGAATCTGAGGAGTTGTGGGTGTGAAAAAAGGGCAGTTATAACATTAGAAAAAATAACGCACACGAGTTTTCGAGAGAGAAATAAAGAGTGTCTAGTATTTTGATTATCTATTTCTTCTTCTTTTTGTTGTGGATAATTGGTTTTGAGTCTTTTATAATATCCGAACAAAGACAATTTCAGATGATGGGTTGATTATTTGTAATTTTGCTTTGCTATAGCTCAAAGTTGGGATGATTTAGAAAGTATTGGGAAATTAAGTTGGAAAGAATAGATATAAGAGTTTTTGTATGGGTGATAGCGAATAAAGATGAGGTATATGTCTATATTTGGAGGAGACAGTATAGATTATATTGTTGTATAAAATAGGAAATGATCATAGTATAGTGATGTAGTTTTAATGAAAGAAACCAAGTTTAATGTTTTGACCGTATTATTGGGAAAAATGGATTATAGTACAAGAGATAAACTTATGAATTCATTTATATTGATGATTAACAGGTAGAACTATGGTTTTGATCTAGACAGAGAGATGTCCTTGAAGGAGTTTCTGGTATATTTCTCCTCTCTTGATTAATAATTGTTTGTGATGATTGATTTTGAGGTTAGAGAATGCTTATATGCATTTTTGAAAGGTCAGATAAGATGAGAAATATTGAGGATAGCTTGGGTTAATCATAGACTAGATCTTTTACTCATATTGATATAGATGTTAAAGTGGTGTTTTTAAGAGAAATTTAAATTCTAGTGAAATGGTAAGCAATATGTAATTATGTTTGGAAATTGAAATATGGCATAAGTATATTAAAAGAGTATGCAGAGGTTATTACAATATGATGCTTGAGCAAGAATTCTATGTGTTATTATGAGGTTTTCTATATTGAGATTGTTATGATGATAAGTTGAGGTTGGTTAAGATACTTAATATACTTGTCAGTTATTCCTTAACAGGTGTGGACTATTGATTGAACATTTTATAGTTTTTGGGATAGGGCAAAACATATGCATTATTTGAGAATACGTATTGGTATTATATTGCATACATGGAATCATTCATTCATCCATCACATAGCATCATACATCATTTGACAGCATATGAATCACATCATATCACATGTATTTGCCCTACCTGACAAGGAAAACTGACAACAAATATTGTGAGCATAATAGAATTTGACGGCAAGCAAAGGATTATTGTTATAGTCAAAAAGGAACAGATAGGCTTTAAATGTGATAGAGTAAAGGAATATATAGAGGATAGAATAAGAGATGTTGGATGTAATGGATATGATCGGAGTTTGGTTATTATAGTATAGGAGATGTGACAAGCCAGTAGTGGTAATAATGTGGATTATAGGCTTGAATTTCAAGCATGAAATTCTTTAAGAGGGAAAGAATTGTAAGGCCTCAATAGTGACCCTAATAGAAATGTGTGTAATATGAATTTAATTAAGTTAATTAGGGACTTAATAATTTAGTCAAGGTCAAGACTTGAGGAATTTTATATTCAAAATGGGGTTAGTGGAGGCTAAAGGTCATTTATGCTTTAAAAGGGCTAGTGGGGTCATTTTTGTCATAGAGAGACCCAAAGTTTTCTTTTAAAAAACAAAGAAAAGAGAAGAAGAGGGGAGGAAGAGAAGGAGAGGGCGGAGGGGAGGCACTGCCGCCGATCAACGACGCTCTGGCCGGCGATCGATGCGGCTGCCACCACCTCAGCCACTGGCCATTGTCTCCTTACTGATTCCTTCCTCTAGCAGCAGTGATGGCTCTTGATCTGCATTTTTTTCTTCTCTTTGACTGGATCGATCTTCTCCTCTTTTTGGTGATCGACGGCAGCGCTTGGAATCACGACAACCACTGAAAAGCTCCCTGTGGTGAGGTGGATCTTTCTGTGCCCGCCGATCTTCCCCACTCACCAGTGAAGAGTATATTGGAGTGAAAGGCAGCTGGTGGTTTTAGGTGATTTTTTCGACCAAACTACGATGCCTTGGGGTGCGTGAAGAGCACCAGAAGGCTACTGGTTACTCTGGCTTCAGGCATGGAGCTTCAATGAGGCTTCGAACAGGCAGAACGGAGGGGGCATTCTGGGCTTCGACTCTAAGGTGCGGGAACTTGGTGTGAATCCTGATATGCATGTGTAATTTTAGTATATTTTGATGAAACCAAAGTTATGTGTGTGTGTGTGTATATATATATATTTAACTGAAAATAAAGCTAAATCCCCAATATTAAACATAAGGAAGATAATGTATGTAATGTCAAATTTGAAAGGAGAAGTCATTTTTATTGTTTATTCTCTAAATAGCTAGATTTTAGCTTAGTTTTATTGTTCCAAAGTTTTGAAAGATCATTAATGTTACAGCAACCTTCTCAAAATTGCAGTAAAGCAGAAGGCTCTATCATAAGAGAGCTCGAAATCTAGAGTTTGAATTAGAGATATTGTTAATGCATTCTTTGATGAATTACGTGTAAAATTATAATGCTTATAGTACATTATAAAGGAAATAAACTCTGAGCATAGTATTACAGACATGTAAAAATGACTTTTCTAGGATTGCACTGTCGAAATTGTGAGCCAGGAAAAATGAGCCTGATATTGTCACGCCCATGGCAGAGCCTGCTTATTCTCTATTAATTTATTCTTCTGTTCCTTCTATCACCTACAAGCCTCCTTTGTCGCGTCCGCAATTCCCTATCGTGCTTGCGACCTAACTTTGGAAAGTTCATTTGCCTTTACTCCTTTCTCCTTAAAGTGATACCTCATTATACCTAAAATACTAACCTAATAGAATGTGAATTAATGAAATTAAAGCAAGCATGATATATATATGACTATGATGATGAAATCTTGTAAGGAGGGAAATTCAAAGAACTTGAAATTAATTAACAGTGAAGAGTTAGTATATAATATAGTATAAATACATGGAAATATAATAACATCATATGGTAAATATATATGAGTTTGATAAAATATGTTATATAGCAAACACTTGAACAAGCATGTTGTTTAATACTTAATTGAAATAATATGAATATGCCTGCATTCTTATGCTTATATGTTAACATGCTAAACTATATAGTTGTAGTGATGTATATTTACAGTTACTTATATGGATATTTGGAAATTAAATATACATACATATATACCAGTGATTGTGTATCTTTAGATATAAATGTATACGTGCCAGATTATACAGTAAAAGCACAAGCATGATAATTGAAATGTGTATGAATATCGTTAATGCCTGCAAATAGAGTTCAGTTGTGGCTAAATTTGCATGTAATCATATGGGTATAAATAATCACAGTATGTCATGTTTTAAACCTATCCAAAAAGGGCATGAAATTGAAAAATTGTATATATATGCATGTATGATTATGACGTATACCTAGATGTTCAATTAGCTTATACCTAATATTGAGAAATGATATTATAAAATATAGTATGATAATGATTTCATTGACTAGATAAATGTATTAATTGAGTATGAATGGAAGATGATATAAGCAAGTATAAAGGGGCGTGGAAAATAGCTTTGATGCATCAGAAAGGTATGCTCTCATGCAGTAGTGGTATGCTTGAGTGATATCACATACACAAGTTATATGTGTTTAATAATTTATACATGTGTATTTTTACAAATATCATATTATAGTGCTTGTGTAAGTATGACTGTATGAAATACACTCAACTTGTTTTTAAAATCATAATGCATGTTTTTGGAACAACTTATTAAGAAAGAAAGGTACATAGAATATAAGATAACCTCATTTTATACAATAATGGGCATAATTAATAAATGAAGCTTGAATTTGGTTATTATGAAATGAGGTATACTGTTGTTTTCCTATGTGTAATAGTATGGTTATGCATTTATGGTGCCACTGATTATTGTATTAATGTACATAACTACAGTGACATGTGTCCATCCATGGAAATCTTGTTGAAGAATTGTATGCAATACTATACCAGATTGTATATCTTTTCATGTAATTATTTATAAGAGATTATATAAGTATTATATGATTTGCGCATGTATGTATTGTGTACTAGAGAAGGTACATCCTTTACGTGATAAGATAATTGCTTTTGGATATTTGAACCTTATATGCACATGCATAAACATAGATGTGGGCTTTAAGGCCATATTATGCCTATAAAGCATAAATAAAGTGATTGGAAATGAAATTGTATATTGTTAGCCTGCAATCATAGTTCGATCGTGGATTGAATAGGCGTCTATAGGGATATTACAGCTGCTTCTGTTGACCCCGTTTGGGTCTTTGTTCTTCATGGACTTTTGATTGTCTGTACTGGATCACAGTTTGATCCTGTTGGGATCTTCTGACTTGATATCTTTGGATATCTTCTGACTTGATATCTTCAGATATCTTCTGTTCCCGTTATCTACTTTTAGAACTTAGGTAGGCTAATTATGGTATAGTATTAAAGTATAAGTAATCTGAATTATCAGTGTATATTCTGGATCTCATTTGTATTTGGAATCTACAAAAGTATGCATACGGAATTGCATGTTGGGTAGCTTGATTTAATGACATTACGATTAAATATATGTTCTTTATTATTACATACTGTACATTTAATTTTATCCTTATATTGTCATGTTATGAGTCAATGTCTGGTATAAGGAGCAACATGTTATGCTATGACATATATTATACTATACAGAGATGGTGCTTTAAATACTGCATTTATATATGTATATGGACATTCATGTGTTTTTGGAAGATCTATTATACTCGGGTTTATAAGATTTGCACTAAAAATTATGTATGACAATGCTGTCAAGCATGGTTATATGTCTTGCTTGGTATTGAAAATTAATATGTGAATTTTGTTTAATTGTGATTGGACTTTAAACCAACAGCTTAAGAATACTAATTGATTTGACATGGATAAAGGGTTATTATGTGAAATTTAATACATAAATTATCTATATATATAGCTTATGAAATATGAAAAGTACATCAGTTACACAAGTTGCTTTAAATTAAATTACAAGCATGCAAAAGCGAACTTGACGTATATATTCTCAATAGCTATACAGATTTAATAAGAAATGGATTTTAACCATATAATTGGTAAGGCTTATAAAGGCTACCTAAGCTTATCTAAAGTTAAAACACTATAAGCATAATATATATATTGTTAGTTGTGGTTAACACATTTATATTTAGTGTATATTTTAATGCTTATGCATTAATTCGATGTCTTCATAAAAGTTATCCATAGAATATTGTTGTTCCCCGCTAAGCTTTATAGCTTAGCATGGGTGTTTATCCGTGTAGGTTTCAGGTTTGGATTTCTTGGTGAGGATGATTTGCTACTGCTGGTTTGGTCAACCTAGGGTGGAGTTATGGGAGCTTAATAATTATGGTTTATTTGAACATTGTATCTGATAGATTTGTATATTTTGCCTTTGTATTGATATCTTGGTTTGTAATCAGTTTGTAGCATAAATATGTTGTTCTTAGGTTTCCTCGTATACTTTATTAAGTTGACTAGTTGAGATTCGTCATGAGTATCGACGTGAGATCAATTAAGTAATGGATTATATGATATGGATGTCATAATGGATTCATAGAGATAATATTTGTTTTTTGTTAACAAGGAATAGAGACCCGTATAGAGGAAACTTTGTCCGTTTTCTTGAAAAATTTTTGAAAACTCTGAAATTGAAGTGACTTTGGAGACATTATTTAAGTTTTGCTCTGGATGTTAAGAACACAGGGAGATCCAAAGGTTATGGATTTGTAAGCCCCATTTAGTTTAACCTTTTTTCCATTTTCTTTTTCTTTTCTTGATTGTTTGATCTCAAAAAGGTTGAATATTTGTTAATGTTGTTGTATAGGTCACATTTAAGGATCCTAAGGCAGCCATTAGAGCTTGTCAAAACCCATCTCTAGTTATTGATGGAAGAAGGGCAAATTGCAATCTTGCATCTCTTGGTGCACATAAAACTCGCCTACCTACTACTCAACATGGTCCATTCCATTATCCCTTCTTTATTGTATTTCTTTGGAAAAAAAAGTTGATGATTCAATTGAATATTCACTTACATTATTGAGCAATAAAACAATTCTAATATATTTAGTTTGGTCAAAGAATCCTCTTTTTTCATGTTCATTCTCTTTGACAACTCTAGCAAACTAGAACAAGTTACTAACAAACTATTTAGATTCATCTCTGCTTTTAAAAACTAAAACTTGGATCCAAAAAAATGAAGTATGAGACAAATCTTTAAGTTAAAACTTACAGGAACAGGATGGTTTAGAGCAGCACCTGGATTGGTGGCTCCACCAGCTGCTTATCATGGTTTTTCATCGTCATACATCCATCAACCCACTGGGCAGTACACATTTCCTTATTCAACTTATGGGTAAGCAAAACAACTCATAAGGAATAAAACACTCCATTTTTACTTTCTTTTTTTCTTTAGTTTTTCTTCTAAAACACTCCAATCCCTTATTGTGCATTCAATTCTGTACTAATTCTTAAATTCTCTTTGTTTTTGGTCAACTCATCACGGATACACTGGATTTTCTCAAAACACTCTTTACCCTCTGGTAATTAATATTTTTGCACAACCAATGAATTGCTTATGAAAGTTGCCAGTTATGGAGAAGAGCTACTAAATTGCTTATGAAAGTTGCTAGTCATGGTGAGGATACTGGCTTTGAGGTGCCTTGCCTAATTGTTATAGCTAAAGATGATCTAAACTCATTTCCAATGGCAATACAGGAATCTACAAGGGTATTTACATATCTACTTCTGGGATTCAAGTATTTCACTTTTTCATCGATGTTTTTGGTTTGAGAGCATTATCTATAACTTAATGCTCTATCACTTTGTAGCCATGGATGATAAACATTACCATGTGCATTGATCACTAGTGATATACTAATATTATCCCTATATGTTAAATGTTATGCAAGATTCAATTACTTCTCAACCGTGATTTACCTAGTTTGCATTATACATTTGTTTGCCTCAATGAAGATTTTGTTTGCTGTCATTACTGGTTTTGCACATAATGCTATCAATTGCATATTTATATATATATATATATATAAATGCATTTTACCGACGAAATTGCTCGTAGGTACAAAATTACCGGCGGAAAATTCCATTGGTAAATATTACTGACGGATTGATTTACCGATGAAAAATATTCCGTCAGTAGTTTTATTTAAAATTCGTCGTATGTTTCATTGCATTGACCGTTACTGGCGAAAAATTTTATCGGTAAACTGTCGGTAAAATTTAATGAATAAATTATTAATTTATTTTAGTATAAACAGCGACAGATTATTTCTTTGGTAATTTTGTCGGTAACTATATTTAGTATAATATTAAAATTATTGAAATAGCAACGACGGATTTATCCGTCGGTAATTTTTCGGTAACATACTAAAATTATTGTATTAGGAAATATAAAATCCAATAATTAAACACAATAAAGTCAATATAAAAGTATAAAATCTAAATTAAAGATATATTAATTAATAATTTTAATATATAACAAAAACAATTTATACAAAAAGTTGACTAAAACTTGTACAAATATTGTGTAAATTACAATGCCAAAAACATAAAACTCAATACTAAATACTCTTAGAACATTCTTAAAAATAATGAAAACTTTAAATTATTAAACTTGTCCTAAGCGTGCAACCACCGCGTTAATCAACCTTTAATGTAAAATTTGAAACTGTAATGATAATCAACTGCAAAATATCTTGCCCAGGTTAATCTGCTTCAAGTTTTGGTATATCTTGCTTAGGTTAATCTTGCCCAAGTTAATCTACCCATTATGGACAACTAAAGGTCAGTTGACACTTATTATACTCCACAAGTTATCTGAATTTAGACTAACAAATAAATATCCTATCGCACTTGCAAAAACAAACAGGCAGTAATCAAGTTTTCTGGAAAGTAGTTGAATATGTGCAAATCAGAAAAGGCTTGCTCCGAGATCTAATTCTAAACTGGGCATCAAGGGTGCTCAAGCAAGCACATAAACACAAGAGAAGAAATAAGATAAAACAAAATCAAAACTACCCCAAATGGTACAAATAACTTTCAACTCATGGTGAGCATTGTCCTAAAAATGAAAACCTATATTCAGCTAAGGGCAAATGTAACAATTAGAGTTCAATTACCTAGACTCTTGAATGCTCAAGTTGTTCTACCAGTAATTGCTCCTATAGAGAGTAAAAGTTCTGTTAAACAAAATTCTTGAAATGAATAATTACATAAGAGTAATGGAAATATGTTCCTCTTTTGCTTCATGTGATGAAACTTCTCATAAAGATGATAAAAGAAAGAAATCAGAAAAGGACACAGCTATTGACACAAGTACACAGCCTACCTTAAAAAGTGAAGCACATATGATGGAGAGCAATGGAGAAAAAATTTCATAAAGATTAAATGCTTTGGCATTAGAGATCATACTTCAGAAAATCAGGACCAAAAATGTAAACTAACGCATGCCAGAAGCTATTCCAATAATCATAATGCCCAGATTATAAGAACATAACAAACTAACAACCTTAAACAGCAGTAGAATCAATACAGATTGAACTTGAAATTGATTACTATAAATCAATTGAAAAAAAAGAACATATCTGAAAGCAAAAAAATAGGGAAAGAAGATTGGTATGATAATAGCTTGGTTAGAATAACTCTGAATAGAAGATTCCACACCTTTGAGCATAATATATATGCAAAAACAATTGAGTGATAGCCATTACACCAAGGACACAAAATTTGACCATTGTAGGTTGTAATGACCCAAATACAAGTCCAGTAACTCAAAAACTAATGGCCTTTATTTATTTTAGTCGCTTATTTCTATAGGAGCTGCAGAACTTTCATAAACTATATCCAATTTCGGTTACCAATTCTCTAAATGTCATGCATGGGGAAATTTGAATGATGTGCTGCTAAACCTTTCTGATGTTATTATTGCTCACTAGGTCATGGAACACCGAAAATCTCAAACAAAATATCTGAATACCTTAGGTAGGAATGGCATCTTTGTACGAAACTTGAGTTTATTAACAAATAAAGGCTTTGTATATAGTATTCTGACTAGTTGTGGTATTGGCACAAACAGAAAAAAGTGGTAGTTGTTGAAAAAATAAAAAGAATAATAAGTACAAACAAGTAATAGGAAAGCAAGTGGCAAGGAAATGAGAGAATCTAAAAATAGGGAAAAACCTGACGCTTTATTAGCTGTATATATATTGGATTGGTGGGGCTGCTAGTTTTATATTACTTTTTAAATCCATCATTATCACACTACACATAACAAAAACTTTATGTGGTTTTCACTTCTCATCTTATTTCTTTAATACAATTGCTCTACTGTCTCGTCTGTACCACCAGCATTTAACCCAACAATATCTATTTTTCACTTCAAAAATATCATATTGTTATTCAAATATCAGTCCTCAATTAAAAGAAGGTAAAAATGTAAAATATCTTGAATTCAATTTCTCATTCTTTATAATAAAAAAAGAAAAAATCATGTTCTCAGAAGATGATCAGTAATGAAAAACATTACTAATGTGTGGATTCCCAAAAATAATTGCATAGTTTTAGAAACTTGGGAAGAAAAATTAAAAGAATTTAATAAGACTCAATTTAGCAAATTTAAAAAACTTTGCTAAAAAACTAAGTGCAAAAAAGAATCAAAATTGAAGGTTAAATGGCTTTACAAAGAAGATTCGTTTTGATAATTCAAATGCCGTGAATCAAAATCGAAAGTTAGATGGCTAAACAAAAGGAAGATTCAGTTAAAAAAAGTCAGATACAACAATTCTGATAAATTTAGATGCTGGAAAATGCATTCTTCCAAAAGAATATAACAAAATAGGACAAACACAATGGCTTGTGTTCATTTCTATACTCTGCAAACATTTCTAAATTAACTAGTAATCCATAGTTTTAAAAAGCATAATATCTCACCTTAATCTTTATATCCACACCTTAGTACCAAACATAATGGGATAATGCATTAGTTCATCAAAATACCGTTCTCAGCAAATTTGAAAAATTTTGGAAAATGGATTTAATGTCTTTGTCGATGAAGACATGGCTACTCGAACTGAATCACCGCATGAAAGACAAGAACCACTGCATATATTCATTGATGTTAACAATGGTTAAAAAAAGTACATAGTGGAAATTCAATCCTAGGCTGAAATCTATAACAGCTCAACAATAAATTTTAGAACTAAATTTAAAGTTAAATGACTAATAAATCAAACATTAATTAAATTGGATAGTTCAAAAGAATAAAATATAACAAATTGGAGGCAAAAACTGAAATGAAGTCTGAAAATAATGGAATGAAAACCATAAAAAATGAAGAACTCATTCATCATAAAGTACAAAAACATTCAATAAATTCAATAAATTTCATGTGGCCATTTGAGGTTAAAGAAGAACAATTTTTATTCTACTTTGGGTTTATCAAAATGTCTAACAAATTGAATGCTATAACAGGAAAAAAATGTCAGCACAAGCATGAATAAAATAGAAGTACCTTGCATGGGAATCTACAGATGTAGTCCAACAATAATTTTGAAGTATTACCCCTCACTGTCCAGTGCCTTTGAGAAATAAACTAACATAAAACAATTTTATAAAGTGCTTCAGAACAAATCTGATTGTCATTCAAGAAAGTAACCAAATGTGTTAGAAGACCTAAAAAGTTTTGTACTACATGCAAGACCAAGGCAATAAATTTTGCCAGAAATATATCTATTATTTTTGATGGATTAAGAATCTCTTAATCAATGATGGCATACCCCTACTGCTGAAGCAATTATTGCCACCACCCAATGGCATAAAAAATAAAGAGGAGTAAAAATTGTTAAAGAAGTTATAACCACCATGAAATATTGTATCAGAATTATCAATGAAAAATGGAACATAAAACTGGATAGCAAAGATAAACATCCAGCAGCTTAGCATGCATACATACTTCAAGGTCACAGTCTGATCTATCAAGTTCCAAAAAATTTGCTCAACAAAAGAATGTTCTTTGACAGGCAGAAATTATTGCTTGTAGTTCAAACTTGAAAGTACCTGGAAAATAAGAACCAGTTAAATAAAAAGGTCTTTTTGGTGCTTGCACTAAAGAAATTTGAGATGGAGGCCTCTACATCAGGACCAATACACATGCCATCATGATGAATTTATCTAGAATAAAAAACTTCAAGCCAATGCATTTGATAGGAGCTTGAAAAGCTCATAAATATTGTGTGTTAATGTGTGGTTTTGTCCAGTATTGTGTTTATTATTTTGGTATTTTATCTATATTTTGTTGCTTTTATGTGTTTTGTGTATGTGTAGTTGTTTTATTTGTTTTATAGGAGAAGGGGATGATTTAGAGATTAAAGGAGTCAAGTGAAAGAAAGAAAGCCAAAGGTGAGCTAGAAAGGAAGTGTCGCGAGTGCGACAAGGGGGCGAGGTCGCGACAGCATGAAGGGCAGAGAGCCAGGCCAATCCAGCATAAGCGTGCCATGTCGCGAGGGCGACAAAGCAGAAGGGCTCGCGACAGCCAGCGGAGCCAGCCAAGCAGAGGCATGTCTTGTCGCGAGCGCGACAGGAGTCGCGAGGGCGCGACAAAGTGCGGATGAGCAGTTAGAATTCTGAAGTGATGCAATTTTTCATGAACAAGGACAACTCTTGTAAAAGGATGTCTTGAAGGGACATAATTTTTAGAGAGGCATATATATGCCAAGTGAACAGAATTTTAAGGATGATGAATTTTTTTAGAATTTGATTATTGTGATCCTAAGAACAATTAATTTCTTTTAGTACTTTAGTTTTTATTTTCATGTTTTGAAGAGGAGACAAGAAGCAAGGAAGAAGAAATTCTGTGTGAAGGGAAAAGGGTTGAGAGATCCCCTTCTTCTTGTTCTTATGTTTTATTTTTCTTCCTTGTAATCTTTACATGAATATTATGTTTGCATTTGATTATATATGAACAAATTTCTATTTCCATTTATAATATTGATCTTTGGTTGTAGTATTTTCTATTAAAAGTTTATTGGTATCATTATAAGTTAAGGAAGACGACCTTCAATGTGCAATTCCTTTTCTGAAAATTAACAAAATGGTCATAAATAAGGGAGTTAGCGAGAGCAACATCTTATTGAAAGTTAATAGGAAATTCATTATCGAAGCATAGTTAGAGAGATCACATGTGGAGATAATTGCTATAGGTTGGTAGATAATCTTAAAATGTGTAATTGAAATCCACTAGTTCATTAACGAGAGTTGAGAATTAGTACTTTAATTGTATGTTTTAGGCAATCTAATTCATGTCGAGAGAGTGGTTTAGAAATTTATTCCAACTTGGCTTACTAATAAGATTAAAATTTATAATTAGAATAATGGTATCAAATGCATGATTATTTAATTTCATAATATTTATTGTCTTCTTTGATTATACTTAACTAGGATAAAATTAATTTTATGCAATAGATTAGTTAGAATTAACTTGCATTTTTGAACATCGTAAACAAGATTAAAATTGAGTAGTAATAGTGGATGATTAAAATCAACATTTCCTTGTGGGATCGATATCTGAAGTACTATAACCGGTACACCGTATACTTGCGGTATTTAAGCTTCTAAAAAGCATATCAAGTTTTTGGCGCCGTTGCCGGGGAACATTGTTTGATTTCAATCATTACATTATGAACCTTGATTTAAGATTTTGGATTACGATATTTAATTTATTGTTGATTGTTGTGAATTTTCAGGATTTGACTGTTCATGCCGCGTACGAGGAGTTCGCAAGAAGAACTTGAACCGTTCAATCCGAAGATAGAGAGATTGCTTTTGAGTAACCGTAAGTCAAATAAAAAGAAGAATCGGAGTAGACAAATTATTATGGCTGAAGAAGAAAATTCACCGCGCTTGATGGACTTTGCCACGCCAGCATTGAGTGGTGCTCAACAAGGTGTGGTAAGACCTACGGTAAATGCAAACCAATTTGAAATTAAACCATCGCTTTTACAAATGATTCAAAACAGTATCCAATTCTATGGTTTGGCAAATGAGGATCCAAATGCTCATTTGGCAAATTTCTTAGAAATTTGTGATACTTTTAAGATTAACGGAGTTTCGGCGGATGCAATCAAGCTTAGGCTTTTCCCTTTTACATTAAAGGACAAGGCAAAAGCTTGGTTGAATTCCCTTACTAGGGGATCTATCACAACTTGGGACCAATTAGCCCAAGTCTTCTTGTCAAAATATTTTCCCTTAGCAAAAACTGCCAAAATTATAAAAGATATTACTACTTTTGTTCAACATGACTCTGAATCTTTGTCTGAGGCATGGGAAAGGTTCAAAGAATTGCAGCGAAGTTGCCCACACCATAATCTACCAAGGGAGTTGCTAATGCAAACATTCTACAACGGTGTGAATCCAACAATTCGAGGCACAATTGATGCTGCAGCTGGGGGATCTCTTATGAGGAAAACAACGGAGGCTGCTTTTGAATTATTGGAGGAAATGTCCATAAATAATTGTATGTGGCCAACCGAGAGAGTAAGAGACTCTAATTATAATTCCAGTGCTAATACTAGGGGGGTCCATTCAATAGATTCTATTGTGGCCTTGCAAGCCCAAGTAGCTGCATTAACACAAAAGATCAATAGTCTAGGAGTGGGAGGAACTCCACAAACTGAGTGCACTATTTGTGGTCAATTAGGGCATGGTAATGACGGTTGTAGTTTAGGAATAAGGAGTCCAAATGAGCAAGTGAATTTTTTACAAGGGCAAGGACGAGGAAACCCTTTCTCAAACACCTATAACCCCGGTTGGCGAAACCATCCGAATTTTTCTTGGGGTAGTAATAACAATCAAAATAGAGGGGTAGGATTTCAACAACCTCAAGATAGGTTTGGAGCCTTGGAAGTAAAGGTAGATAGATTTATTGAGGAGCTTAACTTAAAGTTTACTTCACAAGAAGATAATCAAAAGAGGTTAGAAACCAAATTCGATCAAATAACAAAGAATCAAGCCTCTTCAATTCATAATTTGGAAGTACAACTAGGGCAAATTGCCAAGGCTTTACATTCTCGCTTACAAGGAAACTTACCTAGCAATACGGAGGAAAATCCTCGCGACCGTTTGAAAGAATTCTAAGATAGACATCAGATAATTTAAATTTATGTTCATATTTACAGTTGGCTTAGTGGTTATTTGCATGTGTATTTCTATTTCCATTTTATTTTATTTTATTATTGTTTCATTTATTTTGATTTGTTTCCCTCTTTATTAGAATACTTACATATTTTTGTTTTTATTTTATTTTACAGGTGTCTCTGTTTGGTTTATTTATGTTGTCTATTTCCATAATAAAAAAAAAGGAAAATATTTTGAACACTCATTATTGTCGCGAGCGCGACGTGTGTCGCGAGCGCGACAATGATGGGTGGGACGGATCACAGGCCTCTGTCGCGAGCGCGCCCTGTTCGCTCTCGCGACTCATTCATCTTGATTTGTGCCAATAGTCTCTGTCGCGAGCGCGATTACATCGCGAGCGCGACAACTGATTTTGAGGGCAGATCATATACTCTCTGTCGCGAGCGCGACTTGCTTCGCGAGCTCGCTAGTTCAAATACCGTGCCTTGTCGCGAGCGCGATAGTATCACGGGGTCGCGACAGGACACGGGATTTGAATTTCTTAGGGTTTTAGCTGCCTTTTCACCTTCCCCTATATATAGTTCAAACCCTAAGTAGACTATTCATCTTCTCCATTCAGCAACTCTTGAGTTTTCAACGTTTTTCTCTCAAAGTTTTGAGTTCTCTTCTCCTCAGTTCTTGTTTTTTGGGATTTGTGGAAAGTTTTTGCTGTGTTGTTTCTTCTTTTTCTTCACTTGTTCTTGTGCTTTTAGCTTGGGTTTCTTTATCTTCCATCATGGTGCGCACAAAATCCATTGGACGCAAGGATAAGCAGCCAGTTGCCGAGCCAAGTTCTCCACCAACACCACCTGTTGAGTATCTTCAGGCCAGGTTTGAGTGTCCCTTCCCTATCTACTCTGAAGACGAGGGGAAAAAGTTTAAGTTTTTTAACACCAAAACCTATGTAGGCATGTTGCATCTAGATACTGACTTGCTTAAAGATTTAGGTTTGACTGCTCAATTTGATAAATATATCAAATACATGAAATGGGAGAAATTTTCTGTCATGAATTTACCTATTAGGAGGGATTGGGCTGTAGAGTTTTTTTGTCAAATTGGCTTATGTTGATAATAAAAAGACTCACTTTAAATTTAGACACCAAGGTGCTGAGTTTACATTTGGTTTTGATGAACTTCATGATTGGTTTGGTTTTCCATTGAATGGAACACGCTTTAATTCTAATTTATTTGATCACCGACCAATATGGACAACATTAACTGGCTTGGCAGAATTTAATAACAAAAATGCCTCTAATAGACTTATTAAGGACAATGGCTTGTTTTTATTTCATAAGTATTTATGCCATGCCTTGTTTGGACGCGTAGAAAGCACCAAGGTTCAATCCAAGGACTTGTTTGTGCTTCATTTGTTACTATCACGTAAAACACCATGTTCCATAGATTTTATTTTTGACGGGTTATACCATGCATCCATTGCTAGAACTAAAACTGTAGGTATGTGCCACATGGTAACCGGTATCATTTTGGGGTGTTTAGGTGATTTAGGCAATTTTGTTTTGGCTGACAATGAACATGTGACTTTAATGGACATACGTTATCTTCGTAATTCCCATGTTTTAGATAGACATGCTATGCCTCCGCAGTTTTTGTCCCGATTTGTGCAGGAAACGAGATCTAGTCGTGCCAAAGGAAAGGGCAAAGCACCAGAAACATCTACTGCTGAACCTTATGGTTCTGATGAGGATAATGATGCAGACGAAGCTGCTATGGCCAGTGATTTTGGTGTGGGTGGAGATGATCGTGATGAGCCCAGTATCGGTGCTGCACAAGAGGACACTGCTGGATTGCAACGGGTCATGTCTCGGTTGGATGGGATTGAGGCTGCCAATCAAAGTATGGCGGCTCGGATGGATTCCCTTGAGGCGACTGTTCAGCAAATGCACAAGAGTCATAAGAGCCTCAGCCGCAAGCTCCTTTCCTTCTTTCGCCACCACAACGTTCCTTTCACGCCTTCTCCACCGGGGTCCCCAAGTGGGGCCAATGAGTAATGTTACCTTCTCCTTTTTGTCATTCTTTTTGCTTTATTTTCGTATTGTTTGTGTTGTGCTTGTCTGTGTTGTATGTATTGTTTTGTGGAGTCTTCCTTACACAATGAGGACATTGTGTTCTTTAAGTGTGGGGAAGCTAGTTGGTAGAATGCATATAGGATTAGTGTTAAATGTTTTATGTTTTATGTTGAGTTGTGTGATGGAGTTATTCTTTGTGAAATTGTTGCCTATTAACATATGTAATTAGTCTTTGCATAGTTAGTTATGAGTTGATTTGATACATTTACTAACTTAGAATTTAGGGTCTTTAGTGTTAATATGATTATGCTTCCTTAGATAGGCATGTTTAGGTAAAGTACTTTGGTATATAGTTCTTTTAAGCCAAGTTTCTTTATATATGTGCTTTAGAATAGTAAGAATGCATGATGTAGAGTTTTGCCATAGCCATGGTGAGCTTTTGAGCCTTAACATATGAAATTTATTGTTTTATTGAGAGAATTCCTCTTGTATTCATTACTCTAGAACTTGTGTTAGATAATTTTTGAGATCACATTTAGTATGAGATGTGCATGAAAAATGATAAGGGCATTTAGATTACACCATTTTGGCTTGCTTTAAAAACTTACCTTTTTGACTTTAGGTAGCCATTTTTGAGCCTGAACTATTTTATTCATGAGCTTATTTTTAGCTTTGAGCCAATTTCTAACCAATTCAACTTTGAGCTTGAACCCTCATGTGGACAATGTAGTTAAGCTTTGATGAGTAGGATATAGTATTGATATATTTTAAGCATGAATTTTTTTTAATATGTGTCTAATCCTTGAAATTTAAAGCCACTAGTACTTCCTTAGTAAAAAAGAAAAGAGAGAGAAAAAAAAAACAAATATAGAAAAGAAGGAAGAAACCAATAATTACACTAGTTTGCTTTTAAAAGAAGGAAAACAAAAGTAAGGAAGGCAACTAGTTGAAATTGAGTATCGGAGAAAACTAGTGGGAAGTGAAACATTGTTGTAAGGGGATATGGAAATTGCATTAGTATAATTGGAAATCATACTTAAGTGTAATTTTTGCAAATACAAAGTCTTATTTGTTTGAGTTTTGGTTATATTTTCCACATGAATGAGCTACTTAACCAAAATTTTCCTACCCTAACCTAAGCCAAGCTATAACCCTTTTAAGACCCTTTTGATTTTGTGCATTATTTTATGCTAGTGATGGGGATTTTTGTTTAATACAAGCCTATGGTATGTGGTGGTACAAGAGGAATTATGAGTTAAACACTATCCACTAAACACTTGAGTGGTGTAAGGCACATATTATGAGAGAATAACTCTATATTTTGAATTACTTGCTAGGATAGAGTACATGTATAAGAGATAAGGTTTTACGAGCTTTATATAATTGTACTTTGCATTCTCTTGTTTATCTTATGTTGGGCATATGAGTATTAAGCCTTATAGATCCAAGATTTTATTTTGGTATTCGTTGATATTGACTCATGATTAATATGTTAAAGAAACTTTCCATGTGTTAATTTGTGAGAATTTTAAGAAGGACAACTCCATATTTCATGTTTTATGTTTAAATTACATGTTTGAGCTTTGATGGTTTTTAGCATTTAGAGTTTTTGCTTGAGGACAAGCAAAAGTTCAAGTGTGGGGAATTGATAGGAGCTTGAAAAGCTCATAAATATTGTGTGTTAATGTGTGGTTTTGTCCAGTATTGTGTTTATTATTTTGGTATTTTATCTATATTTTGTTGCTTTTATGTGTTTTGTGTATGTGTAGTTGTTTTATTTGTTTTATAGGAGAAGGGGGTGATTTAGAGATTAAAGGAGTCAAGTGAAAGAAAGAAAGCCAAAGGTGAGCTAGAAAGGAAGTGTCGCGAGCGCGACAAGGGGGCGAGGTCGCGACAGCATGAAGGGCAGAGAGCCAGGCCAATCCAGCATAAGCGTGCCATGTCGCGAGGGCGACAAAGCAGAAGGGCTCGCGACAGCCAGCGAAGCCAGCCAAGCAGAGGCGTGTCTTGTCGCGAGCGCGACAGGAGTCGCGAGGGCGCGACAAAGTGCGGATGAGCAGTTAGAATTCTGAAGTGATGCAATTTTCCATGAACAAGGACAACTCTTGTGAAAGGATGTCTTGAAGGGACATAATTTTTAGAGAGGCATATATATGCCAAGTGAACAGAATTTTAAGGATGATGAATATTTTTAGAATTTGATTATTGTGATCCTAAGAACAATTAATTTCTTTTAGTACTTTAGTTTTTATTTTCATGTTTTGAAGAGGAGACAAGAAGCAAGGAAGAAGAAATTCTGTGTGAAGGGAAAAGGGTTGAGAGATCCCCTTCTTCTTGTTCTTATGTTTTATTTTTCTTCCTTGTAATCTTTACATGAATATTATGTTTTCATTTGATTATATATGAACAAATTTCTATTTTCATTTATAATATTGATCTTTGGTTGTAGTATTTTCTATTAAAAGTTTATTGGTATCATTATAAGTTAAGGAAGACGACCTTCAATGTGCAATTCCTTTTCTGAAAATTAACAAAATGGTCATAAATAAGGGAGTTAGCGAGAGCAACATCTTATTAAAAGTTAATAGGAAATTCATTATCGAAGCATAGTTAGAGAGATCACATGTGGAGATAATTGCTATAGGTTGGTAGATAATCTTAAAATGTGTAATTGAAATCCACTAGTTCATTAACGAGAGTTGAGAATTAGTACTTTAATTGTATGTTTTAGGCAATCTAATTCATGTCGAGAGAGTGGTTTAGAAATTTATTCCAACTTGGCTTACTAATAAGATTAAAATTTATAATTAGAATAATGGTATCAAATGCATGATTATTTAATTTCATAATATTTATTGTCTTCTTTGATTATACTCAACTAGGATAAAATTAATTTTATGCAATAGATTAGTTAGAATTAACTTGCATTTTTGAACATCGTAAACAAGATTAAAATTGAGTAGTAATAGTGGATGATTAAAATCAACATTTCCTTGTGGGATCGATATCTGAAGTACTATAACCGGTACACCGTATACTTGCGGTATTTAAGCTTCTAAAAAGCATATCAGCATTCTTTAAGAGAAACCATTAAAAAATAAAATTGGATACACATTTTGAAAAATGATAAAGAGAACTCTAACTATTGTTATATCACATGTACCAACATGATGACAGCTCTTTTAACGACATTCGAATCCTATTGCGAACATACAATAGGCTTTGATTTGTTGGATCTTTGACCCATTCAATGCCCCCTGCTTGACAAACCTAAAACAAATAGACAAAGATGGCAATTAATTATCACTTCTAAAATAATAAAAGTATAAGAGAAACTACCAAAGTACGGCTTTATCTTTTTTAATGCTAACCTTATACATATCTTCCTTATAAAAATGAAGGAGTGGACTCAAAACAAATATGCCTTCATTCTTTGAGAATTCACCATAGTGTGAGCTTGAGGAGAACATTTGAGAAATAAATGCCATGCCAGCAAGGCCAAGCATGCCACTGTTGCGAGATAATCTAAGAATGAACAACTCAGCCTACATTTGCTTAAAAATTAATATATTTCTAGTGCCTTTGGAAAATCCTCTAAGCTATAACCAACTGATAGTATGCCATTTTGTCAGGAGCCAGATAACTACAGATTTAGTTTCAAATTAACAAACATAAGGAATAAAGATCATAGCTAAAAAACTAAAAATCAAAACATTTTGGTTTATTATAAGTTCCATCAAATTTTACCCAAATGTTCCTTTTTTTATAAGCAGCTGAATTTTATTGAGATGGGGAAACAAGCAAAGAACAGAGCTTCTCTTGACAAACTCAGAAGCAAAGCACCGAACCAAAGAACTGCCTAAAAAACAAAACTACACTGTCAAACAACCAAAGAAAAATGAAAAAACCACTCTACAAAAAACTGGCTCTAGGAAAACCCAAGAAACAAGAGCCCAACAGAACAAGAAAGCAGAGAGCCATGCCAAAACTAACAGTAGCAAAGAAAACCAATTGCTCAGGAAAGAAACCCAGACTCAAGGAGAATAGAAAATTCAGGAATGAACCACAAATTGCATATCCAAGACAACAGCAGTTACCAATGAGATATGCAACATAGAAAGAAAGCCCTTCGACAACCGAATCCCAACCCTTAATAGTTTTACAAAGGAAAAGTATTCAGGGTGTAGAGGTCCAAGTAGCCAATCCAAAATCACACAACTATAAACAGTAAACACCTATATCACTATTAGCTCAATCACAATAACATGAATAAATTAGTTGATTCATTCTTTTTAATCCATGACTTCTAATGAATATAACTCGCAACTATAAAATCACTTACCTTTGGTGTTTTCTTCGAAAAAATGAGGATATTTAAAGGTTTAATATCTCTATGAACAACACATCTTTCAATTCCATTGTGCAATGCAATTCCCAGTGCCACTTTATACCTTACTGACCAACGAAGTCCATAACCACCCTTAACCCCTCTTTTCTTTTCTGCAAATGGGTAGCAGCTTAAATTACCGAAAATTATCAAAAGTTATTTCAAATTTAAAGCTAGTAATTAAAGAAAAAGAAAATATACCATGCAAATGCTGCTCTAAGCTCCCACCAGAGACATACTTGTACACCAAAAACAGACCTTCATTAGGATCAATGCAAAAACCCACTAGGGGAGTGGCAGACTGTTCTCTCTCCTGCATTATTCCAAAAAGACAAGAAAAAAAAGAAGGATTAAATAGGGGAGAGTGAAGGAGAAATAGAAAGAGACAAAAATAGTACTCTTAAATGTCGAAGTTCAGTGAGTAGGCAAAAAAATTCGAACCAATATCTTGGATTTGATAAGCAAAAGTTTATAAATACAACAAAATGAAATAGATCTAGAAGCTAACCATTGATCTATACTACTAACTTAAGATTGCAGAGAATGCTACTTTAAGGGTTTTAGAGAGAGAGAAAGCCGACGCACCAGTGATGGGCAGCAGCGAGTGGGTAAGGGAGGCTTCTAGTGGTAAGCAGCGATGAGTAGGTGAGGGTTCGAATTAGGGCTCCAGTGGGTTGCGAGATAACTCCAATGAGATACGATGGCGGTGAGTGGGTGATGAGTGGACGAGAGAAGGTTGAGGATGGGTGTTGGAGCGGCTGTTTATGAAAAAAGAACTCAGACAAATAGGGATTATTTTGCCCTAAATTGTTTTATTATATATTTTATTAATATTAATTATCAAAAAATTTATTAATAATTACCGACGGCTTACCGACGAAATTAAATCATAGCTAAAACTAAACCCTTCAGACCTAAAAATTTTCCCCACTTACTTACTGACGGAGCATAAATCCATCACAAAATCTGAAGGCAAATAAAAAATGCTTGTATTACCGATGGAATTTCCGTCGCTACCTCAATTAATTGAAAAATTTATTTACCGACGAAAATAATCGTTGGTAAATCGGTTGCTAACCATTGGCACCAACATTTCCTGCCAATAATACCGACGAATTATTATTTTCGTCGATAAAAATGTCATCATTTTTCAAATTGATTTTTTTACCTACAAATTATAAGTTTGGTCGATAATCCATCGGTAATTTATTACTTTTACCGACGGACAACCAACGAAATATATGTCCGTCGGTAAAATCCATCGGTAAAATCGATTTTTTTGTAGTGTATATATATTGTTTAGTGGCTAAAGATTATTTAAGAGCTATCTTCATGTAGAACAAATAGCTAGTTGTTACAGACGTGTAACTAAATACACTAAAACAACTAGCTATTTTATTAAATTACAGCTAGCTATTTTAGTGCATTAGTGTTTTAGTGTTCTATTTTTGTGTATGTTAGTTTTCACGTGTTTCTCATTTATGCTGATGTGGCATATTCACATGTTTCTCATTTATGCTGATGTGGCATAGACGGTTACTCTCAGTTCTTGTATATATTTTTGATGATCTGTTTTTTCTATTATTAAGAAAAAGTTGAATAAAGTTTTCTTCTCTCATAAGCTCTATTAATGGAGCTTTTCTTCATGGTATCAGAGCAAGTTTAAGGGATATGTTTTCTTGTGTTATATGATATCTTTTTGTTCATTGTAATGACAGAAGTTCCAAAAGATTCAGCTTCAAAAACTGGAGTTGGCTCAGAAGCAAGACGTATTAATGATGGAGATGCAACATACTTGTAGAGTTCAAATCATCCAAGGATGGTCTTAGTTACTACACCTCTTAATGAAAGTAATTACTTGTCATGGAACAGAGCAATGAAGATAACGTTAGGAGCTAAGGTGAAGTTAGGATTTATTGATGGAAGATATCAAAAACCTGACTCAACTTCTTCAGATTTTGATCACTGGTGCAGAGTTGATTGCATGGTTACATCGTGGATCTTAAACTATATTTCAAAGGAAATTGTTGAGGCATTTCTTTATACAAATTCTGCAAAAGATCTATGGAATGAGCTTGAAGAAAGGTTTGGTGAATGTAATGGTCCACTCCTGTATCAAATCAAACGAGAAATTTGTTCAATATCTTAATGAGGTATGTCTGAAATTAAGTATTTCACAAAACTGAAGCAACTATGGGATGAGATAATGTGTTTGGCTCCTATACTGCAATGTACACTACAAAAAAACAGCGAATTAGCGACTAAATTTAGTGACAGATTATTTAGCGACTATTTCTACTTTTAGTTGTGAAAATGTATTTGTCATAAATTTAGCGACGAAATAGCAACTAAACACTTAAAACAGTCGCTAATAGCAACGAAATACATATTTATCGTTACTAATTAAGATTAAATTATAATATTAATAAAAAATTTATATGCATATTTATGGTTAATAGTTATTTTAAATAATTTAATTTTACACATAAACTATGTGTTACAATTATTATAATTACATTATGAAGATTAATAAAAATAAATATTTGTAAAATAGTAATATAAAACTTATTATCTTATTTAAAATATTTATGAAAAATTTTGAAATTTATTTTTATTTTGTAAAATTTTGATCAAATATTAAATTATTAGAAATTCTAATTATATATATTTATCAAAACATCCTTGAATATAAAGACAAAATAATGAAAATTGACGGGCACATTATAATTTTGTAATTTTATTTTTTTTACTTGCAATCGTATTAATTATATTATAAGTATAATGCCCCAAAGCTCGAGTGTCATGAGAATTTTGAACGGTGAAAATTAGTTTTTAAGGTTTGATTTTTAATGTTCCAAATCATATTAATTCATCTTTCTCTTCCATCTTTTTTGACGTTTAGCGTATTTGCCATTAGATCGGTCTGATTTTTATGAGTACGTTCGAAACTCCTTATTGTTAATTTTGAACGGTGAAGATTAGTTTTTAAGGTCTGTAAGTTCAGTTTTTGTTGCAAAAAAGAGGCTATTTTCTGGATTTTTTACTTAATGACCAGTTTTGTATACAAAGACGATCAAAAAATCATTTTCCATTAGATTGGCTTGATTTTTGGTGACTACGTTTGAAACTCTTTGTTGTTAATTTTGAACGGTGAAATTAGTTTTTAAAGTCTGTAAGTTCAGTTTTTATTGCAAAAAAAAGACTATTTTCTGGATTTTTTACATAATGACCAATTTTGTATGTGAAGACGATCGAAAAATTATTTTGAACGATGAAGATTAGTTTGAACGATGAAGATTAGTTTTGTATGTGACCAATTTTGTTGTTAATTTTGAACGATGAAGATTAGTTTTTAAAGTCTGTAAGTTCAATATTTTTTGCAAAAAATAGGTTGTTTTTTGGATTTTTTACATTATGATCAGTTTTGTATACGAAGACGATCGGAAAATTATTTGTCGTTAGATCGGTCTGATTTTTTGTGAGTATGGCTGAAACTCCTTGTTGTTAATTTTGAACGGTGAAGATCGTGTTTGTTGCTTTCTAACCCTATCCGATTTGCTTTGGACAGAAGTTGCAATTAAGGGCTCTTTGTTTCTTCTCTCTCTAATGTTTGTGTAACACCCCAACTTGGAGTTACCTGAATAATAATCGGACTGACTCAATAAATATTAATAAATAAATGATTTAAAATGATATTAAGAGTAAATAAAATTATTGGTTTTAATTAAATCACAAATTAACACAATTTAAGTTATATGAGAAAAATAATAATAATAATAATAATAATAATAATAATAATAATAATAATAATAATAATAATAATATTAATAATAGATTCATTTCCTTTCTAGAGTTCCTAGAATTCTCTAGACTGATCCGAAATTTTTATTCGGACTCGGTAATAAAATGAATATTAAATAATGAAATTAAATAAAATAAACTAAATATATAGATTGAATTATAATTGTTTAGGAGGTTTAATTGCATAAAAGAAGGAGAATTGAATCTATTTGTTAAATGGTTTAGAATTAAGGGACCTAATTGGATTTTTACCACTTTCACACCCAAAACTACGTCGTTTTGGGGTGGGGCTTATTTTATGTTGAATTATATTTGGAGAGTCGGGTTCCTCCTCCTTCACCGACTCTCTTTCTTCTTTCCCCTCTTCTCTCCTTTCCTTTCTCTTCGTCGTCGCCGTTCCCCACCAGCCACCGCATGCCACCGTCGCCCCGCCACTACCGCGACTCCACTTGGTGTCACCGTCGCCTCCTCCCCTTCATTCTTCCTCTTTCATCGCGCAAAGAGAGCAGGCTGTGCTCCTCTCTCTCTTGCTTCGGTATTCTCTTCCTCTCCCACCTCCTTGGTTGCAATTTTCTCCATTAATTCATAAGGTAATTTCTCTTAACCCCCTATTTGTGAGATCTAATGGAAGATTTAAGGATTATGATAGAAATTAAATCTAGGGATTTAATGAGAATTTAGGGGAAATCCTAGATTTTAATTTAGGGGAAATTAAATCTAGCAAAATATGTTGTTTGGCTGCCTTCTGTTTTAAAAGCATGTACATTTTCCTTATTCTTTTTGCAATTGGTGAATTACTGGTCTTTGCTACTCAAGTACTTCTATTGCTTAAGCAGAAATTGCCTCTTGTTACTTTCTTTCTCATTAAGTTCTCCAATACTGCATGCTTACACTTTTTATACATTTCTTACATTATGCACAAGCTTCTTGAAGTTATTAATTCACTTTATTATTGTCAGTTCATCAATTTGGCAATTTTATACTTCCTATGTGTTTCAGTTATTAAAAACTGGTGTAATAAAATGAAACATGCAGCAGTATAGAATTCTTTTTATCTTAACTTTTTTTTCCTGATGAAATCCCTTTATATATTCTTACCTTTGAAATAGACCTCTTGTAAATTTTGTGAAACCGTCATTATACACGTAAATATGTCTGTTGGTTAAAGCATGATTATGCATTGTTGTATCTTTGATTTAGATCATTGCCATGTTAAGTGTATAAAATCATCACATTAACAATGGGTGTTTTTTTTTTACCATTCAATTCCCTTTTTTTCGTTCTTATTCTCTATGATTTAAATTTTGGACACAGTAAAACAAGGAAGCTCCACCCCGTAGCAAAAAGTAGAAAGCCAACTAACCAAAACTTGGGTGATGGAATTCCTAAAGATGTTGCAGACAGGTATGCTTTTATATCAATCATTTGTCGCAAAAGTTGAAAGAAAAATTAAAGTGTTGAGAATAGGTTATGCAGTTTCAGTAAGTTCTAAGCTTTCTTTATTTAGATCATCTGATGAACTTGAATAAAAAGTTGGCTATTGTCATTTTCTAGGGATGTAATCAGCATCAGCGGTGCTATTGGGATGGATGTTGAAGACAATCATGAGGATATTAAGATAGAAGCATGTCACACTTTTATTCTCCCCTCTCGGTATGTATTAACTTGCTGCGTTATTCTGAGCGATTTATTTATATTATGTTAATCTATTACTCCAATTCTTCAGCCTTTTTGTCCTAGGTTTCTCTATTAATAATGTTTTGTTGTGTAGTTAATAATCCCAAAGGGTAAGGTAAAATTTTGTTGATTCTGTTTTTTCTATTTTGTAAATCTACATATTATGGACTAGAGATGATTTTGGGTATTAATTGAAGTGGATTTCTGTGTTTAACTGGAGGTTAAGGCAAAAAATTAAAAGAAGGGAGAATGAGCAGGTCTTGAAGCTGGTTGTCATCTCTTCTAGAGGTATGTCATTTTTTTAATTTATTTATCTTTAAATTTAATGTTGCTTTTACATGAGTTGGGTGGTGGTCTTGGTGGGTTAGCTCATGCATTGTTTCTTTAACATATAGGTATTAGCAGGCACAGTCATGAGATCTTTCTAAACCAGAGTATGGTCTTTGTTATTTATCCTTTGTGTCTTGAAATGAATTGTCTAGTTCTGAACACTACTTTAACATGCTTGTGAGGGCCCTACAGCACTTCTATATATTGTTGTGAGATATTCAAGTGGAAAAAGTTATACAGACCATGTGGATAATAGATTACAATCTTTTTACACAAACTATAAAGATCTAAATTACTAGTTTTGTTTGTTTCCTGTAGGACATGACATTTATTTTTTATTCTTACTTTGATCTAAATGCTAATTTAAAGTTTTATAGATTAATTAAACACTAATCTTTCCTCATTTTTGAAGCTGCATTCTAGATTTAAATTTGCTTTGTTTAATTTCTTTCTATTTTTTTGAATTATGTGCTGATTCTTTTCTCCCTATTGCTCCTCTTCAGCATTTCATTGACGCCATGCATTCATTTACTAGTTTGAATTGGTAAGCATTTATCATTCATTAACTACTCGTTCATTTAAACTCTTGAGTGGTATATATTCTTATTAAGTCCCATACTTCAAAATGCAGTGTGGGAAGTTTGCTCATTATTCAATACTTGTTCTCTAACATTGTTTACTTTTGGTTATCTTTTGTTCTTCTAGTAAATATGTCTGATTGCCTGGGATGCTTCCTAATTCTTGTTCATTTTTATTTATTCTTCCAGTATGATTTTTGCAATATGTATGTCATATATTTTAAACATTAATTGCATATGAGAATATAATAATAATACCTGCCATTTTAGATATCTTGAGTCATTTAATCCAAAACAACATTGAATACTGTATGAAGGTACATACTGTTGGATATATATTTTGCTGCTTATGCTCAGAATATGTGTTGAGCTCTTAAATATTTCAAGTGACACCAACCACATCAACTTATTTGATGAACAGTATCGTATATCAGCGCCCAGGAAGGTTTCAGGTTTAGTTTCACCTTGACTTCTTTTTGTCTGTTTGTGGTGGCTCTTTTCTTTCTTTTTGGCACCCTTTGCTAATGTAGGGATAACCTTGTATGAGTTTGATAAAGAGGTTTAAAAAGTGCATTTTTCATTAAGAGTAATAAATTTTAACGCCAGTTTTGTAATGCTAGAAGCATAATGATTCATTAAGCAGTTTATTGTTCGGTTTTTCTTTTCTATTTCTTCTACAGAGCTTTTAATATTTCCTTTTTGAACGTATGTAGAATGAATATAAAAGAGGAATTAGTGGTTGGAACTTTAATCTTGACGATATGAAGGCTCAAGCTTTCCTGGTATGTAGACATTTTTTTTTTTGAATCATTAAGCTGAAACATTGAGTGGACTTCCCTGGATCAAAAATCTTTTTGCCATCAGATTCAGGATGTTGAGGATATTACATCTTATAATAACCTTGGAGGAAGCTCAAGTTTGTTGTCTAACCTTGATTCTCGAGTGGATAACAGCCTCATGACGTCCTCTGTGCATGATCTTTCAGGTAGTCTTACTGATAAAATGAATGTCTTAACGATATCTTGTCAGCATACAATAAAATCTTATTTTCATGACAGTGGTGCAATTGAGCTTTGCTATTGTCTGGGTTATGTACTATTCTGAAAATTTTCTGTGGAGATATGTGTTTTTCTTTTTCTTTTTTATGTTAGGAGACTGTTATCTTGGTGGGAATATTTTTCTTTGTTTGAATAGAAAAAGGAATGTAATGTGCCTCTTTTGGTGGGACCTACCCGCAATTTTTATAGAGGTATAACTATGAGACAATTCCTTTCTTTCTAGATATAGGATACTTAAATGGAAATCTAAATTTGAATTTTGAAGTATTTATGGATGCCTGAAATGTAGTCAATTGATTGCCTATTTAGTCTTCGATTAGCACTTAGGGTTGTACAGGATCTTTGTGAGAATCTTTGTAGTCATTAGAGGATTTGACAGTTTCTTTGAGGCTGTTTAATTTGATAGTCATTATGCTTGATGTCTAGCATAAACTTTTCCATGCTTGACAATATGACATTTGTGAAGATAATTATTCAAATAGTGAAGCCAATGAACAACAAAAACACTCTGAATCACAAATTCGGTCATCAGCTCTCGAAACTGCAGTTTTGCACCTTGGTATCTCAACTCAAAATGTTCAGTATGCAACAAATCCACATCTTGGCTTAGGGCATACAATGGTATTATTTAGAATATCAATTTCTATGCATTGTGTGTCTTGAGATACCCTGTTATTTCATCTTTATGTATTATTTCGTTAGTTGCATGTCTCCAGAACTCAACGTGTGTTAACATTGATATTTTTCTAGAAATTGCCCTTTAAAGAGCTAAGAGAAGAAATATCGAACTCCTGGTTTTAGCTTATGGATAGACCCTGTGAATTCTGTAGATGATTTGATCCCCGATTGTCTTGGTTGGGCTGGACTGGTTATTCTTATGTTATTATTTGCATTTGTAACTTGTTGATTGACAATAAAGGATTAAGATTTGATTCTTGTATGTTTACTGTTTTCTTACAAAATGGGTCTTATTATGTAATGTTTCAAATAATTCTCAATATATGTGTATTTTGGAACATATTTTTATTTGAAATAAATATATGTTTGTATGTTTGAGATCATTGTTATGTACATGATTAAAATAAATAAATAGCGATCATTTATACAGGATTAAAATTTTAAAAAATACAACAAAAAAATAATTATACAATAATTTAGCAACGGATTTATGACAGAAACTGTCGCTAATGTGTAATAGATATAATTAAAGAAATAATTAGCAACTACAATTTCATTGCTAACTTTTAGAGTAAATTTATAATTAGCGACGAAAAATGTAGTCGCTAAATATTATTATAATTCCGGAGACTAATTATGAATATAAATTAGCGACGGAAAAAAAATTAGCGATGAATATTTTCGTCGCTAAATTAGCGACTGAATTTAAATTCTGTCGCTAATATATTAGCGACTGGCCTTTTAGCGACTGTTCGTCGCAGCATCACTAATTTAAGTTAGCGACGAAAAACAGGTAATTAGCGACGAAAATTTACAATTTTTTTGTAGTGGCAGTTGTGGAGCTTCAAAGAAAATAGCAGATTTGAAGTCCAATGACAAATTGATGCAGTTTCTTATGGGACAGGATGATGCATATGATGCAATCAAAAATTAAATACTTGTCATGGATTCGCTACCAAATGTTAATAAAGCTTATTCAATGGTTTTAAGAGTTAAAAATATAGGAAAGTAAATACAAGCTTTACAGAAGGTACAGAGAATGCAATGATGGCACGATCTTAGATGAATCAAAGGATCAATGTGATGGCTAAAGGAAGTAAGAAGAAACAGGTTAATAAAGAGGATCTATATTATGATTTGTGTAAGATAAAAAAGGCATACAAGAGATACATGCTTTCGAATCCATGGATATCCTGATTGCTTTAAAGGAGCAAAGGATAAGAAGATTGGAGAAGGCGACAAAATCTCTTTAAACACAGTTGATTCACCTCTGGATTTTCAAGGCAATGAGGTTGCTGGATGGCAAGAAAATATGGCCACCTTGATCCAGCAAAGAATCGAAAGATTTTTGAAGGAAAAAGGAAAGCAAGGAAGTGTTGATGAAAATAATGTCAATTTTGCTCACTTCGAAGATTTTATAGGTAGTTCTCTGAATTTTGGTTTAAGTTCTCTTGATTTTATTGCACAAGGTTCTTTGATAGTTGACACAGGTGCTTCTAATCACATGTGCACTCAACTACATCTTATTAAAAATCCTCAACCTGTTGAAAAATGCACACCTATTCATTTACTTGATGGGAGAGTCAAATATGTTGATCATATAGGAGATGTTAAGCTCAGTGATAAACTGATTCTAACTTCTTCTTTGCATGTTCCTTCATTCAAATTCAATCTTCTATCAGTTAACAAATTAACCCTTACTGCTCATATAAAATTCAATTTTTTTTAGGATTTTTGTGTTTTACAGGACCTTGTGAATGACAAAATTTTAGCAATTGGAAAGGTAGTTACGGGGCTGTACATAATAGATCAAAACTCATTTGATCCAAATGTCATTTGTAAAATTTCAAACCGATTGTCAGTTAAGCAAAATAAACTAGCTCATTGTTATCAAGCTAGTATTTCTGATTTTTGGCACCAGAGATTGGGCCATCCTTCTATTGCTATTTCAAAAAATTTGAATTCTCAATTAGATGATATGAAAATTTCCACTTTTGATCAACCATGTGATATTTGTCATGAATCCAGACAGACTAGAATTACATTTCTTGTAAGAAAAATTGATTCACAAACCTGTTTTGAACTAGTTCATATGGATTTGTGGGGTCCATATAAATAACCTTCTTTAAGTAGAGCACATTTTGTCTTAATCATAGTGGATGACCATAGCAGAAGCACATGGACTTATTTGCTAAAATGCAAAAGCCAAACCCATTCGATCATACAAACATTTATACACCTGATCAAGACTCAATTTCAATTACCTATAAAGACCATTAGAACTGATAATGGCACAAAATTCACAAATTTTGCTTGTCAAAATTTGTTTTCCAGCCATAGCATAATCCACCAAAAAACCTATGGTTACACCCCTCAACAAAATGGAATTGTTGATGAGAGAAAACATAGACACCTTTTGCAGGTTGCTAGAGCAATTATGTTTCAATCTAATTTATCAAAACGATTTTGGGGATATGCCATTTTAACAGCCACATATATCATCAATAGACTTCCTACACCTATTCTTAATTGGTGTTCTCCTTTTGAAGTTCTATTCCAAAGGAAACCCAATTATCAATTCATAAAGACTTTTGGCTGCTTATGCTATGCTTCGAATACCTCACCACACAGAGATAAATTGGATGTTTATGCTTTTAAATCTGTCTTTATTGGTTATCCACATGGTCAAAAGGCTTATAAATTGTATAGTCTTCAAACTCATAAAGTCTTCACTTCTAGAGATGTTGTTTTTTATGAAAATCTTTTTCCTTATCAAACCACTTCTCACAGCAATTCACCTTGTGTCCCATATCCATTAATGATGGATGATTCCACTGGTTATAGTTCTTCTCCACAAATGACCATGTCTTTATCGTCTTCTTTGTCAAATTCTTTTCCTACTACTTCTTCATCTTCTATTCCACTTAACACTAATCCACCTATCACTGTTATATTTATTAGAAAAAGTCAAAGAACTATACAAAAACCATTATGGTTAAATGATTTTGTATTTAATAATGTACAGTCCACTGTTACTGTTCCGGTTGTGAAATCATTCAAGAAACCAACAACATATACCCCAAACACTTTTCCCTTTTTTTATTTCACCCTATATCACACCCAGTTACATGTCTTTTTTAGCTAATGTGTCTACTATCAAAGAACCGTGTTCTTTTAATCAAGCTAGAATTGACCCTAACTGGATGAGAGCTATGTAAGATGAATTACGTGCTTTGAAAGACAATGAGACTTGGGAACTTACTAAATTACCAAAAGGTAAAAGAGCTATTGGGTGTAAATGGGTTTATAAAGTTAAACTCAATCCAGATGGTAGTGTACAGAGGTATAAAACAAGGTTAGTGGCCAAGGGGTATAATCAAATTGAAGGCATTAATTACACTAAAAGTTTCTCTCTAGTTCCAAAAATGGTGACTGTGCATATTTTGCTAGCTATGACTGCTGCAAAGGGTTGGCCACTTCATCAATTAGACATAAATAATGCATTTCTTCATGGTTATATAACTGAAGATTTGTACATGCTTCCTCTAGAAGGCTATGTCACTGCACATCCTAATCAAGTTTGTAAACTGAAACAATCTTTATATGGTTTAAAACAGGCTTCGAGAGACAATGGAATCAAGAGTTCACTTCCACATTGAAAAGTATAGGCTTTGTTCAATCAACTCATGATCCTTGTTTATTTCTCAAGCATTTAAACATAGGCTACATTGCTCTACTGGCTTATGTTGATGATGTTCTCATTGTTGGTCCCACTGAGATAAACATATAGATGGTGAAGGATTTTTTACGCAAGCAATTTACAATCAAAGATATTAGACTAGCTAAATATTTTCTTGGGCTTGAGCTGGCTAGATCTGAAAAAGGTGTTTATGTGAATCAACGAAAATATGTTTTGGACATCATTGCAAATGCTGGTTTAATGGGGTCGAAGGGAACAACCATACCCCTATAAAAAACGTCCAGATTTGATTATGCTTCTTCTCCTCAGCTTACTGAACCTGAGAAGTTTCGCAGGTTGATGGGTCGCCTTTTGTATCTTGGCTTTACAAGACCTGACATTGCTCATGCTACCCAGCAACTGAGTCAGTTTGTTCAAAGTCCTACTGAACAACATTGGCTTGTTGCTCTGCATGTTCTTCATTATTTGAAGACTTCTCCTTTGAAAGGATTATTTTTTCCAGCTAACAATGATTTTTTACTTCGTAGTTATTGTGATGCTGATTGGGTTGCTTGTCCTTTTAGTAGAAGGTCGCTTACTACGTATTGCATTTTCTTGGGTAATGCCCTTATTTCCTGGAAAACTAAGAAGCAGAACACCGTTTCCCATTCTTCAGCTGAAGCAAAGTATCAAAGTATGTCCACTACGGTTTGTGAATTACAGTGGATTTATTATGTACTTCAAGATCTTCATTTACAAGTTTCACTTCTTATTTCTCTTAGATGTGACAACCAGGCAGCTTTACACATTACTGCCAACCCAGTATTTTATGAAAGAACTAAACACTTGGAGATAGACTGTCAATTGGTTCGAGATAAGTATAAACAAGGTTTTGTTCAACCTTGTTATATCCCTTCCAAACAACAACCTGCTAACCTTTTTACCAAAGTGCTTTTTGTTCCTCTTTTTGCTCATTTTTTTTGTCCAAGTTGGGCTTATGCGATTAGCATCAAGCTCCACCTTGAGGGGGGATGTAGAACAAATAGCTAGCTAAATACACTAAAACAGCTAGCTGTTATAGACGTGTAACTAAATACACTAAAACAGCTAGCTGTTTTAGTAAATTACAGCTAGCTGTTTTAGTGCATTAGTGTTTTAGTGTTCTATTTTTGTGTATGTTAGTTTTCACGTGTTTCTCATTTATGCTGATGTAGCATAGACGGTTACCCTCAATTCTTGTATATATTTGTGTTGATCTATTTTTTCTATTATTAAGAAAAAGTTGAATAAAGTTTCCTTTCTCATAAGCTCTTCTTGTATATATTTGTGTTGATCTGTTTTTTCTATTATTAAGAAAAAGTTGAATAAAGTTTTCTTCTCTCATAAGCTTTGTTAATGGAGTTTTTCTTCACTTCATTGCAAGATTTTCCTTTTGTTAGGTTACACAAGACATGGGAATTGAGGCTCCTATTCCCATCAGTTTTAAGATGGGTGATACCAATAATATCTTCCGTAGGATTGTTAATGCAGCCGAACATCCTCATTTGAGCATCCCGAAAATGGAAGCAGGGAGAAGTCGCAAGTAATACCATCGACTCATCAATCGCTCTCTTATGTTTATTTCAGGTATGCTAAATCCCCTAGTTTTTAGTGCTACCAAGTTACTATAACACCAGAAATATGGTATGCTCTGTTTCTATTCTCATCTATGTGGGTTGTGCTTGTGATGAAAAATAATGATTTTATCACTTAGGTGTATATAATGCCATTCCACCCTTTATTTTGAAGTTTTTACCTATCTATTATGACGGTGCTAGAAAGTTGTTATAATTTGGAAGTTGTTACGTGGAAGTTGACCTTTATCTTGCTAATCTTGATGACCATTGTGGCTATTGGTGATATGGGTCTAACTTCATGACTGGGCCAAGCTAAATTTGCTAGAAATTTCTGAAGGGTTTTACAAACTGTTGCTTGTCTTCTGATTCTCTTACATGGGAATTAACTAAAGTTTATTACTTTTGCTAGTTATGTTGCACCAGAATATGCTTGCACTGGGATGTTGATTTCTATGTTACACTCATCCTTTTCTTCTTTCAGTCCACTATTATCAAGTTTGGGGGACCAAAGATGGGGGACTAAGGAGGCCGAATAATATATATGAAAGAGCTCATAGAATTTAGGTCCAACAAAAAATTTCAAAGAACCAAATTAAAAATTGCATAAATTTTGAAATAAAAAAACAATAATTTGATCTTTTGTTTCTTGGTAAATATGTCAATATATATTTTCTTTTTAATTATTCATCCGATGTCTAAAACCACATACATGAAAAAAACAATAATCCAAAATCACATAATATATTTGAGGTAATATGCGGCACTATATAATCTAACATAAAGGACTCCGTTGGTGATGATTCCACAACATGATCAACTACATACATTCTTTTTTAGTATATGGATATATTATATTAGGGCCTGGATTTGTGGGAGGGGGGGTGGCCTTAGGCCACTGCCGTGGTGGCCTGCCCCTAAAACCGGCACTGGTGGCGACCATGCAAGGCATCTCAATTGGCAACAATGCCTAAGCCGCAAAGCCATTCCTTTCTTTAGTTTAAGCTTGCTTTACCACTAAGATTAGAACCCTTTCATTTCATTTATATAATCATCTTCATCCAACTTTCACATATCCAGATATTTAAGGTTACTTTGAGCTCATAACAAGTATAATTCCTTAAGGACCACTAGGCCTTCTTATTCACGCCATGATGATACAACACCAAGGGGAAAGCTGTTCGGTTGGCAAAGGCCAATGCATGTTGTTCTTGGAGGAGGAAAAGGTATTTTACTATATCTCTATCATCTATGCATACAAATTCTATTTATTTATATCAAAACTTAATGTCAAAGGTCAAACTAAAATTTTAAGTAAATTATTTTCGTAATTTTAATTTAACGGTATTGGTCTGATAAGATCTCAAATTTTAATTTTAATTTGCAGTTGCAGATGTATTATTATTAAAAAATATAAATGTAACGGCAGCAATTACAACTGGGGTAACATTGATATGGTTTCTTTTTGAGGTAGTTAAGTACAATTTTGTGACACTTTTCTGTCACATTTCCATCACCACTATGCTTTTCGTCTTCATATGGTGCACTGCAGCTCAATTTTTGAATTGGTACTGCACGTATTATTGTTATTTTTTTATAATAAGGTTAAGATAATATCACAATTTATATTTTTAAGAAAATTAAATATTTTGTTGTTATAGAGACTAATAATATATAATTAATCACATTTTCAGGGATCTGCCAAAAATCCCCACAAGTATTTTTGATCAAAAAGCATTTCATGAAGTGGCTTCAGCCTTCCACCTAAGATTCAATTTGTTTCTAGCAAAGCTTCCTGACATTGCAAATGAAAGAGAACCAGCAAATATTAAATGGAAGAGATCCAATATATATATATATATATATATATATATATATATATGTCTTTGATTTATAAACAAATGCATATATCAGATTTTGGCAAGATAAATCTGAACAGATTATTGATATATACATGAAAAAAATAGATGTAATGAATTATTTCCTTTTGATACTTATTTCCCTTTTTAATTTATTTTATTTAGTTATGTTGGAGGATTACGAATAAATAATTTTATATTGATGAATGATGGCAATCCGCTTATGTTAATCAGGTAGCCATGGTTCGTAAGGAAATTCAGGATGAAATAGATAGGTTGATAGGGAAAACGAAGCAGATTTCTCCTGTCCCTATTCATCTCAGCATCTACTCTCCAAATTAATTATTATTTTATTTCTTTTATTCTAGTCTCATATACATTAATGAAAAATATGAGATCTAAACCCACATCTAGTCAAACAGTAACTTCATACATTACATCTTTTATTAATTGTTAGCTTACAGGTTGAATTCTTTGCTTCATTTTTCCAGTTGTCAACTTAACCTTGGTCCATTTACCTGGTTTGACAAAAGTTGCAGTTGGTATGTTGTACTTGCTTATTTTGAATTTAACTTGCGCTACCATTTATTTAATATTTCAGGCCTGAATGGATTCCTTTTTTTTTTTCAAGCATCACATTCTTGATTAACAAAAACATTGATGAACTTGAATCAGAGTTGGACCATCTTGGTAGGCCTATTGCTGTTGATGCTAGGGCGAGTGGCTTATTATTTTCCACAATTTTTCTATTCTCAATAATTTTAGAGCAATGCATAACCGATATGATGTTTTAGGCACAATTATACACTGTCTTGAAACTTTGTCGTGCATTTGACTGGATATTTAAGGAGCACCTTGATGGAGGGACTTGGGTTTGATTGGAAATCCTTTCTGTTTTTCTCGATTCTTCCTTCACCCCAATATTTCATTATATAGCTTTTGCCTTTTGGATTGTGTTACCATTTCAGCCTAATGTAGAAATGGTTATATGTGCAAAATTCATATAACCTTTTACTCACCCATTGTATTTGCTTATGCCGTACATGTCATTTAACTGTTTTATTATTGTCAATTCATTTGTAGATTTGGCTCTAATTTTATGTACTAGTTCTCAAATAGAATTTGTGAAGGCTTTTCTTGTTTTAAGTGATGTCTCATTAACAATTATAGAGGTGCTAAGTTTTTCTTCTAGTTATTTTAGTGTGTTTTAGTTTATTTATTGTTATACGACTCTTGATGTTGGCTTTGGAGAATCACGAAAAAGCTTATTTGTTGAAACATCATTGGCTTCCTTATGTGATGGTGTTCTGGTTGACATAATTTAGCTTTAATTTTTTAGGATCTTATGATTTTTAACTGGAAAATATAGGCTTTTGCATAAATATTAATTTTCTAACTTCGAAAGTAAATGTAATTTTGTGGAAAAAATCAACAATAATTTAGTGACGGAATAGCGACGACAATTCTGTCATAATAATTTTTATAATTCTGCTGAATTTAGCAATGGAAACTTCAATTCGGTTGCTAGAAATAGCAAAGGAAATTGATTTTGGTTGCTATAAATAGCAACGAAATTTCCATTTGGTTGCTAAATATAGCAACAAAAATTGATTTCGGCTGCTAAAAATAGCAACGTAATTTCTATTCGGTTGCTAAATATAGTAACGAAAATTTAAATCCATTGCTACATTTAGCAACGGAAAGAAATTTCCGTTGCTAAAATTACCAACCGTCAAATTTGCAACCGAATGTTCCATTGCTAATTTTTATTAGCAACAGAAATTCAACAAATTTGGTTGCTAATTTTCGTTGCTATTTTTTAATTTTCTTGTAGTGTGTTAGGGTTACCTAATGAGGAAAATTACTTCATTAAAGACAGCGAATCAAGGATGGTGGATCCTTTTTGTGTTGGAAATTATTTTTTCAAAAAATGTTTTAGGGTGTTTTGTACTTTATTTGAGTAGCCGAGCGGCATATATAAAAGGTTAAATGAATTAGAGAAATACCCTTAACTGGAGACTTAAAATTGAGTTACAAAGATTTATGAGCCTTTCACACTCGTGCATTCATGGCTTGTACACCCTTACACTTAAAGGAAGTCTCATCATTTAACCTAATATCATATTTTTACCTATTTTGGCACTGTGCGACCTTGCACAAAGAGTGTACATCCGTGAATTTCAAAGAATCTTACATTTTCAAACAAGTTACCTAATTTTTGAGTGTGCACCCATACACTCAAAAGTGGATGGATTTTTCCATAAAGCGAGGGGGCAAGTGGAGCACCGTTTAAGTGTACACCCGTACACTCACTCTTATGTAAGCTTTTGCTCGGATACTTTTAAAAAGGTTGGTCAATTTGGAAATTGAGAGTGCAAAAGCTAGGATCCCTTTCATTAAAGGTTTTTTCAAAAGCTTCCAAAAGCTTTCAAAGATTTTTATGCAAAAAGGTGATCTTTGGCATTTAGTTCTTGATTTTTCAACTATTTTTTGACTTTTACAACTCAATAAAGGATCCACAAATCCAACGTTCAATAGTCTAATTGAGTAAGTACACTAAATGTAATATTAAAAGTCTTTTCTTCCCGATCCAGTTTCCAATAGTATAAAATCTATATATTTATCATTGTAAATATTATAATTTTTATTTGCTAATTTATTAACTATCATTGTCAAAGATCTATTCTCATTTAGATACAGGTTGTGAAACCCCTTTTAAGAGTATTTTTGTTGTGTGATAGAAATTATTAGGTTATCACTTTTAGATTGCCTTTTGTCAATTTTAAAGTCAGTTTTTTTAGAAATTTTGATTTTTAAAGTTATTTGTGTTCTTTTGTTAATCCCTTTTTACTCATTTTTATATTTGTTATTGATAAGGACTTTATTTTAAAAAGAAAAAAGAAAACTAATCGTTATTGGGCCAGTACGATCATGCGTCACTTAATGCATACTTGTGCATTATGTGATGTATGGACTGAAATATATTTTTTTGCTTTTTAAAGTAAAAGAGTTGACCGTATGTCATCAAATGTACTTTTGTGAATTTTTGACATACGAGCTGGATTCTTACTTCTACCATTATTATTTATTTCACTTGATTCTTCTTTAGTACATTCTTTTTTTCATTTTTTGTTATTGCTAATATTTTTGTTATTATCATTATTGTTATTATTATTCCTATGAATAACCCTTTTTTGTAAGCATAATTGGGCAAGTGGCCCAGGCAAGTCCATGATCTTTTCTCTTTACTATAAAATACTTTTGACCGTTAATGAAAAATGTCACAAAATATTTATAATAAATAATTGGGATGTTCGCATTTTGCCCAGGAAACTCACAATAAATGATTTTGTACATAATTAAATAACACGAGATATTTCTTGAATAAAACTTGGACTGACAAGTCCTTATCTTAAAATTCTCACAATGAAATGCTTCTTCAATAATCCACATACGATGACAAAAGTTCTCATTTAAAAGGTCACAATGAATTACCTAATTTATAGATATCTTTATCACTTTATTCTATAACATGATTTACTGCTTTCCTATGTGATTGGGTGCTCCTTTAATTTTTGTATTTCCTTTGATATTGCATGAAAGAAAAAGGGATAACACGATTAATCTGAAAGCCATTATGTTACATTTATCAAAGGTAAAAATAGGAGCGGAGTTCCAAACCATCTTTACGTTTTTAGCCTTATGAGATCGAAACACCCTTCTTTTCCAATATTCTATTGGGTGCCGACTTATTACCATAAGCATTATAGTGCCTAACTAGATGCTTTTAGGTTCAATCGTTAGCGGTGAGAAAGGGATATCCGTGTGTGTTATCTCATACCTTTCGTGGTTTAAGATTTGGCAAGTCAAGTTGAGTCTTTTTCCTATCGCGAAGCGACCGTCGGCCTGGGAAGAAGCCTTAACTCGATCAGATCCTAAAAATGGGATCGAACTGCTAAAGATCAAAGGTTTCCTCACTCGAGCTCGATGATCCCTTAGTTTCGAAGGTGAAATCAGATGTTAATGGTAAAAAAAAGAGCACGCATCACACATGGTTATCCATATTGGTATAAAAAACTAAAATAGAAGAAAGGAAATAGAAAAGGAGTAGGCAAAGGTAAATAAGCGTATATGGTTAAAACTCCACTGAATTATGATGAAGATGAATCGAAGAATAATAATATACAAGGCTTGACATAGGTTATTCAATAAGAAATTTCAAAGATTCTCAAAAGGAAGCAAATGGTGGATTCTCAACAATTGAACTTTGCTCAAATGGAGTGTAAAGGTACATAATTGGAAAATATTCCATCTAACTAGCTGAGATGTTAGATTATAGATATTGGTACATCCACCCATATTTTCTCAAATAAATCCCTATTTCAAACACTAATTCCTGTTGATAAACCTATTATAAAGTTCACTTGCCCAATGGTTTTGTAACTCATGTGAAATATAAAGGCACTGTAGATCTAAATTATTCTTTAACCCTGCAAAATGTTCTATACATTCCCACTTTTCACCGTAACCTGCTCTCTATAAATAAACTGTCCAAATCTTCTTCACTTTTATTCAAATTTTATCCAAATTCTTATTTTTTACATGAATTAAAAGGGAGAAAACCTAGCCATAGGACATGTTATATACAAGCTTTATGTTCTAAATGCTAACTCTTTCTTTAACATTTCACTTTGTAATCTCAAACATTCCTTTTCATTTCCTTCTAAACCTTCTAAATGTGCCTGTACTATAAAAAATGCATATGTAACTAGTAAACAGACTTGGCACTAGAGTTTGGGTCATCTATCGCCTTTTGTAATGAAACACTTATCCATTTTTAATGGAAATATAGTTGGTTTTGATAAGATTGTAGATATGTGTGATGTTTTTCCCATGGCAAAGCAAACAAGGTTGCAATTTCCAATTAGTCAATCTCGAGCAGTTGATAAATTCGAGATTATACATGCTGATGTATATGGTCCTTATGCTTATGCTTCTATATTGGGAGAACATTATTTCTTGACTCTTGTTAATGATTTTAGCAGATGTACTTGAACATATCTGATGGCATAGAAATCTCAAACAACTATGATTTTGTCATTTTTTCTCAAACTGATAAAGAACTAGTTTGCAGCCAGTCTTATGATTCTTCAGTCAGATAATTGAGAGGAATATATTAGATACTCTTAACAAGCATTGTTTTAAGAGAATGGAGTTATTCGTCAAAAGAGTTACCTATATACTCTTCAACAAAATGGAGTGGTTAAGTACAAGCATAGGCATTTGTTACAAGTAAAGAGAGCTTTGCTTCATCAAGCTTCTTGAATGAAAATCATGCCATTTTACATGCCTTGACTTTAATTAATTTGTTGCCTTTCTCTGTTCTTGATTGGAAAAGCCCTTATCAAATGTTGTTTTAAACGAAACCATCTCTAAAACAGGATTATGCCATGACTTTAATTAATTTGTTGCCTTTCTCTGTTCTTGATTGAAAAATCCCTTATCAAATGTTGTTTTAAATAGAACCATCTCTAAAACACCTCAAGACATTTTGGTGTTTATGTTATTGTACTGACAATAGACCAAAGAAGGATAAGTTTGAATCCCGAGCCATTAAAGGTGTGTATATTGGAATTTCTCCTGGCCAGAAAGCTTATAAGGTGTATGATCCAAAGAATAAAAGTGTTTTTTCACTAGAGATCTGGTTTTTTATGAGGAGAATTTACCTTTTAAATAGGAGTATACAAATAATCCCTTTGCTTAATAACCAATTTCTATTATACCTATTTTTAAAATTATTTTTTATTCCCATTGTTACTGAACCAAAGATTTTTATTTCACCTATAGTTGGTCAATCTGCTTCTATTAATGCTAAAGTTATTTGTTTAGATTCTTATAGTCTCATTATGATTTCTATTACAGCTTTGCTTTGGAAAAGCATAAGGCAAACTAAAAATCCAGCTTGGCTTGCTAATTTTCGCACCAGTTCTATTCATGAACAAGTTAGTGAAGTTGCTAAAGTTATCAAGCCCACATTATACACTCCATCCACTTTTCGTTTTGTTTGCTCTAGCCATTTTTTGAATGACTACACATTTTTTTGACATATTTGTCAAAACTCATAGAACCTAAATCTTATGCAGATGCTAAAGGCACATACAATGGGAATATTCTATTGCTAATGACATTGCAGCTTTAGAAAAAAAAAATCAAACTCGGGTTATTACTGATTTACTAATAGGAAAAAAAAGGGCAATTAATTGGTTCAAAATGGGTGTATAAAATCAAGCTTAAACCTGATGGGCTTATTGGTAGGTATAAAACTAGGTTGGTAGCCAAAGGGTACAATCAAATTAAGGGTCTTGATTATACTAATAGTTTCTATTCTGTTGCTAAGGTGGTCATTGCTAGAGTTTTCCTAGTTATGGCAACAACTAAGAATTGGGCACTGCATTAGCTGGACATAAATAATGCATGTTTGCATGGTTATATTGATGATGTTAGTGGTTATTCCCTAGGCCATATATTTGGTTTCTTATGTAATGTCATATTTCATTTTATAAGATTGGATTTTCTTCATGTTATTATATTTTTTGCATGTTACAATATAATGATGTTTGTAAATAATAATTTAATATTATTTTAACTATCTTTAATTATTTATCATTAAAGGAATAATAATAATTAAAAAAATTAGTACGAGTTTGATTGATAATCATAGGATGATTATATATGGTGCTATAAATCAAACTTGAAGGTACTCGTTGGAGAATAGAGTACTGAATAGACCCGCTATGAGATACTACATGGATTAATATCATTATTGATCTCATAATAGTTATGTTATCGATCCTTAGATCTGAGATTATCATGGTATCCTATATGAGAAACATTATGTTTTAACATAAATAAATATTATCTTTAGTCGGATAATAATAAAGGTTATGGTTGGATATTATGGGAATCATGTAGAGAATAGTGAATAATCAAGATGGAATTATCCCTCTCTTATGAGAGAGATATCTATTAAACTCCTCGATAAGTAGGACTAAGAAATGCATAGCCATGCTCAAATGAATTGATGGAGCGATCAATGTCATTTGATATTATTAGTCTACTTGGTGATCGAGAAATTATATATTTGAATTATATAAGTTTGACATGAACTTTGACTTATGTTCAAATAAGATATCGTGTGACAAACGAATTATAATATGTTCTATTTTGTGACAAATTAAAATTTGAAATAAATAAATATTAATTAAGATTAATATTATAATTCTTATTTTAAATAAGAAATAAAGTAATTCTTATTTTAATAAAAAATGTGGACCTGAAATTCTCTCTCTCTTAATTTGGGTTAGGTCACATATATGTATATATATATATGATATGTATGCTTTTAAAAAAAAAATCCTAAGAAGACATGCTAAAAGGTGTGAGCCATCATCCTTGAGGGAGTGAAAAAGAGAAAATCGTTCTTCTTTATTACCCTAATCACCAAGGAAGGGAGCTAGCACCCTAGGCGCATCCGTTCGTTGTATTTGAGTGTGCATACCCATAGAGGGTGTTCGTTTCATATGAGGCAGCACCTACAAGATGATTTTTACTCTTTAAGAGGTTAGTAATCGTTACTTTCTCTTCATTAAGTTAATTGGATCACATAGATCCTGGTGGGCTTCATTTATTGGTTGCATTTTGTTTCATTTATTCTTGTGAGGCAGCACCTACAAGATGATTTTTACTCTTTAAAAGGATAATAATCATTACTTTCTTTTCATTATTTTTATTATTGTTCCTTGATTCAGCTTTTTATTACGTTGTCGTCTAATTTGCTAATTTGATTGTGATTTCAAAATGCGAATAGCAATACATCTCTCAATTATATTTGTTCATTTAATTATTATATTCTTTTTTTTAGATAGTTGATGAGAGAAATTAATCTATGGGGTATATAAGCACAAGAGTATATATTACTGTTGTACCGATAACAAATAAATAGATATGCACAAGAGTATATATTACTGTTATAATCTAATAGGTCACAGACTGCAATTGACCAATGAGATGTAGCTGTAAGATTTTCTCTATCTGTTATTCCTCTGTATCGTGTCTTTATTGCTTATCCCGTGGACAGCAAGTACGGTCTTTGAATTTGTTATTGAGTTATGGGATAAAGTGTAAAATGGGCTAAGAGATGTTTCTTATGGCATTTACAAACAAGTTCATTAATGAGAAAATATTTATGAGGATGTTATGCTTAGTTTGAGAAATTGTGTATAGCTAATTGTGTTGGAACTGCCTAGTTCCTTGTTGGTGTGTAGCAAATTTTTGGATGCTAATTTGGATTCTAAAGGCTGGTTCTGTTACAACTTGGTAGATTGCAAAAAGATGAGTTTTCATGGTGTTGAATGCCCCATTACGTTTTGGTTGAGTTGCTAGAATTTCTTTAACATGGCTCAAACGACCTAAAAAAAATTCATCATAAAATACCTGAATTGTCAAAATTTTTCAACATAAATAACTTTGACCCTGAATCTGACCAACAATTGCCTTATCCAAAGCCACATAGGACACTCACCTATCATTTGCTGCCATATGGCATGTCATATCATCATCCAGTCAACCTATTCACACGTCAGCATTTGACATGGTAGTGCCACATCATTGGAGGTTCATGGCCCTTTCCATGTGGCAATGCCACGTGTCAATATTTCATTGGATGGGATTAAGAAAATTGACACATTTAAAGGTGTTAAAGTAGTTGTGAGGTTAATCTAACTGGACTCACATACTTATAATGGAAAAGTTATAAAAAAAAAATTTGCAACTCAAAAGTATCTCAATTTATCCGCCATAGTCTAAAAAGTTACTTTGTGCAAAAACCGATTACAATTCTATTGGGCATGCCAACTCATATCTTTGGACAAGTAGGATTTGTTATGGCTTTGAATGGGACATTGTATTTTGGATAAATAGGGTTGAGGGTCTCTTTGGTACTAATAGAGGCACAAATCAGAGTTTAGTTGAGAATTGCATAATATTTTTCTCATTTCTCTCTTATTAGCTTTGCTTCTTCTATGAGTTGTTCTTTTCGTTTTTATTAGCCAATTTTTTATTATTTGCACGTATTAAAATCTCTTGTACCCAGTTATTGATATCTAAAATGGGGATCTGTGATTGAGAAATTCTACTTGTAATTTACTAACACAATTGTAACTTAATAAAAAAATAGTAAAGATTTTGGACAGAGGCATGAAATATGCACCTAATCTATAGGAGGATTTGGATTTAATTTGTAGACAACCACTTTGACAAATATAATTCTTACTTTGACAATAAAATCAATTTAGAACCTAACAATTTGGTTCAAAAAACTTGAGCCATGCGCAGGAGATGTTGTTTGAGACTGCTGAGCATCCAACACCAACCCATCATCCAAATCAATTCAACTAATCCACACTCTTCAAACAAACAGTTAACACCAAAACCTACACATTCAGACTTACTCAAATGGAACAAGGCCATCACCTCCCACATGCGCAACGGCCACTGTCAATCTGCTCTTCAGCTTTTCAACTCCATGACTCTTCGTGACACTATCTCCTATAATGCAATGATTTCTGGCTACTTATCAAATGCCCATTTCGATCTTGCAAGAGAATTGTTTGATAAAATGCTTCAAAGAGATTTGTTCTCTTGGAATTTAATGCTTCGTGGGTATGTGAGGAACAAGGATCTCACCGCTGCTCGTGCGTTATTTGACAGAATGCCTGAAAGAGATGTTGTCTCTTGGACTACATTGCTATCTGGGTATGCAGAGAACGGGTTTATTATTGAGGCAAGAGAAGTTTTTGATAAGATGCCATTCAAGGATGTAATGTCATGGACTGCATTGCTGTGTGGGTATGTGCAAAATGGGATGGTGTATGAAGCAAGAAGTATTTTTGACAGCATGCCTGAGAAGAATTCAGTTTCATGGAATGCAATGATTACGGGTTATGTACAATCTAAGAGGATGGACATTGCAAACGAACTCTTTGGGGCAATGCCAATTAAAGATATTTGTTCCTGGACCACGATGATCACAGGATACTCCGAGATTGGGGATGTTGCCCATGCTAGGAGTCTGTTTGATAGGATGCCTCAACGTAATTCAATCTCTTGGGCAGCTATGATTGCTGGATATGTTCAGAATGGTTTTATTGAAGAGGCTATGCATCTTATCATGGAAATGAAAAGAGATGGACAGAGGTTTAACAAGTCCTCGTTTGCATGTGCTTTGACTGCATGTGCCAATATTGCAGCTTTAGACTTGGGAAGGCAATTGCATGTATGGACGATTAAGGCTGGATTCCAGACTGAACTATATGTTGGAACTGCACTTCTAACAATGTATTGCAAGTGCGGGAGCATAGATGAACCACATGAAATATTCCAAGAAATTTCTGATAAGTGCTTAATATCATGGAATGCCATGATTCATGGTTATGCTAGGAACGGATTTGCTGAAGAGGCTCTGCTGGTTTTTGAGTCAATGAAGCCCACGGGTCTCAAGCCTGATGACGCCACTATGGTAATGATTAACATTTAACCTACTATTTTTCGGGCAAATTTTATGAACAAGGACAAATAATAACACAATAATATAGACCGTCAATAAACAAATGATAATGGGATTGCCTAATAAAATTTATTATAAGTTCATGGATTTTCCTAATATATCGTTATTGCTTGATTTCTAACTTCATCGATGTGCATAACATTTCTCTATCTATGAGTTACAAGTTTTTCCCATTTCGCTATTGTTCAGGTTAGTGTGTTGTCTGCTTGTGTTCATGCTGGCTTGGTGGAGAAGGGAATTCAATATTTTTATTCAATGAAACAAGAATATGGCATAACAACAAATTTACAACACTACAATTGCATGGTTGATCTTCTTGGTCGAGCCGGCCAATTGGAAGAGGCACAAAATTTAATAAGAAGCATGCCTTTTGAACCAAATGCTGCAACATGGGGCGCTTTGCTTGGTGCAAGCAGGATCCATGGCAAAGCTGAATTAGGTGTAAAAGCAGCTGAGGCCCTTTTCAAGATGGATCCCTATGATTCAAGGCACTATGTTCTTCTCTCAAAATTATATGCGGCTTCTGGAAGATGGTGTGATATTCACAATATAAGGCTGAAAATGAGGAGCAGAGGCCTGAAGAACATACTTGGGTGTAGTTGGCTTGAATTGCAAAATAAAATGCATATATTTACAGCTGGGCATTGCTTCCACCCAGAGAGGGATAAAATATATGCATTTCTAGAAGAGATGTATTTGATTATGAAGCAAGAGGGTTATTCGTCCTCGACAAGATTAGTTTTTCATGATGTTGAAGAGGAGTAGAAGGGGCATATGCTCAACTATCACAATGAGAAATTTGCTGTTCAATAAGGTGTTTTGTTCCCTTCATCGGTGTTGTAGTAATACTTGGTAAATCTTCTCTGAAAAAACTGTGGAATTTGGAAAATCTTCGGTGTTGAAACCACTCACATTGCTATACTCAGGTATCTTATATTTAGTTTTCCGTCACATAATCTTAGAAAGAATTCAAACTGTCAATTTTTAAGGTTTTTCTTGTTTCAAAGTGTCATTTCTTTTGAATATATGTAACTGAAAATTTGCATTTTTTGGATGATCGAGGCATTCCTCTGTTTCTGATTCTGATGCCCTGTTTCCATTACAGGTTATGGAAGGCAATATATGTACAGGTTGCTGCTCTTGGAGTTGATTCTTGAAATAAATATGTTGACTGTATTGTTTGCCTTTGGCTATGCAAATGGAAATGGTACTATCAAGAACTAGACCGTTAAAGCTGGTCAAGGGATCAAAGGAGTCGCTGAAGACTTCTGCCTTGGCACTACTACCTATTTTAAAACTCATCAGACAACTAATCCAAATGAACTGAAAGCTGTGTAGGGATGTGTTAAATATATTTAGCAAGCAGTTTAGTGGCTGATTATCTTACAATTCCATTAAGAAAGTGAATTGTATGGAATTTGGTAACATATCATTCAATTGTTACCATGACAGTGTCAAGAATGGAATCAATTATGAATAATCTATTATATAATTAATGATTTTCTTCTAGCTGTCGAGTATCATACTTCAAAATCAAATTGAAGGGCACCAAGATCAAGCAATGAAGACTCATATTGTTCAAATTTGTCAGTTTTGAGTTTGATCTTCTTGCAGAACAGAGAAAATTGAATGCTGTAAAATGGCTAATTATTATCTTCTTCTTCTTCTTCTTCTTCTTCTTCTTATTATTATTATTATTATTATTATTATTATTATTATTATTATTATTATTATTATTATTATTATTATTATTATTCAGAACATCTTATAACTGCAGGACTTGTTGACAAACCTAAACTAGTCAGAATTACATATACAAGATTGTATCCAATTATGATCGACATAGAATATGCTTATTTAATTTCTTGTTTTTCTCATTTCAAATTAATCCTTGAAAAAAAAAAAAAGGAAGAAGAAGTTAAACCTGTATCCTATGCAAACTTTTTAGACCTGTATCCTATGCTTGAAATGGTGAAGAGTTAAACCTATCCTATGAATGAAATGGTGAAGGGTTAAATTTGTTAGGGATGAGCATAGATCCGGTTAACCAGTTAATGAGAAAAAAATTAGCCAGTTCATTGATATTAATTTTCTAAAATCAATAACCATTAACCAGTCCGTTACATTCGGTTAATTAGTCTATCGATTTCAATTTTTTGGTTTGGTAACCAATATTTTTTAGTTAACAATTAAAATTTATAATATAAAATTATATAAAAAATTTTGATAAAATTCAATTTAATTTTAAATGTGTAAAATAATTTAATATAAAAATTATGAGATAAACATAATTCACTAGCCAAAATTCATATTCTATAAATTAATAGATAATATTATAAAATAGATTTGATATTTATTGAAAATTACTATGTTTGATTTTAAGTCAAATAAAATTTTAGTTAATATTAAATATTATAACGTAAATTCTAAAATATAAAAAAATATAATTAAATACTATTAAGTAAAATATGAACACCAATATATGATAAAAAATAACATACATAAAAGTTAATTGGATACTATATATAAATATTAATATATAATTAAAGATAATAATATAATATAAATTTAATTTAAAATATTATATAAATTTTATAGGAAAATATAAAAAATAAGGTATAAAAATAAAAATATATTTTAAAATATTATTTTATATAAATTTAAAAAAAAATAAAAAATTAACGATATGTATATATATATACAAATAAATATATGTTCGGTTTTTTTGGCACCCCTAAAACCTGCATCCTGTGCTTGAAATGAATTCAAGTTATTACATCAATTGAAAATTCCTTACGCTTTTTAGATTTTTTTCCTATTTTACCTATTAAAATTTATTTATTAACTTTACTAAAAATAAAAAAAAAATAATGATTGCATTCTTTGTAAATTTAGAAAAAATGTCCCTACGCCCTAACATTTTTTTTGGAATACTAAAAATACTATTGACTTTATTTAAAATTTAAAAAATTTATGTGGTGCCCACGAGTTGATGCTGTAACATATTTTTAATAACTCAGAATTAACAGCGGTTAATTCTGTGGACATTTTCGTACAGTTATTTTAATACCTTCTTTTTTTTTTTTTTTTTTGAAAACAAGATACCGCATTTTAAAACATTTTTCCGTTAAGAAAATGTTTTACATTTCAGGATATTTTCATTTTCTGGCCCCATACATCTGGACTGTGACTTATTTGGAACAGAATAATGAACATTTTTTAATTTAAAAAAAAGGTGGCAGGAGGTGTTTTATATGCCTAGAAAGGACCAATCCCTGCTCGAGATAGTGGGAAAGTCCTTTGGTAAAGCACCATCCTCTTGTGAAGTTCGAATGGTGGAGGAAGCAATAATTGAAGACTACAATTCAAAAGTAAGATATTGCAGAACATGATACCAATTTTCAGAAGGCAACCCGTCAATGGACCCACTTTTCCCTAATCAATGTTCTTCTTTACTTATCTGTTTGATTTTCTTTGAGTTTTCCCACTCCACCAGAACTCAATTTTCAGTCTCTACTTTCTTCTCCGTTTGTCCTTTGTCAGATTAATTCGTCTCTCTACTAAATCCCTTTCTTTCTTGCAATATGGCAGAGATTGGAGGTGTATTCTTATCTGCTTTTCTTCAGGATTTGTTCGGTCGATTGGCTTCGAGTGATGTTATTGAGTTCATCAAAGGCAGAAAGCTCAGCAATGCACTGTTGAACAAGCTGAAGATGACTACGAACAGTGTTAGTGGACTGCTCAATGATGCTGAGGAGCTGCAGATTACAAAACCAGCAGTGGAAGAATGGCTCCGAGAGCTCAAACATGTTGTTTATGATGCCAATGACTTAATGGATGATATTGCTTATGAATCTCTGCGATCAAAGCTGGAACCTCGAAAACATAAGATACATGAAATTTTCTCTTCCCGGAATCCATGTGGGGAGATCATGGATAGGAAATTAGAAGAAATCCTAGTGAGACTTCAACATATATTGGAACAGAAAGATGCCCTTGGTCTGAAAGAGAGTATTGGAGAAAAACCATTCTCTCGAAAAGAATCAACAACTTCTGTGGTAGATGAATCGGCTCCTGTGTATGGAAGGCATGAAGATAAACAAGACATAATGAAGTTGGTGCTGTCAGATGATCCAACAGGCAGAAATGTTGATGTGATTCCCATAGTGGGGATGGGGGGGTTGGGTAAAACAACTCTTGCTCAGCTTCTCTACAATGACAGCAGAGTAAGAAAGCGATTTCCTCTTAGAGCATGGATATGTGTTTCTGAAGACTATAAAGTCTCGGAGATATTCAAAGGTATTCTTGAAGAGGTCACTGGAATGAGATGTGATTCTACAACTCCAAATCAAATTGAAGTTCAGCTGCAGGAAAAACTAAAAGAGAAGAAGTTCTTTCTTGTTTTGGATGACATTTGGGATGAAAAATATGGCAATTGGGTCAGATTATCAACGCCTTTGATTTCTGGAGCAGAAGGAAGCAAGATAATTATTACTACACGCATCCAAAGAGTAGCATCAATGGTGGGCACCACTCCATCTCATTATCTGAAGGAGTTAAGTAAAGAAGACTGCTGGTCCTTGTTTGCAAAACATGCATTTGTTGATGGAAATATTGCTGCACATCCAGACTTGGAAGTGATTGGTCGTGTAATAGCCGGAAAATGTGGTGGTTTACCTCTAGCTGCAAAATCACCGGGGGGTCTTCTACGCTCCAATAAAGATGCTGAAGAATGGGAGAAAATATCAAAAAGCAGTTTCTGGGATTTGCCCAATACCGAAATCCAACCTGCTCTAAGACTTGGTTATCATTATCTTCCATATTATCTAAAACCTTGTTTTGCTTACTGTGCATTATTTCCTAAAGACTATCTCTTTACAAAGGAGGAATTGGTTTGGTTATGGATGGTGGAGGGCTTTCTAGTTGATCGGGAAGGTAATACATGGATGCAAGATGTTGGTGATAAATACTTTGAAGATCTAATTTCAAGATCATTTTTTTCAAAAATCAGCTGGTTTGACATCTTTCGTTATGCACCATCTTATGCATGATTTGGCTGAATCTGTATCCAGAGAATTTTGTTTTAGGTTGGAGGGTGATAATTTAGGCAGCATTTCTGAAAGGACTCGTCATATATCAATGCGTGAGTTTAAGTGGAAGGGGACGGTGAAAGGCCAACGGTTGCGAACTTTTCTATTCTTCAGCGACAAATGGCAGTTTGACAAAACTTTTGATAAGAAAACCATGGAATATTTATTTTCATCCCTTGGGCGCCTAAGAGTGTTGTCTTTGCCTTGCCAAGATAATTTAGAAGAGGTTCCTGATTCTATTGGAAGCTTGAAGCATCTGCGTCATTTGGATCTCTCTGGAGCACCCATTAGAAGCTTACCCGAATCTGTGAATGGTTTGTATAACTTGCAAACATTAAATTTGTTTCAGTGTAAAAATCTCATCGTGCTACCAACTAAAATGGGAAGGTTAATCAACTTGTGTTCTCTGGATACTAGGGGAACGAGTTTGCAGAAAATTCCGCCTGAAATGGGTAATCTAATAGATCTCAGACTGCTAACTGATTTCATTGTAGGAAAACAGAAATGTTGTGGCATTAAAGAGCTGGGAAAGCTGAAGCATATACAGGGCGAAATTAGCATCCAAAATCTACAAAATGTTGTTGATGCTGAAGATGCTAAAGAAGCCAATATGAAGGGCAAAGAGAAACTAAAGAAGTTAAAGTTTGAGTGGGGCGGTGAAACTGACGATACGGAGCATGTTCAACAAGTACTTGAGATGTTACAGCCTCACACTAACTTAGAATGTCTCTCTATCATTGGCTATGGGGGTAGACTCTTTCCGACTTGGGTGGGAGACTCTTCCTTCACAAATTTAGTATCCCTGTAGCTTAATGAATGTGAGAACTGTTTCCAGTTGCCACCACTTGGGCAGTTATCATCTCTGTTCCACCTCTCGATCACTGCATTTGATAATTTGAAGCTTGTTGGTCCTGAGTTTTATGGGAGCTGTCCAAACCCTTTTTATTCACTTGAAGTTTTAAAGTTTGATAGGATGCCGCATTGGTGTGAGTGGAAAGATCAAGATGGAGCTTTCCCCATCCTCCGAGAACTTTCTGTGAGGAAATGCTGCAGCTTAAAAAAGACTTTGCCTAGTTACCTTCCTTCATCAGGAAAAATACGAATTGAAGATTGTCCGGAACTACTAGTGTGCATAAATCCAACTGTTGTAGATGACTTTTTTATGAGTGTAGCAGACGATCGGGGTGGGATTAAGTTGCGAAAATCGTATACATTCTCTCTGGAAATCGATAAATGCAACTATGTAGAGAACCTAAGAGATATAGTAAATTCTTGTCTCTCTCAAGTGCTTCCCGCCAGGGTCTTTCCCGAAGCTAAGAGAACTCTGTATCCATCAATGTCCAAATCTTGAATCCTTAAATTCAATTGAGGAAACAGCTATTGATCAACCTGACAGTTCCCCGACAAGCAAGGAGCAATTGGATCTTCTGTGCACTTCTTTGGAGTACGTTGAAATCAGAGATTGTCGCTCTCTCAAGTGCTTCCCGTCAAGGTCTTTCCCAAGGCTAAGAGAACTACGTATCAGTGAATGTCCAAATCTTGAATCCTTAGTTGCAATTGAGAAAACAACTATTGATCAACCTGGCAGTTCCTCGGCAAGCAAAGAGTGCGCTGATTTACCTCCAATTCAGGAACTTCACATTATTGATTGTCCGCAACTTCTCCTGCAGGCTTCACTTCCTTGGGTTCCAACCGGTCGTATAATGAAGTTCAGAGACAGCTCTCGTGATATTGTGTTAAAAATGGACTGTTCTGGATTGCACTGCCTTGGGATTAGGAGATTCCTCTCAACGGACCATCCATCTGCTATTTTTAACACTTTGAAAAGAGTTGGTGTCAATGACTCTTTAATATCTTTTCTTGGCGATTCCTTTCCAGAAGGATTCCATGCTCCATATATGACTATGCTTGTGTTACTAGGGTGCTCAAATTTGGAATTGTTGCCTGATTGCATGAACTCTGTCTTTCCTTCTCTCATGGAGTTGTATGTAGTAAATTGTCCGAACCTCCGGTCGATTCCAGAAGGTGGTTTGCCATCAAGGTTAGAAGTTCTTGCTATCACTAACTGCCCTCAGCTGAAGTCGGTGCCTGAATGTATGCAGTCCCACTTACCATCCGTGTGGCGATTGAGAATAGATAATTGTCCAGAACTCGACTCATTCCTGAGTGGGGGTTTGCCTTCAAAACTAAAATTACTTCATCTCTCTGGATGTGACAAAGTTGTTGGCGATCTCGTGAGACGTGACTTGCAAATGCTCTCTTCTCTTAAAGGGTTTACACTTGGTGGGAACAAAGATGTGGAATCATTTCCTCGAGAGGTATTCTTTCCCTCTGGCCTTGCATCTTTACAAATCTTAGATCTTGAAAATCTCAAATCTCTGGACTATAGGGGGCTTGGATGTCTCAGCTCTCTTAGAAGATTGATAATCGATAATTGCCCGAAGCTTCAGTCCATACCTGCAGAGGGGCTGCCTTCCTCAATTTCTGAATTATATATCTTTAGATGTCCTGTACTACAGCAAAGGTGTGAACGAGAGGTTGGGGAAGACTGGTCCAAGATTGCACATATCCCCAGAATAGACATTCGAAGGTCATTTTTACATGATTAATGACAGCTTTCATTGAAGACCTTCAAAAATCAATTTCAAAACAGAGTTACTTTCCAAATCTACAGGTTTTTCCATCTGTCAACATTCATTTCCTGGTAGATGTCAAGTTCAATTTTGATAGCTAATGCTTGTGTATTCCTGGCAGGATTCGGGTGCCTATTTTCTTTTGCTTCCACCATTCGAGGCTTCCAGGTAGATCTGAATCAGACCCTAGTCAATCTTAAGCCAGTAATTCCTTCTTTCAATTCTTCTAATAGCTGTCAGAGATTAAAAATCTTGAGTCTTATTAAATAAACTTGATTCCAAAGGGAAAATTTTTAGGAGTTTGTTTCCCAGTGCTAATATATGTAACTGTTGTCGCTCAGTATATCCTAAAAACATAGAATTCTGAATGCTAATCCCAATTTTTCTTTCTAAAATGAGCTTGGATAACTTGCATATTAGCTGGGATTTGAATAGTTTCTGAGTTGCATATCTTAAACATTTGCGAAGGCTGTATTTTGCTTATATATCTTTTTATTTTTGAAGCCATAAGAATGTGAAGAAGGTAGACAATACAACAGTTTCCATTAATTTCAAAACAATACCTCTTTGGAGAGCTGGAGCATGAGAGTCCAAGGCCAAAGACATGGCTGATTTTGGTGAGTGCATCGAGAGGAATCCTTGTTCTTCACTGTGGGCAGTGGTTATCTGGAATTGCATGTTTGGCTGCAACAACCGAAGCCTTGTTGTTGGTGGTTTTCAGCAGAAACAAGTTTCACCAAATTCAGCAATCTTGAGTTCAACTCTGATCTATGGTTGAGATCAATTGTTTTCTTATTTGAATGGTGGAGATTGCATTTCAACACCCAGATGATGGTCTGCTTGCACTAAAAGACAAAAGTAACTGTATTTGGTGACTTCTATCATAACCTTTTTTCTCTTGTATTTTGTATGAATTGTGGTTGTGGATTGTTTGTGGTAGATTGTGATTGCTACCGGGGTTCTTATCCTTCACATTTAAGGACTTTTCCGTGTTAAAAATAGCAGTATTTTTGCATGAAGTTATGTGATTGAACTTGCAATTTTGAAGCAGCTATAGTTGTCTGATTTTCCCTTCTCATGAAGAGAATCGCTTCATCTTACCGGGCATCCTCATATTTGGCCTAAGTAAGCATCTTTCCCTTTCAGGCTTTCAGCAGATAAAATGTTAACTTCTGCCTGTCCGAATGCTATGTGCAATTTTAAAGTCAGGGCTATCAAAGTGATTTCTCTAGCAATGGGAGATGACTATTGTTTCGCAATCCTTTTTTACTTTTTGCACGACATGAAAGACACATTGCATCCACTAGAATGTGTTGCTGCAAATAACATGATTTCTGTGGCAAAGATCAATACCAATATATCCTTTTCTAGTCACAAGGAACGGCAATTACAATTTTGTATGAATGCATAATTTGTAGCAATTCAACTCTCCTAATCCCACCACCCACCCAGAATTCAACTTTCACCCAATTCCTTATGGCTTGTTGGATCATGATTTTCACTCAGCCAATTTACTAATTATAACAGCACTCAATCACAACTTAGAGGTAGCCTTCAACCTCGCTTGCGTCAGATAATGGTGCAATTACATGATTCTCACATTCGTGCATTATATATGATGGATTATTGTACTTTTGCGAAGCAGTGGTAGACCATTTGAAGCCACCTAGCATTGTATTGCGCACCACCAGGCAGCCACCTGTACTTCTCGACTTGCCATTCTGCACCTCAAGTCACAATGTTACATCCCCTTCTCAGGTATGTATTGTTGGGACTAAAGCACAGCAACTCCAGCAGAGAGACACCAGAGTAGAGAAACAACAGCAAAGGAAACTTATCGGTTTGTCGAGGAGTGGAAGACCAATTAATATTGATGGAGACTTCGGCTAATAGAATTTTAATCGTTTGAATTTGATAATTAATGTAAATGAATAAGAGAGATGTAAGCACTCTCTATGTTACTTAACTGCCAACTTGATTCTTTTGGTACGCTTCCATTGTCGGACCAGAGAACTGGACTGTAGATAACATTTCTTGGATGTCTGTGAGGCCTTGCTAATTATTTAATTATAGAAATAATATGAAAACTGGAGCTGTAATTCTCATCTACAATTGAAGTTATTGCTGTGAGTCGTTATCTTTTTTTTTTCCCTTATTTTTCTTTAGTTATGCCTCGTCTGAGTTGTCTCTGTGCAAAATCAGTGAAAATTTTTGGTTTTAGGCAAATTATATGGATCAAGTTAACAGTGCATTGCCATCTATATATTAATCACAACCCCGCTCTCTTTTCAAAAAATTTTGCATATGTAAGTTTATTATTGGCTTGCTTAAACCAAATATAGGCATGAATGACCCGTAAACTTGAGAAGCATGAAAGTAATTATTGAAATATTTTCAATAGATTGTCTAAATTTAGAGCATATTCTACTAGAATTCATGTGAATTAACATATTCTTCGGTAGTTTTATTTTGAATTTCAAGTTTAAAAAAAAAAAGTGGGTCATGGGTAGGGGTGAGCAAATTTCGGTTCAAACCGAATCAAATCGACTGATTTTTTAAATTTAATTCGGTTTTTCAATTCGGTTTCGGTTTTGAATTTTTAAAAAATTCGGTTTTTGGTTCATTCTTTGAAGGAAAAATCCCAAAAAAATCGAATCGAAATTCTATATAATTATATAATTTTTAAATTTTTTAATTAAATAATTATTTTGTACATGTAAATTATCTTATTTTGAGTTGTAAATTATATGAGTACATTTATCAAATATTAATATCTATTGTTTAAGCGATAATTTGAAATTTTGACGATTAAATTGAAAATCAATTACATAAAAAAAATTTATTTAACGGTTTTGTTGTATTATTTATTATATATTTTGAGATTGTATCTTTAATTTGGACTTTTATTTTGTACAATTTAGATATTTTTATTTTAATATATTATGATTTATAATTTTGTATAGTTTTTAGACACAATTTTTTTATTTTTTTTAAAAATAATTTTAATTTTTAATTTTTTAATTAACCGAACCAAATCGATCGAAAATTTTGGTTCGATTTGAATTCAATTATTTTATAAATTCAGTTCAGTTTAATTGATTAAAATCTTAAAAGTAAGGTTTTTGGTTAGATTATTGAACCAAATGAACAGTTGCACACCCCTTGTCATGGGCCCACCGAAACTGGGGCTACGCGCTGCATGCGTCGGTCTTAGCTGGCTGCCACGCTATCGTACAGGCCGGGCTGAACCTGCTCTAGCGGGGACCAAGCTATGCCGATGCTACATGCTGGATCTGTGAATATTTTCTTGTAAACATGAACATGCTGCATTGCATTAGGGTGACTTCAGTTTTTGTCACTATGAAACTATCATCAATTTCCAACTTAAACCTACGCTCTCATAATTACGAATAAATACGAATTTATGAACGCAATTCTAGGCCTTCCATGAATTAACAATACAAGATTAATTTCTTATCAGGAAATTTAATTTAGTTTGTAAGAAAGGGGTGCATAAATCTGAAAGATAAATAAGTGTAGTAAGTAGGGAATAGGGAGGTGAAATATCCATTCATGAATAAGCATAATTTGTACATTTACAGGCCAATCATCCTTTGCTCAACATTTTGAATATCAAGAGGTTTTGGAACTCTCTTGAACTCAAGGCTTAATACAGCAATTAATGTAGGTCAAGATCTTCTTTTTCTTCTGCACACAAATCAATAATCACAAAAAGTTGACAATCTTTTCCCTTGCTAATGTCATTGACGATTATTCAACTTAAATTCTAATATCTATACAATCACAAAAAATTTTCTTTCATACAAACATGAAACTTTTAAAATATTATCACTAAAGTTATTTTAGCCAAAATAAATTTGCCAAATTAGCTTAAAATACCTGCATGGCATTTTTCGAAAGGTTCCACGCTGCTTAATGCCGTATTCACTATTTTTTTACCCAATTGACTTTATTGGTAACATTAAAAAAATTAAGTACTTTTACGAAACAAAAAATTATTTTATGATAAGTTGAGTGGATACGAATAAAATTTGTATCTTCTCATTTTCCAAGCAAAACCAAACATAACGATCCACACGCATTGACCAAGGGGATATGGATCATTAGTTGGTATAATTTGTTTTTTAAAACCCATTTGATAAAAAAGCAGCATGAGTTATAAAATAAGAAAAATGGATCAAACTTACTGTGATAGAATCATCTTGATGAGTAGTAGCAGCAGCAGCAATGAGCTCTCTTTCATTTCCAAGACTTGTATGCTTGATTTCCGCCTTATGCTGCTTCCTATTAGCCCTAGCTTTTGAAAATACCATTGAATAATTAGTAGCTCCTGGTGCCTTTGAATCCCACCCTCCAAATTGAGGAACAGACATCCATCCATTTTTCTGTCAAACAAAATAATATAAATATTATCTAATAATCAAATCCAATAAATTCTGTACATGCTCTCACTGTTTTTAATATAACCGTTGGATATCTAAAATTCCGGTTGTATAGCAACATGACAAATACATTGATCTTGTTTTGGTTAATATTCCCCTTTGGTCATCAATGCATATTAACCAATACAAGTTCAAAACTCCTTTCTACACCCAATAACAATTTGTACCAAGTTATGAATGCTTACCTCCTGCATGTCCATGGTGGGCAGGGAGAGCAAGGAGAAGGAGGCTGATGAATTTTATTATAAGAATAAATTAATATAGATCTCTATATTAAGGATTATGAAAAATTCATCATTTCTATCTGTCAAAGGTAATATATATATCTATATTTAGTAGGGGAGACGATGATTTGTTTTCCTTCCATTAGGATATTGGTTCTTGTTTTTCTTGCCAGATAGATATCTTTTGCCCAACCCAACATAATTAATTTGTTATTTATTTTGAATTAAGTTAAAAAAAAAGAGTCAAATTTAGAAAATTTGAAATTGATTTTTCAATACTGTTGATGAGTTGACTATTGGGTGGTGATCCTCATATGGTGGCTACAGAAACTATAACGACATTTTTCTTTCAAATAAAGATTTCTCTTTTATAGATTGTTAGCAAAATTAATTTTTGGCATCTAAACTTTGAAAATTTGTGCAATTAATCGTCTCAAGTACTGAATTTCTATTGAATTGAATGCTCTAACTCTTAATTTTGTCATAATTAACCCCTCAATTTTAAGTTCTTTTTCAATTGAATATAGTTGATAGACATCCCAACTAGGGATTAGTATGGACCGGTTAATCGGTACATAAGCAAAAAAAAATAAAATAATCAGTTCATCAATATCGATTTTTAAAAATCATTAACCAGTCCATCACATTCGGTTAATCAGTCTATCAATTTTGATTTTTTGGTTTGATTAGCCAATATTTTTTGGCTAACAATTAAAATTTATAACATAAAATTATATAAAAAAAATTAGATAAAGTTCAATTAAATTTTAAATTTGCAAAATAATTTAAAATAAAAATCACAAAACAAACATAATTTACTAGTCAAAATTCATGTTCAATAAATAAATAGCTAATATTATAAAATAGATTTAATATTTATTGAAAATTAACATGTTTAATTTTAAATCAAATAAAATCTTGGATAATATTAAATGTTAAAACATAAACTCTAAAATATAAAAAAATAATTAAATGCTATTATATTAGGATAAAAAATAGGGATGAGCATGGTTAACAGAAATTTTGGTTAACCAAAAAATCGATCCGAAACCGAACCGATTTTTAAGTTAACCGAACCAAAATTTTAGGCTTATGATTTTTACTTTAAAAATCGGTGGTTAACCGATTCGAAACCGAAACCGAATATTTATGTATTTTATGAATTATATTTTAAATTTTACACTTATATTTTTTAATTTTTGTGTAATTTATAAATATTATGATATATAACTTTGTAAAATATATATTTTTAGTAAATAAACATTAAAATTATGTGCATAATTAACATTCTGTTATTAGTTTAATATTGAATATTTTTAATTTTTATAATTAATTATGAAAATTTTATTTTTATTTTGATTATTTTAATGGATATTGTATTTAATTAGTATTTTTTTCATTTTTAAAGCATTTTTAACTATTAAAAATAATATTATAAATTGTATAATTTATTAAATTTATATATTAAAATTTTTTAGTGGTTGAACAATAAATCGATCTAAAAAACCGAGTTAAAAATCGAAATCGATATAGCGGTTAACCGATGGTAATGAACTGGTTTAAAAAAATTATTAATGGACCGGTTAACCGATCCATGCTCATCCCTAATAAAAAAATAATATATATAAAAGTTAATCGATAACTATATATAAATATTACTATATAATTAAAAAATAATATAATATAAATTGAGTTTCAAGTGTTATATAAATTTTATAAAAAAGATATAAAAAATTAAGGTATAACAACAAAAATATATTTTAAAATACTATTTTATGTAAGTTTTAGAGAAAAATAGAAGAAAAATAAAAAACATTTAAAGTATAAAAATATAATATATATATATATATATATATATATATATATATATATATATATATATATATATATATATATATATATATATATATATATATATATATATGAATCAATTAACCGTGGACTAATGGTTAACTGATATCTAAAAATTAAACCGTAACCAAAAATCTAAAATGTAAAAATTAAAAATCTTAACCAAGTCCATCAGATCGATTAAACGTAAAAATCGATTTAATTTTATAATTAATCATATTTTCAATTTTGTTTGCTCACCCCTATTTTTAACACTATCATGAGTGAATTATCAACATATTCCACAAAAATGAATAAATAAATTAAAATAACAAAAGAAAATCTATTAATATTTCCAACTTTTATTCAATGTCTTCTTACTCCTCCAATATCTCCATTACTTCCTAAATTAGAAAAAAAAAAAAAAAGGAAAGAAAAGAAAAGAAAAACTCCGTTCTAATATTAAATCAAATTACTCCGTTCTAATATTAAATCAAATTTCTAACTGAAATATGATTATAAGTATGATAATTTCTGAATATTTTCTTATTTATACTTTTTTTTCTCTTTTTTCATTATTTTAATGAATATATATAGCAAAGCGAATTAGAATATTTAAATTTTTCGTAACAAAATTCTTTTAAAATTGTACATGTGTCATCAATTTAGTAACAATATATATTAAAGGTAGCAAATGTTGGTTTGGTCTTCGGTAGGCCAATTCAACCCAATCCGCGAATAAAAATGTGACTCAAATTCTATTCAATTTCTATCAATAATTCATTTATTATCTAAATTATTTGATTTGTGAAATGACATGATCTATTATGTGACTAATATGACTCGGCCTGTTTATAATTCGTTTATATTAGTTTTAATTTCATAATATTTTTTTTATATAATGTGAATATAAGGGTAATATTCTTATATTTACATATGTATAATTTTTATTTTTAATGAAAAAATTTCAAAAAAAAATAATATTATAAAATTTTGTCCATTTATGACTTATCCATATATCTATACAACCTTTAACAATTACTCATTTAGATCATGGCAAATTCATCATGAATTAGGAGTTAATATATATGATTATCAGCAATCGATTAAATTATTTTTTAGAGAAAAATATGAGTAAAAGTGTAAATTTTAAATTACCTAGTATATTAGAGTTAAAAATAGGAATTTAGACCAAATTTGCCTTTAAAATATTGAAAATGATACGAGTTTGCTTTTATTTTTTTTATTTTTTTAGAAAATCTCCTAAAGAAAATTGTATAGATTTGCCTTGTTCAATGTTACAGTATCAGTTTTCTAAAATACTCGCGCAATCCGCAATAAAATTGCATTGCAAACTGCAAACCTCGACAATCATAGAACCAGAAATTGATCGGCGTATGAATATTGAATATTACCTCTATGATGAACATATTTGTGGACATTAATTAATGATCCAACTGCAGACCATCACTTATCATTTTTCTATTCATTTTATTTGTAAATTTTGATATAAACTAAATCAAACTATCCTAAATCCAAAATTTTTATATATTTTTATTCCAATCTCAGCTTGATTTTAAAAATTTTTCAGATTGGTTCAAAATTTGCTTGCTTATATAGCTTATCGAATTATTACTAAGCATGCTCACGGGACAGAAAATTCCCAACCCCGACGGAGACCCGACCCCAACGGGGCGAAGAATCTCCGATTTTTCCCCTTTGGGGGCGGGGATGAGGATTAAAAAATTTTCAAGGTGTGTTTCGGGGATGGGGATTCTGCTTCGCGGGGATCCCTACCCCGGTGTATTATTACTGTTATATCCATAGTTTTCTAATTATTTACCTTTATGCCATTGACTATAAATACCTCATAATAAATCCTAACTTCTTCGCCTATATTTCTTCTCCTCCCTCAGCCGCTCGCCTACTCCTCTCTCTCTCTTTCTCTCTCTCTCTCTCTCTCTCTCATTCACTTCTCTCGCTCTCGCTCTCTCTCTCTCTCTCTCATTCACTCCTTCGGTATTTAACATGCTATCCTTGTATTTGTGTTGTTGATATTTTGAATCATTTGACTGAGGGATAAAATCATTCTTTAGGATGGCTCACATGACCAAGCTGGGATCATTCCTCGGGCTCTAGAAGAGCTGTATCATTTTTTCACTCACTGAGGAGCACCCAGGAAATGGCAGAGGAGGTTCAAGATATCGAGCCGGTGGAAACTGAGATGGCGGTGGATTCGGCGGACATTGAGTCTCAGATTAAGGATGCTATGCGCTTTCGCTTCTCCCACTTCAAAGAACAAGCCGAGTTGTCTTTCTCTCTCTTTCCTTTGTAATTAATTTTGTTTCGATTTGTTTGCTTGTAACTTTACTACCAGTATTGTCCGCAATTGAGCGGGATTTGTTATGTTCTTTTCTAATTTATTATGTTTTTGGAGGCTTTAATCATTGAAGTAGCAGAGGAAGTTTGAATTATTAGTTAATTTTGGTTTTTTTATTCTGAAATTACAGTTCTTTGACCTTTGAGGGTGTGCGGAGGCTGTTGGAGAAGGACTAGGGATTCCAGCAGAATATTTTATTTCTAACCACTGAATATTATGTGAACAAATGCTTTCCTTTTCTTTCTATTACATCCACTAATACGGACTAACTTGTGAACTTTCACATTTATTTTTTTGTTTGATTACATTTCCTTAATGTTAGTGCTTAGAAAGTGTTGTTGGCGAAAACACTAATAAGGATTCTAAATAAATTGGTGAAACACATAATTGTTTAACCAAAAGAGAAGGAGAAGAATCACCTAAAGGACACAAACCAAAAATTGATACAAAGGAACCAGGTTCTGGAGATGAAGAAAAAATGGATGACTCCTGTAATGGGCCTTTTAACAAGGAAGAAAACACCTAAATCTTATTGATTTAACTAAGTTATTTATTTCTAAACAAATGAAATTGAAGAAAATTGTATGGGATGTTTATAAATATTTGTATTTGAATGGTATGAAATATTTTTAATTTTAAGTTATTAATTATTAAAGTTTGTATTTTAATTTTATGTGAACTTCGGGTCGGATCGGGGATTCATTGAGGATTTGGGGAATCCATCAAGGAATGTGGATCCCCTCAAGGCGGGGATGGGGTTTTTTTTTTCCCCGTGTTCCAGGCAGGGATGGGGACAGGAAATCCTCGAATTGCATGGGGCGGGGAGTGAGGATCCCTTCCCTGCCTCCGCCCTGCTCCGTGAGCATTTCTAATTATTATGGTACAAAAAATATTTGAAAAAACTAAAAATCAAATCAAATTAAATAAAATTATATTATATAGTGGAATTCAACAGTTTACAAACTTGGTAAAATAGAGATATACTGTTTTAAAATTTTCATTCCTTTAGCTCCTCCCCCAATTATGTATTTATTTTTGAATTTTTAGTTGTAATATATCATATGGTAATTAGTGGTTTTATATTTATGATTGTGTAGAAAATAGATTATCTTATTTCCCTATTATTAATTTATCGGTTGTAAAGAAAATGACAACGGTTGAAATCGAAATTTGCTAAATATATATAGTTATAGCATATCTATTGGTCAGTAAATTTTGGTTAAAACAAAAAAAAAAAGTAAATTATTGTTAAAACAGAAAAATCGTATCAAGCCTATCATTTTTCAATTTGATTCAATTTTTCAGTTTGATTTTTGAGTTATATTTTTAATTTGAATTTATATTTTTCAACCGTATAATGTTAGATATTTGAATTGTATTTTTATTATATATATATATATATATTGCATTTTAAATATTTTTATTTTAGTTTTATAATTTATAAATTTGTATAATTTTTAAACATAATTTTTATTTTTTATGATAAAATTTAAAATTTGGTTACATATATAATTGAACCAGACCAATCAAAAATTTCAATTCGATTCAGTAATATTTGGGTTCGGTTTTGATTTGTTGAATTTTCAATAATTTGTTTTTCTTTGGGAAATGTCTATGGATATGTTATATATTTACAAATTACGTAATTATAAAATAAACTCCAATTTGCAGTTTTCACCGCCTCTAAATATACGGCAATTACAAAATTACCCCGCAACCCTTTGGTATTTCGTCATATAAACCCACCAAAATTGAAACCATTACCGTCCTCTCCAGTATCATCCGACTCGTAATTTGCCTAAGATTTTCCCTCTCTTTCTCGCCAGCCAAACACCGCCCAAATGTCCATCAGTCTCCGCAAAGGCAACACTCGGCTGCCGCCAGAGGTGAACCGAGTGCTCTACGTCCGGAACCTTCCTTTCAACATATCGAGCGAGGAGATGTACGATATTTTCGGCAAATACGGGGCGATTCGCCAAATTCGAATCGGCACTAACAAGGACACAAGAGGGACTGCCTTTGTGGTCTACGAGGATATCTACGACGCCAAAACGGCGGTGGATCACTTGTCCGGTTTCAATGTGGCGAATAGGTATCTGATTGTTTTATATTACCAGCAGGCTAAGATGAGTAAGAAGTTTGACCAGAAGAAGAAGGAGGAGGAAATTGCTAAGATGCAGGAGAAATATGGAGTTTCTACTAAAGATAAGTAATCATCTTTAATTTGAAGGAAAACTAAGGAGTAGTTCCATATTTGAAATTAGGGCTTTCTTTTGTCCTTTTACTGCTTGCAGTGTATATGTAGATTGTATTCCTCTAATAACAATTTTATCTTGAGCTTTTTTTTACTTATGAGGTTTGGATTTGAACTGCTGCTTGTGATACTATAAATTGTTGAATTACATCGTGAATTGCATCGGACGATTGATGTTACAGGAGTTGGAGAATGCGACTTGTTCTTCTTCTTTTTTTCCCCCCTCCTTAGCTCCCCTCTGAATTAGACTTCAGGTTTTTTTGATTTGTTGGTTGATTTGTATTCCTCAATTGTTGACTTACAGTCTAGGGATTGGTGGGTGTTGGTGTTGGGGGTTTGGGTGGGTTGGTTGGGAAGGAGGTGGTGGCAGGAGATTCTTTTGTTACCAATTACTTTGTAATTTGTTTTGTATGAATCTCTTTTTCTTGAGGTGAAAGATTGATGAAGGTTGTGTTGTAGAGGACTTCAGACATTGCCCGACTTGATATTACTATGCTTGTGTAAGGTCTTATGATCCTTATGTTGCTTGGACTTGGAAGATTCAGTGTATGTTGTTCGGATATTCATTGGTGGGTATTGCTTCCCTTTGCAAGAGATTATGATTCTGGTAACATGATGGAAGATGTGTATTCCGGTTCAGCTCAGGTAGATAATTACAATTGGAGAAGATTAAACAAATGAAAAATCATGGATACATGGAACTTTCAAGTATAATAATTTTATGCAATCCATTTGGTTCGGGAAATTAGATATTGCATTTTGGGGATGGGTTTTATAACTCTAAACTTCTGCACTTGAGTGGATTCGTTTATTTATAGGTATTGGGAATATGCAAGTTAACATGCGTATTCCCTTGAATGGATATGTTCATCATGATCTCTGGTTCGTGTTGGAAGAATATTTACTATCTTCAGTCTCTTGGCTTTATTTGATAATTAATTTAATGCTAACAGTTAGTTTGTACGCTTAAAGCGCAATAGTTCTGCATTTTGAGGATTTTCAGTGCTGCTTGCATGTGTATTAATAATTATAGTATAGGGGGCAGCTTGCAAATAGTGTTTTGATGTTCAGTTGAATTGGTTAGCTTCAGCTTGTCACATATTGAAGGCTCAGTCGCTGAAGTTCTATACTCGCATTTCAAAGTTGGAAGAAAGCCTTTTATGAGAGTAGTGTTTCCCTTCCTCTAAAATAAAGGAGAGAGAAAAATAAAGAAATAAGTAAATAAAATAGAATAATAGTCATATGGGGTTGATATGGGAAAGAATTTTCGACAGAAACTGGAAGGCCTTATCTAGGAGGAGATTGTCTGGTTCAACTTTGGGCATTCGGCAGGCTCTTGGTCCCCATGTTGTCCCCTCCCCCAGGGATTGGCTTTAGGAACTCTTAGTTATGGGATTGAGTTAAATTAATATTCTCGTTTTCTTTCCCAAATTAAACCAGCATTTTAGCTAAAGCAGTATTTTTATGGTTTTGGCATGGGGATTTTCAGTCTTTGAAATGCCAAAAACCTAATATGTTGTCTGTTTTCCAACGTCTTCGAAATGCCAACAACCTAATATGTTATGTTTGTTTTTCATTTTATGTACCCAGCGGCCACCCTATTTTTCTCTCCCCCTAAGACATAAATTGTATGAAATTGAAACCCCAGTATTAATGAATTCATATGAAGACATTAGAACTATGCAATGCAAGGTGAAACATATGACTGTGAGAGCTGCTGTACGCCTCTGTGAAGATAAATAACAGGCTTTTGAACTTTCAGTACTTATTTCATATATGAATAATGTTACGATAATAGGCAGCCATTGTCTTGTTCAGAATTTGACGTGCATAAAATCCAAGTGAATTAGATCATCAAATTGAATTTTCTTTTCTTCTCGTATGGTCTACCAAATAAATTCCATATGATCTGTATAATGAAAGATACAAGTCGTGATTTGGCCTCTGATCAAATATAACTGTCAGGCAACTGAAGCGAGTGTATAGTACGAATTGTTAGGCTCAGTTGGAGCCGCATGGGAATAGGGTGTAGACATTTTTAGCAAGTGAAACTTCAAAAGTCAATTGAGCAAAACGCTTCCAAATTGCTATACTTGGTCGAGTCGCCAACTCTAGCCTCGAAACCATCATGTCCCTATTTTGCATTGTTGTAATGCTCACTTGAAACTTTAGGGACTAATGTAGATCCTTTGAGAACAAAAAAGAAATATATAATGTTAAAGTTTCCTTTGAGAATGAGCAGCAGCACATAAATTATGCAATTCAGTGTGTTTGAAGAGATTTGAACTGCAAATATGCATCTGCTATTGAGCAACTAAATCACACATCACACCAAATATAAAGCAACTAAAGTTATTCAGAAAACACCGAAAATGGACAGGGCACAACCACCCAAATTTCTTTTGCATGTTTACGTCCTTTACAAATCACGCATCTCCAACTTTAGCTTATCAAATTAGACATTGAGTCTCCCGCAGTCCCCTCCAAAATAAATATAAGGTACGTCGTGAAATTAATGTAAATCAAATTAAAGTTATTTACAAATACAGAACTCAAAACGTACAGTGCATGTACAGCTGTCGAAATCTTTGTTGCATATTTACATCCCTTACAATTCACAATCCACTTTAACTACTCTCTTTATTTCAATGATCCCTAACTATCCTTGCTCCAGACCAAAATAAGATCAGAAACTATCTATCTTTCCTTGTGTTTACAGAAATGAATATAAAAAGGCACCTTCTGTATGTGATGTCATTACCTACTCTTCTTTGACATGCACCCCTTTTCCATGTGCAAGTAAATTCCAATCTGAGATCTTTCAGATAGCACAACAATTCAGGTCTCGATGAATCATGTGTGGAGTCTTAACTAAATCAAGAATACAACAACAGTAAGTCCCCTTTTCGTACTCAAGTCTTCTTCATGAACTTCCTAGCTTTCCTTGAGAAGTTCCTAATCACCATCCTGTCAGAGAAAGTCAGTGGAAGTTCCTCCTCCCTTGCCTCCTTTCGATCAAGCCATCCTCCGGAGCTATTCTCATCTTTTGAGTTGGGTTCACTGGATCCCTTGGATGAGTTGGCTTCTTCAGGTATATCTTTATATAAGTGTTTTAAAATGAACAGGGCAGTGTCGTAATCCCTCCAGTAGTTTCTGTATGTTTTTCAAGATTCACCAATTAGAGGAACTTTAGTTGCTCAAACAAATGGACTAGCTAGTAATATACAAATAAAAATAAAGATTACACTTTAAATGAACATGACCATCACAAAATCATGCAATAATGACATAAAAGTAATGCGTCTAAAGATAGAACCATTTGTGCGGGTATATCATTTAACTTTATGAGACTTCTGGTTTGCCATGCCCATGAACAGGGCCAACTTCTGAGAAATCCACAATGATGCTCCGGGTTCAAACAAAGCTCAACCAGAAATTAAGGTCAAGCTACTTGGAATGGCTCAAGATGACAGAAGCATAGGGAAGAATCAAAGATTCAAAGAAAATAAAATTTAGAGAAAAAAGGTGGTTTGGAAAGAAGGGATCTGGTATACTATAATAAAAATTATAAGGGCTACCCTGCTTGAAAATATGAAGATCAGGAGAATGAAGAAAAAAGAAAAAGGGGAAGAGAGAGAGAGAGAGAGAAGCAAAAGGGACTGCAGGACTTACAAAGCGGGAATAGATGATGATGGAGAGAGAGAGAAAAAATTAGAAGAAACACAGTGAAGAGAAAATAAGAGGCAGTATCTCCCACAAAGGCTTAAATGAGAGAGCAAGAGAGACAAACAGAGAGAGAGAGAGAGAGAAAGAGATGATTCTTGGTTGGTGCACATAGAGTTCTCTTGTTAGTGGTTTCTCTTTCCCATTTGTTTATTTTCCCCTCTAGTTACTCATTAGTGTAAAACTCCATTGCAACTTTATATAAATAAAAAACTAAAAATGCTGCATTGTATGCCCCAACATGGATGAGGTGTGCCTTTTTTGTGCCTCACAAATAAGGCTCATTCCTACCAGGAGGAGGTGCTTCGGCTGACACCTGCACCTTTAATAACTACCTGCATATTAGTCCAACTCTTAAACATGCATCAAGATTCATGTTTTCTAGGAGCAAAAAAATTAGAACATCATTCTTTGATATCACTTACGTATGTGCTCCAATGGCTTGTAGATAAGGATGTTCAAAAGTCTTATCCTGCACATTTAACAAAATGCAATATCAGGGGCAAATCTGCAACATGAGATGACATTCACAATATACATTAAAGTTAAACATTCTGCAAAAAGTAGGCAACTGGACAAATCCATCAGTTTCAATTATGAAAATCAACCTAAAAATTACAAATTTGCATTTTCCAACAGCAATTGCACATTGGCGTCATGCAAGCTGGGAGTACATGTCAGATGCTTTCCAGCTCTGGCAGCTGCGCAAATTATTTGTTCACTTTTCTACCTCTCGCCAGTAGCAAATAACAATAGCTAAATGGTGTTGTTACCATTTTGCAATGGCATCGTACAACATTGTCTACTTTTATGAAATTAAACAATGATTCTAACTTCTTTCAGCATGTCAGACCAGCTCTGGATTAAGCTCTGCTGTATCCAGCCATGGCTTTCAGCCCAGCACACAGTTATAATGAGAAAAATCAGCCAGATAATTCTTGAATCCACAATACAGTAAATCTGAGAACATAATATTCAAATGCTAGAACTCCTTTGAACCAAGTAAATGGTGGATCTCAGATCACTACAGGAATACAAATAATTTTAAAAGGAGAATATCTTAGAGGTGAAAAGTAAGCTGTCTTGCCAAGTATTTAATAAAAAAATGGGCACTCTTATATGTTATATGAATAATAAAGGAATCGACGAAGAATACCAAATGGAAACTGACAAAGTAGTTGTCTTCCTAAAATGGGAACCACCACTGAGCATCATAGTTATGTTCTAGGTTTCTGTTGAGGCATGCGCATGTCACATGTCAAGTCTCATGTACACCAATCAACTCCCATGTGCAGCCTCAGGCACAAACATCATACACCACCCATTTGCAGGAAACTTAAACATGACCGAAAATTACGCATGCAGCAAGTTCATAAACTGGCAAGAAATAAAGAACATACTTGAAGCGTGTGATCAATTCGCCCTTCATCACTTCCAGTTAATCTCTCCATCATCAAGGAGCCATACGTCCTCTCTTCCTTATCTTGGCCATTTGTCACTTCCTCTGAAATATACAAATTCTTCCCAGTTTTTTAGAGGGACCAGAGTAATAGGGTAAATTAAGGGCGGAAAGAAGAAAAATATATAGTAATATGGATTGAAAGCAAAGTTTCACCAGCGGTTAATTTTTACCGTCTAAGCTATCCATGCTTCTTGATTGACACACTGTAAGCACTTTAACCTGTGCAAGACCAAATAATTTAGAACTAGAAACCTTTGTTTTTTTTTTTTTTTGTTCTTTTTACAAATATGGGTGCAAAAGGAAACACTAATTCTAAATATCAGCCACACAATGCCTTGTCTAGCACTCACATATCATAATGCATGCACAAAATAAAAAGTTACACATGATAATAAATCCAATAGGGCCCACCTTTACAAAATTGAACTTATCCACTATAGCCTGAGAACGAGCAGCTAAATCTTCCGTAAATTCCTGCACGAAAAGGTACGTGAATATCCAAGAGGCGAAACATGAGGGGAAAGACAACTGAGAGATGCTTGTAGTAGTGAATGAAAAGAAGTAATCTAAATTCATTGCAACATTAAAAAAAATCTTACCTGGAAACCAATATGCAACCTCTTTCCACCTCTGTGATAAGGAACAATGACTGGACGTTTGTCAATGTATTCTTTACACACAAGTGTTTCCACTCTGTATAGAAGTCCAAATAGCTTAATGCAACCATGTTGGAGATATACTGCTACAGAGATAAAGGAGAACACATGCACATACAAATTGACCCATCCCAGATATCTTTTTAAGAAAAAATAAGCACAGATGCAAGTAAGCTGGTATATAATATATGGTAAAAGAAGAGCAGAGAGTTAATGTTATACACTTCTCCCAGCTTACGGAGATAATTAAACGTTCACCCAATATGGTTTGAGCCATTCCCAAAAGCAATGTGACTGCTTCAATTCCACAAATAAAGTAGAAATTAGCAATTAGGTATTAATATACAAGGGGGCAAACCTATAAGCAACAGGATCATATGGGTGAAAAATGTTGAACATTTGCCGACAAGCTGGCATCTCTTCTATAATATTTTCCTCTGCCCAGTACTCTCTGCCATTGCCTGAAATGATTCAAAAGAAAGAAAAACATAAATAAGGAGAACTAGGTTAGGATATTCAAATACAACACCAGATTAATGGCACTACTCGAGCTGGAATTATCATCAAAATTGAGAATATGAAATTGCAGCAGAAACAATAATTATAAAACGAGTTGTCTCATAACAAAGTATAAACAAGGAGAACTAGATTAGGATATTCAAATACAAGACCAGATTAATGGCACTACTCACGCTGGAATTATCATCAAATTAAGAACATGAAATTGCAGCAGAAATGATAATTATACAACAAATTCTGTCTCATAACAAAGTATAACTCGGTGCTGGATTATGTAAAGCTCTGCCCTTTGTTCGTAGCCTTTCCACATATCTGTTCTCTTTCAAGTCTTTATAACGTTCCCATCCCAATTTTACTCCTAATAGTCCCAAATGTTAATAATAGATAGAAAACATAACTTATTTTGTTACTGATCCTTTTCAATTCTGCAAGGGTATCAATAAAAAGCAGCAAATATAGTTAGTCCAAAGACATTTTCATCATGTCGCTTTTACCCTATATGTTTGTATCCTGACTCAGATTATTTCTTCATCACCTCCTATGCACTATGGGTGCACAGATCTGGTAAGAAATTCTATACTGACATTTGTTTGATCTGTTGTTCGATTCTGAGAATCAGTGTAATAATTTGGTGCATCATTTTGCACACTGAAGTAGCAAATTGTTATCAAAATGTAAGAATGCCAGTCGGAATCACTTCCCTAGGAAAGCTGACTCCAAAATAAGGTACTAAAGAATGTGATGTACCAACTTTACTGAGTTTTTCTAAGGATTAAATATAGATGCCTCTAAATGATTAATCAATTTATACCACTGATACTGATACCAATACTAGTGGTGATCATGATGCAAAATATTCAAAAGAAAAGTCTACAGTAAAATAACCAAAATTAATATCAATCCAAAAGATTAACACTGATAATTATATTAAAAAAATCATCTGGCTATTAAAAATGTCTACAGGATAAAATTTTCAAATTTAACAGCAGGATAATATTGTAAAAGTCCCTATTTCATGGGAATGAAATATTCCCAACCATAAGAATGGAATCCTCTATCCCATATAAATGGGAAAATGATAGCATCAACGTAATAAAGAAACGTGAGGTTCAAGTGTCACATTTCCAAGCCACTTCCCCAACTGATTTAGGCAATTTCATGCATCCTTATTGGGGTATATAGGAAAAGACTATCGATGCTCACATGAACAGTGATCCGCATATTAGCTCTACGAGCATTGCTACTTGTATCAAAAGAATTTGAGGGCAGAGAGGCCAATTTCTAGTTTCTACATAGATATAAAACATTCATATTAATTGGTATACCAGAGAGGATAAAATTGCAAAAGATAAGGGGTAATTATCAATTAAAAGGTTGCTATAAAAGTTAGGATATGCATTTTGCATTATCCCATTCTAAAAGCAGTACTTTTAGGCCTTGTTGGATGAAATTGGTCATGGTATGGTGCAATATGATATGATTTGATAAATTTGATAGGAAAGATGGTGCAATATGATATGATTTGATAAATTTGATAAGAAAGAAAAGTCAAATAAAAAATAAAAATAATTTGATAAAAGAAATATAAGATTAGTATATAAGGGGAGTTGTTAAAATTAAATAAATGTGGTACGGAAAAAAATTATAGAAAACCATGCAAAAGCACCAATTTGGTGGTTTAAAAATTTAGACAAAACTAAACCATGAAATAACCATACCATACTGTATCCATGAGATAACTATCTTCCCAAACAACCACTTGACTAATACCATACAATCCCTAACTACGATCCAAATAAGGGGTTAGAGGTTATCTTTAGTAAGGTTCCAGTCACTCTAGATATACTAATTTTTTTGTTTCCCTTGTCACTTTGTTTTGTACGAAGGATCAAACCTTTTTGTTCCTTTTTCTTTTGACATACTGTACATTCCCAATAAAACTTGCTTCTGCTAGCCAAAAGTGAAATGAAAAAAGGCACAGAAGCTTGATAAATTGCTGCAAAAAATTTATTATAAATTTGGTTTCTTAGGTATACACATTTGTGGCTTAAAAAAATAAAAAAGACATTAAGGAACCCAAAGAAAGAATTAAAAAAAAAAAAAATGAAAGATGCTTTTAACTTTCATATTATGAATATTATTGGCATACTTAAAAACAAACAACTTCACAGTAAAACTTTTGACTTTCTCTTTTGAGATGGAGCTAGGGATGCTGGGGTTTAGAAAAGGGCATTCTTCCTTATGAGGCCAGAACCATACGAGGCTAACTGTAACCGACCAGAAAGCATTCAAATATTTTATATCAATCTATGTTACTCCCTTAAGAAAAAATTTCATTGGTCAAAAGCCATGGTACAAATCCATAATAGATAAGAAACAAGATACCATCATTTTCCAATTAAAAAAAAAATTCATATAAAGCAAACATTTGCAGAAATGAAAAAGAAAATCTTCATAGATAACATTACAACATTTAAAATAAGACCAAAATTCAAATACATTTACAAATGAAAATTACCAATTCCAATACGAACATTACGAAGTGCAAGAAAGACTCCAAGTGGTGATCCAACAGCAAAGAATGTGTCAACCTGATATCAAAGAATTTCATTCAAATTAACATTGCATAAAACAGTTAAAAATGACCTCAATAGAGATCCAAAAATAGAACTTGTCCCTTTTTTTATTTCTTACTACACACACTGAAAGTTGAAATTCTCACAAAATTTTGGATCAAAGAGGCCTCAAACCACAAACATAACAGAAACTTTACAAGGGGAAATAATTTTTGCACATGCCTTGAATTCAAGTTTTGTGTATGTAATATAAGGTGTATAGCTCTTTGGAGCTTCATCACCCAGCTCTGGTGGCAACTTCTCAGAAATCGGCCTCTTTAATACGGTTGCAATTGACTCTACATCTTCATGTTAACACATCAAAATCCAAAGATCATTTGTAAGATGGTTACCTCAACAAAAATAAGAAGCAAATATGTTATGCAAGGATCACTATTACCTTGACACATCCCAACACTTGTTTCTCTATCAGCACACTGTGTTTCCAACTCCGCTATTTTAGCTTTTAGGGAATCTACCTGAGGCAGAAAACACTAATTTTATGCATTGAAAATTTTTCTAAGTTCTAGATGAAAAGAATTACAAACCCATGGATGCAAACCTCTTCTCTTAGCAACTTAATTGCTTTATCTTTACTAGCATCATTGCAGTTTTCTCCCTCTATTTTCCCAGAACAGCTCATATTGTCACCAAATTCCGTTCCTACAGCTTCAACTAGTGGACTTTTTTCCTGAGGATGTGTGTTATCAGAATCATTACCCAATTCATAATCAATTTTCTTACCAGTTCCTTGCTCAGGGTCCACAGCAGATACAGGTAGTGGATCTAAATCCGATACACGTGGATTGAAAACTGCAGAAACATCTTCAGCATTTAAATCAGGATGTACTGGATTCAATTTTTTGCTAGTTGTTTCTTTATCTTCAGGATCCACTTTTTCCACTGATTTATTAAGTACACTGGGGTTATTACTCTCCAGATTGGTTGAAGAATCATCCATAGAAGATTTATTATTTTCGTCATGTGGAGAACCATTCCTAGTTTTTTCCTTATAAATCCAATCCATTGGAAATGGAGAGGATAAATTCTCTTGATGGCAGAGGATGTCATAAGAGAGGACACTTCCCAAAGAGTGACCATATATAGAAACCTATACCAATATTAACAAAATTTTAGACTATTAGGTGCAAGTTAACATACAATAATTGGATTGGCCAAGCAAAACAGCATGCTCAACAAGCTATATGTACCTTTCCATCATAACCAGGGTTCCTCCTGAGAAACTTCAAATACAACATATTTAATTGGTTTGATACCTGCGTACAAGTAGCTATCGTTCAATTCTAACCTCAAGCTGTAAATTTTTGCAAAGCAATTGGCCATTGGCTTTTTTCATGTTAAGTTGTATCTGATGAATAGCCACAATATAGTTGTAGACAGCAAAGTCATTGAATTTCTAACGTTCTAAATATTGGCAATCAAAGCACATAGATACAAAAGCATGCTTTAATAAGTTAGCATCCTATTATTTTCTTTTTTCTTAGATGATGCCAATGGTTTCTTATGGAAGCTTTATGTGGAACTTCAACAACAGGTAAAATTCCATTGCATTCTTTCATGAGAATCCTTTTCATACTTTTAGGCCAACTATTCAAAGCAGAATTGTGAAATTGAAAAATAATTCTTATATTTCTATTGAAAAATATACAGGTATTTATAATGTATACAAAGGTTGAATTAGGAAACAAATCTCTAACACATCCCTATAATTAAGTTAATAATAAAACCCTAACAGCTGTACATATCATAACAAGAATCAAACACTTCTACAAGTTATTAAATTTTATAGTAATCATCATAATTTTGTCAATTTTATCTAAATTGAAAAATCAGCCGCAAGCTAATCCAAAATGTTCAAATCAAATAAAACAATATGATTCCAATAATATTTTATTGCAGACAATAATTGAATTTTTAAATTTTTACTTTTTTTCTCAAGCCTTTCTCCCTCATATCTCAACCCTCCAAATTGGTACTTAATAAGACAAAAATGTAAAATAAATTACATGAAGTCATCTTTTTTCAAAAAGAAAGGAACCTCCCAACCTTTAAATTTTATTTTGTCTGAAAATTACTCAGACAAAAACATTTGGAGCATCTAAAATCAGAAGCAACTTTAATCATCACATTCTGTTTATATTCAGTACACTCAGATGCCATTCATGTTTGAGACTAGCACCACTAATATGTCCAAAATACAGAAGAGATTACAAGCATCTGCAGAAGTTTGTTGTTCTCTAGACGAACTGACAAATTCTTTAGAAGCAAAGAGAAGAAGCAGGATGCAGGTGGAAAGGAAGGAAAGGGGAATAGGGAACAGATATAGAAGGCAAAAAAGCTTTTAAAAAATATCAACACTTTTTCATTCTATTTAGCAGTAATATTACTTTCTAATTTTGACAAATTATATAAAATATCAACCAAGTTTTCAATACCCAATTATCAAAAATTTTGAGGATTGGATAAACTCGCAAATTCCAGTAAGGATTTGTTTACTGAATAATTTTAGCCTTCCCAAAAGAAAGCAGGAAATACAATATGTTAATTTTTTCCACGTATACATATGATTAAGATGCCAGCTGGACCAAATAACCAGATAAAAAGATGCATTTGAGTAATTCAAATAGCTTAATATGGGATAATGAAGAACAAAAAGGAAGAGATGAAATTGGAGATCAAGTACGCACTGAGTTAATAATATCTTGACAATAGATAGGGCTCATGTAGTATAATACATCATGTACTGTTGCACTCAGCATGGTACGCAAACCACGTACACCATCCAAAGTAATCTTTTCAACAGCAGTTTCACCGCTAAGCTTCAAGCCCTTTCTCCACTGAAATAGAATAGAAGACAGAATGCAATTCAGCATGCTAACACCAAGTAAGAGCAGGAAATGGAAGCAAAATCAAACAAAAAGGAAATGACAATAGAAACATAGCAAATGAAAAGAATAGGGTAGTAACAAGTAATGAAAAAGACTGTTCAATGCCAAGCAAAAAAAAATGTATATTCTAATAGTCTCAGATTCCAATTTAGCTCTGAATTTTTTCAGAACAGTTCACACAAATAAGTTTCAATTATCCATTCCAAAAAGCAACCATACTTAAATTTTATTACTAGTGGGATCTATTGCAACCATATCTAAAATTCATAATATCACATTAGTAGGATCCCATTTTCTCCCGACAGTTTCCACAAGACCAGGTAACCAGACATAGAGTTGATTTAGTTCAAATTTAAGGCTTATTTAATGGTGGAAAAGTATAACTACTTTTCAGAAATTTTCCAAGAGAACTAGAAAGTAGATTTTTTTTCCTTGCAAGTACCTTTCAAGGAATTTAGACAGCAGTTTTTTATGCTTTCTACTTTACAGCCATATGTTAGATGCTATGGTGTTGTTTTATTAGTTAAAAAACATGGTAATTCAAAAGCAATTATAGCAACAACAATGTAGCTTAGCTTTGAATCCAACCAGCCAATTTTCCAATTAACATCCTAGTTCTTACATTCTTTGGCACATCATTTAACTTTTCTATTTCTATCTTTTCTTCCCCTAAACTAAACACCAAGAGATTTTTATATTAAAAGAGCCACATAACTCCAGGAAAGTTAATCCCTCTTTCTAGTTTTAATTTGTGCTTAATCTTTTAAATATATCATCACAGTCCATGTTAATTTCTTAGACATTTTGAAAAAACCTTGGATACTGGCGTGCAACAAGGACAAGCAATCTAAACAGCATTCATCAATAAAACTTTTGGTTAGCTAAGAAAATTGATAAAACAGCTATAGAAACACGCAAGCTTTTCTTCATCTTATAGTTCATTCTCCAGTATTCTGGGTTATATAATGAAACAAAATGTCTCCAATTATCATAGAGGAAACTTGAAAGTGAATCAAACCATCAAAAAAATGAACATGTCTTCTAATTTTCCAAATTTATATTTTGAAAAATGGAAAACTAGAAATGAAAACCAGAAAATATTTTGCAAAACTAAACAAGCCCCAAGAATTTTCAAAAATACAAAACTAGAAAAATAAGAAACAGAGCTGAAAACTACAAAATGAAAGCACAAAATCTTTTTGCAACTAAACAGTTGCCCAGAATTTTCAAATTCTCAATTTCCCAGAGTGGAAAATATACCTGATGCTTCTGCTAAAAGAACTGCACTTTTCTCGAAAAGGAGTCTCTTCCCTAAGTATCCATATTATATTCCCAAAATAAAATAAAAAATTTGGCAATGTCCAGAGTCGATTAAAATCACTAAAATGAAGTAACCTACCAAACGTCTAGCAGCACAAAAAGCAAGATAATTTGTTACAAAACATTCTACCCACTTGTACAAAGTTCCCATATAAAGCAACAAACTTTGCGCCTAAACTTTTCAATGGTAAAATGGATAGCATATTCAAGTCATATCCAATTCAATTGAGCTAATGATAAACAATGTAACACTCCATCACTATGAGGACACTGGGATTATAAAGGGGAACAGAGAGAGAAAGATGCATAAAAATGATAATAATAAGACACGGCCACTTAACAACAATCATTCACCGGAATGTTTCCGTTCAAAGTAGATAATTGACTAAACTTTGCCAAAAACACAAGCAAACATGATTCCTGTTTGTTTTATTTTCATTACATGGAAACAAACTTTAAAAAGCATAAAACTCAACGAATAAACAGGAAATCATTTTATTATATAAGAAAATGCCTATTTTTCTTCTTGGCACTCGATGATAGTGTCTGCTATAACAAGTCAATATACAAAAGATAATGAAATATAAGAGATGCTCATTCCACTCATGGAGAATGTAAAACTGATTAAAAAGTTGACATTCATTTAATTTTTGGAAATAATCATTATTTACCTAGCCTTTGAATATACCTAAATATTCCTTTGAGCAGGGGTTTCTAAAGGGGAAAAGTAGTATTTCCTTACCTGGCAAGGGATAAAAAGAACACGCTGAGCACCACGCTGGTACGCAGTAAGATGCTGTTCAGCAAGGCTTGCTGTGATATGGCGAAAATTGCCAACATCATCAACCAAATTAGATTTCTCTAACCTTTGACCTATACCATGAACCATGAAGACAACATGCCGAACAGGAACCTAAATCAAAAATGCAAAACCAAATGATATCCAGTCACAAAGGTATAACTCACTACATATCAAAAAGGGCACCTAAATGCAGGGAAAATCAGCATGGGTTAACAAAGATGAACATAGAAAGAGCAAAGGAAAGAAAAGATAGCAAATGTAAATGAATTATCAACAGCCAGGTTAAGCATGGGTGCCTACTTTTAGAAACAAAAAATTATTTCCCCTTCAAATATGTTATTATCTCAACTTAACATAAGTGACAGACTCCTAATCCAATTATGCACAATATAATATCAATCCAAGGGAAAAATCAATCTGCACAGTGGCCTCAATGCAACCCAGTCTAATTGAAAGAACAAAAGAATACAGCATTAAGGATTACCTAAGCAATGAAAACTATTCTTATCCATGGAAGTCATGTAGCCTCTAAATCACTGTTGTAAATTATTCAAATGATGCAAAATATAGAAATAAAAGGCAGCACAGAAAATGCGAAAGATTTAGAATAGAATGATAATTAAAAAGAACCTTATGATCATTGTTCTTTAAGTCAAAATCTTCTGGGTCAAACAACAAAATGTTGGTTCTCCAGATATCAATTAAAACTATTGAAAGTACCAAGAAATAGAAAATTTAAATTGAATTTTGTGTTCCAAAACAAAAAGAGAGACAAAAGTAAAATATAAAATTCAAGCAATGAAGCCATTCCCTTGGCAATTAAGGGTCTTTACTTTTCTCTATATCAAAAAGAAAATGAAGAAGCTAAAATTTCAGTACTAGAATGCTTAATAAAATCAGATATACATTATATAACAATAGTTATATACTTTAAAAAAGAAAAAGAAGCATAAAACAGAATCAGACACTCACACCTGTGAACAGTAATCATCCATCTCTTCCTCCTTCTCCTGTCGAAGCTCATCCTAAATAAAAGAAAACAGCCATCAACATGAGTAACAGTTTTCAATCCATATTAAAAATAAGTGAACATACAGATCATTTCATTTGCAAAAACTGATATATATATATATATATATATTGTAGCTTGGTTTCTGCTGTAACAGAATAAAAAATGATAAAGACAAACCTGGGTCAGTTTTGTTGATTGTGATGCCGAGTACCCACGTCTTAACTTAATCCCATTTCCACCTATGCTAATGATGCTAGAAAACCCAGAAGCATCAACATTAAGCCAAGCGTCCCAAGTGTTATCTTCTCCTGTAAAAAGTGCATAAAGTCCCTGCATTTACAGCCCATCATATGTTGATGTGCATCATATGATAATATATGAAGGATGAAATCTCCTTTTTTATAGTATGATATACTCACTGGAGTAGATCCTTGCAGATCAACACGAGCAGCAAAAAGCCCAGAAGGCTGAAATGTCCTCCGATGCCAAACCTGAAGCCCAATCCAATGTTAAAGACATGGAAAGCAAGAAATGTGGTAATTAAAAATTATAATATGCACTAAAAGAAATGAATCTTTACAAAACAGAAACTTAATTCTGTAGGTTTCAAGATAACCACGTCTTCTCAAGCACATTTCCAAAGTTTATGGCACTTTCAAACTAAAGTTACTGGAAACACAATAATTTCCTGACAAGATCAAGGAACATATCATTTGGCGAACAAAATTATCTAAGAAAAAATTGGTAGCACTGAGCAAACCTTCCTGCGATACGCTGTCTCTAATTGTTCAGCAACATCTTCACGAAGAGGCAGCCAATCAAGACCCCCTTTACGAGCAAACCAGTGGCCCCTTAATACACGCCGATTTTCTCCATTCCAATAAACTGGAAAACAATGTCTCTTCACTAGATCCACCTTCATATTTAAAAAAAAAAAAAAAAGATAAAAATCTAAGAGAATATCAACGTTGCACTCAAAATTTTACATTAAGCTACAGAAAACAATGCATTTACCTGAGACAGCAAACAATAAGGGAATATAAATAAATGTGCCAGTATACTACATATCTAAATTTAAGAAAATCTGTTAGGATGAGATACATCATTTTTCTCATTACACGCAAGAACAAAAGAGAAAAGATGCCACCATTAAAAGAAGAGATTGCATAGTCAGATAGCTTGATTTTAAGTGAAATAGAGAATATGCAAATGCATGTCAAAGCTCCTGGTAATAATGTCAAAGTGAGTCCAGCAAGATCAACAGCAATTTGGTATGCTGATAGATTAGATATTTTGGAATCAGTAATATCTTCCTTCTAGTGACCTTAATGTATGAAGCTTAAAGAGAAAAACCACAATTACAATGATTTAACATCCACCATATGATCCTACAAAAATTAGAGAGAGAGAAAGAGAAGCAAAAATGACCAACATGGAAACCACGAACATCATTTCATCGAAGATTTGTAACATTGATATATAATACTTCTTAAGCATTTGTCGACTGACATCATTACACCTTGCACAACTCCAAGCATCCTTTTGTCATCCAATTCATAAGAAGACCCTCAAAGTATATCTTCAGAAACCTCCAGGATCAATGGCAAATCACATTCATCAGTAATAGCAAAAAGTTTGTCCAGGATATTCCAGTTGTAGAACAAAGAAATACAAATGGCCATTAGTTACAGCTCAGTGAAAGCACACATATTATTTATCAAACCCTTTTATCTTCAACTTACAACAAAACCATCAGTATCTACAGTTTAAGTATTGCCAAGAAAACAAATATATTTATTCTCCCCATCTGTGAAAACAAATTGCAATTCAAGCTCTATATCCTAAAGAGAAATACTAATTTCTATTACACACAACTAGTTCTTAATGGTCCCTACTAAAGCTTCGCATTATTTCTGAAAGTGTAGAAGCCTTCATTCAATGCTAAACAAAGTTGAGTTACATTGAGACATAAAATTAGACAGGGAAACTAGTCAAGCAGCACCATATTTTCTCCTTTCAATGTATTGACTAAATGAGTAGTTAGCAAACAGAGAAAAAGAAGAGGATTACAATGGGGAGGATAGGTGCCATACCCTAAATGAAACAAAAGATAAGACACAAATTAGTGCAATAGAACCTCAAATCAGAATACATTTCAGTAGCAAACACCCTTATCCAACGTATAGACTCATTAGAAGTCAAAAAGGCATACATCAACGTTTATAATGGCAAAATTCCTAAAACATCTAGGATAATGCTCTCTAGACAAATCTTAAAAATCCATACCCAGGAGCCTCAGCAAAATAATTTCATCTAACAGATAGCCCAAATCTTGAACAACAACCAAGATTGAACTGAAAATGTAATGGGAAATTGGACAGCAAGGTTCTTTATTCTTGTTAGTATAATTTTCACAAAGTTAAAGAACATGTAGAAACATGTCATCCCCATGGTACAACAAACATAAAATTTAGGAAATGCCACATCTCTCTCTTTGAAATAATGTAAATTTAGAAGAGACAATCATCATGCTTAGGAAATACTGAGAACATGTAATTTCTTTCACCTACAAAAATGTCCCAAGTCCTTGAACTATAATTTTACTTCATATGATCTCCTTTAGGTTAAGAGAAAAAGCATGTCAATACCAAGAGAACATCGCTCATCCTCTCTGACAGGAATTCATGTAACAATATTCATCATTTCCAGAAAAAGCCAAAACTTTGTTGAATGCTCCCCACGCCCACAATGAGTGAGGTGCATTCAATAAGTTATAATAAGAGCATCGAGATTGCATACTGTTCAAAAGTGTAAAATCTGGCAATTGACTACAAACAGACCTGCTTTGTTTCCAAGTATATTCTATTATGCAAAAGAATTTAAGGAAGAAAGTTACACTCTCTGAAACACTATTACAGAAAACAAATCTAAACATTAAAAAGCCAAAAACATCACAAAGACAGAGATTACGTGGGCCCTATCAAGATCCCTTGCTCCCTCCTTTTCCCACTAACTGGATTTTCCTTCAACTTTTGTAAATCTTTCTATGTTTGTCCCAAACTGATGGATGTCGTGAATCCTTATTCAACACTAAATTTAATTTCTAGGCAAAACAATCATTGTCCTCTGAAAGAACTCAAGCCAAACAAAAGTTTCTTACCTTCAAGAGCAGTTCTCAAATTTTTTTCTCAAAAAAAGAATTAATGTCTTTTGGTTCCTTTTTTATTCCTTTATCTACAAGTTAATCTTCAAATACTGATCAGTTTTCAGAATGGCAAAATATAGAATCAAAATGGGACCCGAAAGAATAGTAACTAAGCAATTACTCTAGCAGAAACAAGGAAAAAAAGACAGGGACTACCTCATAGAGTCCTCCCTTTACAGGTACTCCAACTCTCTCTTCTTCCACATCGTACAATTCGATTTCTTGAACACCCTCCGGAGAATATGCACTTTTTTGCATATCCAACTTCTTACTTGGTACACGTCGAACCCTAGGACCCTCACTACACTCTGCATATTCTCTCCACCAACTAGTGAGCAATTCTTCTTCTCTCTGCATTCAGCAGGATAAAGAGAATAAAGATTGCATAAGTCAGAATGTCCCACTAAACACTTTGATGAACAAAATATAAGTCACAAGAACTATTACATTCAATATCAACGCATGCAATAGCAACATATTGCAGTAAACGCTAAATACTACATCTATACACCATAAAATGCCAACATAAGCACACTAAAAATTGTTTAAAATTCGAGAAAAGGTAAGAAAGTGTTATATGCACATTGCAGCCAAAGATGCAAAAGAAATGGCATAGTTTACAAATATAGCCAATAAGCGTCTTCAAAGCTGACCTGCAAGAAAGATGCCTCTATTGCAAGAGAATCTCTCATGCCAAAACGAAAATAATCACCCTTCCCTACTATCTCAGAGCGAGGGACAGAAGCAGCTAACTCTGTAAAAACACCAAAATTTGCAAAATGATCTTCTCCTTTTCCTTTGTCACCAAGTAAATATAGGCTATTCAGGATAAATTAAGAACAACAAAGAAAGCAAAAACTTTCAGCTGATAGTGGCATTTCAGTGAGCAGCTATCTGTTAATATTAATAACAAATAAACTTAAATTACTCCAATAATAAAATGCTGTCCACAAGAATAGCTCTAAAATTTAAAAAATATACATATAACTTCAGGTAAACTGAAATGTGCAGCACGGTATAATACACTAAACTGAACAAAAAACCAAGCTTACCATTCTCATCTAAAGGCACCTTACAGAAATACCATCGAACATCACTACCATCAGAGGGACTGGTAGTTTGTGCAAGGTATTTCTGTCGACCCTTGCAATGCTCTATCACATCCTCCAATCTTGCAATGTTTGAAGGCGTATTCTTCAGCAAATCAGGAGATATCTCCTCTGAAATCCCTGTTGCTTTGGAATCCACCATTTCAAGCAGTTCCAAAGCGAATTATTATATGGGTAATTTTCAATATGGCCTAAGGATCAAGACCTGTTCAAATCAAAAGGCAAAAAGTTTTCCTCACTATCAAAATTGTTACAAAAAGCAAGCAATACAGTACGGTGGTTTAGCAAAATATTGCATGTAATCTAAAGTACAACAAATTAGCTTCCAGCTCACCAAATAAACCTAAAGCCGTTTCCAGCTTACCAAATAAGCTAACCCCAACTTTCAGAAAATGTTAGTTCATGCAACTGTCACATTACGATAATATAAATAGCAGAGTTATTTGCAGTCGTATCTGGTTCGTGATATTTTCTTCTGCTTACAGATAATAAGGGATCCAATGGCCTAAATAGCATGATGACAAGAAAAGAAGACATACAGAATTTGAAAGCTCAGAGTTTTCAAGAAAATGGTGCAAAATTACACAACGAACTTTAGTATTCATTAAAATGTGAAGCCCGGAATTGGCAATAACTTGCTACAGTAGAACATACAAAAGCAGTTGAATCTCCACTTCACCACATTACACATTTCTTAATCTGAGGTGGAGATCTTGAATCTCCTCCACATATATATAATTCACACACATACGATGACACAGATAGAATAAGAAATGCAAAACCAACAGAGAAATGAAGTAACTAGAACGCAAGTCTGAAGGGAAGAGAAGATTAGAAAGAACAATTGAAGAATTTAAATACCTAAGTCGAACAGTTGTGGCGTGTGAATAACTGAAGGAAAGACACGATCAGCTGAACGGAGACGGTGAAGGCACGAGAAGCTGCTGCCAGCTTATGGTACCGCACGGCCTTCAACGGTGCCTGCCAAGCAGCGAATGGAATAACGACGACCGACTCTGTGAGTCGGTTAACGAGAAGCCTGATCGTGAAGGAATTGAGGAAGAGTATAGAAGTGCGCCCAGAATCTGAAAATTGGAAAGGTTTTCGTTTGCATATTTTTTTCTCACTTTTATCAGTTTATGAAATTAAAACTAAAATTTAAAAAATTAAATAAATTGAATTATTCTTTTTTATTTCATAAATTAAATTATATTAGTAAAAAAATAATAATCATTTACAAAAATAATAATAAAAAGAAAATAATATTCTTCTCTACTGCCTTTGCGATTGTGATTCAGTTTGAAGGTTTGTTTGGTTAGTATTTTTCTTTTCACATTTTATTTAATTTTTTATTTTAATGTTATATAAAATAATTAAATAAAAACTAAGGAGAATTTTAGGATTTTTTTGAAACAAAGGAGAATTTTAGGATAAATATTTCTTAATTATATAAACACCCACTAATTCTTCATAACGACCATTCTTTAACAAAAAAGACAAACCCACCGTTCATGTTTTCTTTTGCTGGAGGAAACGACCGTTAGTTGTATTGTTATTGTTAGACATGGCGTAAGTTTTTTTTTTTTTTTGGAAATGGGGAATTTCTTTTTATATAAATAATGTGATGAAGAGGAAGATTCAGATAACAGTAAGAAGGCCCAAGAGCCCAAGCTGTGGAGGGTGTACACGAGGAGAAATAGGAAGAGCACAGGGAATAATGCGGTTGCTGAGCTGGAACAAGTTAGTTAGGCGTGGGAAAGGCAGAGAGGGCTGCATGAGTATAAATATAGTTGTATTTGACAAAGAAGGAGAGGAAAATATTTCTTTGTGTTGTGTTTGGCTTTTGGAAGGGAACGAGTAGAGGGGTTGATTATTCTCTCTGCTTGTGAGGAGGGCCCTTAGTTATCTTGATTTGTATTGTTTTCTTTTATTAAGAACAGATCCTTTGTAATCTGGTACTTGTTATCAATACATATTATTTCCATCTTCTTTCTCTGTGGTGTGTGATTGTGTTGTTTACATCTGGTTGTGGAATCCCATTATTATCAGTTCTCTAACATTGGTCCGACCTGCCGGATACTCAAAATGGAGACTCGTTACCAGGCAATACAATCAAAACAGGAAGAAACAGATCGGAGAGTGGGAGAGCTCACGGTGAGTGTTCACGAATTAACCAAAACAGTTTCAGAAATCCAAGCTGACCAGCAGAAACAGGAGGCATTCTGAGTATTCATGATGAACTGGGTTAAACGCTTTGACAAACAGCCTCAAGTGACTGAGGATTTCAGTTCACATGGAGAACCGGTGATAGAGGGATTTGAAACTCAACAGGGACAGAGTTCCATTCCAAGAATGAATTACCAAGTCCAACCTAACTATTTCACTGACTCTCACCCTTCCCTACGCAAGATCAAGCTTCCTATGTTTACTGGAAGTGACCCTAGAGGATGGATTCTTCGCGCTAAAACCTATTTTCGTATTAATCAGATTGCACCTGAAATGCGAATCCAGTTGGCCGAGATTTGTATGGAGGGAACGCCCATCAACTGGTTCTTTATGCTCTTGGATATTTATCCCAACTTAACGTGGGAACAACTTAAGGGAGAGATGATGAGAAGATTCGGCAACAATTATTCCTCAAGCCCTTTCGAGGACTTAGCCGACCTCCAACAAACAGGGACGGTGGAGGAGTACATCGAAATCTTTGAGACGGTGGCTGCTACAGCGTCGGGGTTGCCTGAACAACAGTACGTTGGATACTTCATCAGCGGATTGAAGGAGGATATAAAGAATTGGATCAAGGTTCATAAACCGGAGGAACGAGTGGAAACCATGCGTCTGGCCAGGGCGATTGAGGCATCCTTGCAGACCGGCCATGGACGAACGAATAGGTCGTTATTCCATCCTCAGAGGGACAGAGAAGCAACCAGTAACCCAGGCCCCCATAAGACTTCTGTGACGCAAATGGGATGGGCTGGATCTAGACGAAATGGGCCTCCAACATTAACAATACCACAACAGACCAGACCATTCACCAATTCCCCAGCCCAACAGAGGTTCATCACGTCGTCTTCAGCAGACTCACAGCGTTGGGGACAGAGGAAGACAGGATTTCGACAACTGACTAAAAATGAGTGGGAAGAACGGCAAAGGAAGGGGTTGTGCTTTCAATGTGGCCAAACATATTCTCCGCAACATAAATGTCCCCAGGTGCAACTCAAGATCATGTTATTGGGCGAGAGAGACGAGGTTGAAGAAGAAGAGGAATTCTTCGAAGTGGAGACTGAAATCGAGGAAGGGAGAGTAGATAGGGAGTGCAAGATACTTGAGTACCAAGAGGATAAACAACAAGTAGGGACCGGCCAGGGTGAAGAAGGGGCATCGCACACCATTAAGCTGCTGGGAACAGTCAACGATATTCCTACACTAATGCTGGTGGACAGTGGAGCCACCCATAATTTCATCTCCAATCAGCTGGTTTCAATGTTGGGATTCCAGGTATGTTTTATTAACACACTGGGAATTAAACTTGGGGATGGGCATTGGATTGGGATAGATAAAAAATGCATGGGAATTGAACTCAAAATGGTTGGTTATGCTGGTACTGTGGATGCTTTGGTTACTGACTTAGGAGGGTTGGATGTCATTTTGGGTGTGGAATGGTTGAGAACTTTAGGAGATATTACAGCAAATTGGGTCTCAGGCAGATTACGTTTCCAGAAGCAGGGTGAGTGGATTGAGTTGAAAGGGGTCACCAAGACACATAAAACCATACCCTCTCTGCAAAGTTAGGTCGAAGGGCAATTACACCCACTAGTAAGGGAAGGGGATGGGGCTGATCCTTTGCCAGGGCAATCATTGAACCACTTATCAGTCAATCAACGAAACCAGTTGTCTAGTATTCTGGGTCAATATCCAGAAATTTTCCAGGAGCCAGAAGGCTTGCCTCCCAAACGACCTGTGGAGCACAAGATCACTCTACAAGAGGGCCAAGGACCAGTATGTGTTCGGCCTTACCGGTATCCACACCACCAAAAAATGGAAATTCAACGGCAGGTGGAAGACATGCTCACCAAAGGGATAATTAGACCTAGTCAGAGTCCGTTCTCCAGCCCAGTAATCCTTGTAAAGAAGAAAGATGATTCTTGGCGGATGTGTGTTGACTACCGGGCCTTAAACAAAGTTACTGTGCTAGATAAATACCCTATACCGGTGGTTGAAGAGCTGTTTGATGAATTGAACGGAGCGCGATTTTTCACTAAACTTGACCTTAAGTCGGGGTATCACCAAGTGAGAGTCAGTGCCAGTGATGTCGAAAAGACTGCTTTTCACACTCATGACGGCCATTACGAGTTCCTAGTGATGCCGTTCGGTCTCACCAATGCACCTGCTACGTTTCAGTCAGCCATGAACGATATTTTCCGGCCCCTGTTACGTAGTTGTGTCTTGTTTTTTTTACGACATCTTGATTTACAGCAAAACGTGGAAGGAACATTTGAGGCACGTTGACTCAGTTCTCCACATCCTGGCAGCCAACCATTATGTAGTTAATCCAAAGAAATGCATGTTTGGGCAGTCATCTGTGGAGTACCTAGGACATGTGATCGATGGGGAAGGAGTAAGAGTGGACACTAACAAGATTCAAGCAGTCCAAGCATGGCTGTAACCAACTACTGTCAAAGGAGTGAGGGGATTCTTGGGACTTACGGGTTACTACAGAAAATTCATCGAAGGCTATGGAAAAATCGCCAAGCCACTCACGGAACTAATAAAAAAAGGGGGATTCCACTGGAATGAAACAGCGACTGAGGCGTTCAATCATTTAAAATGGAAGCTTACTTCAGCACCCTTGTTGGTATTACCTAATTTTTCCAAACCTTTTGAGCTGGAATGTGATGCCTCAGAAGGGGGGAATAGGTGCAGTTCTTATGCAAGATAGACGGCCAATTGCTTATTTTAGCAAGGAGCTGTCAGTTCAGAACCTGGCCAAGTCTGCATATGAGAAAGAAGTGATGGCAATCGTCTTGGCAGTGTTACACTGGAGACCTTACTTGTTGGGGCAGCCCTTCATAGTCTACACAGATCAACAGAGCATTAGACAGCTGCTTCACCAAAGGATAACAACACAGGATCAGCAAAACTGGTTAGGAAAGCTGATGGGGTATAAATTTGAAGTTCGTTATAAGCCGGGCCGTGAGAATGGGGCAACAGATGCTTTGTCTCGGTTGCCCAACTTGGAGGGTGATTTACGGACCATGGTAGTTAGTCCTTGTTGGGTAGGAGGGCAGGAGTTGCTGAGAGATGTGGATACGGATCCTCACATTCAACGCATCTTGCAAGATTTGCGACAGGATCCTTCTTCTCATCCGGGCTTTGCGGAACGTCATGGCAAGCTGTACTACAAAACTCGGACCTACAAACGACTAGCTTCGATCCTTTATTGGGTGGGGATGACCAAATCAGTCCAAGCTTATGTCCAGCAGTGTGATGTTTGCCAGCGTTATAAAGCATCCACACTTGTTCCAGGGGGTTTGCTGCATCCACTGCCAATACCAGCAGCCATTTGGGAGGAGGTTTCAATGGATTTCATCACGGGCCTTCCACGATCCAAGGGATACGATACAATTTGGGTCGTAGTGGACAGGTTGACCAAGTATGGGCATTTTATTCCACTAAAACACCCTTATACAGCTCGGGTGTTAGCTGAAATTTTCCTTCGAGAGATCATCCGCCTCCATGGATTGCCAAAGTCGATCTTAAGCGATCGAGATCCTCTGTTCATCAGCAGGTTTTGGCAAGAGATTTTTAAACTCCAAGGCACTCAGCTAAACTTGAGTTCAACATATCATCCTCAAACTGACGGCCAAACGAAAGTGGTTAACCGATGTTTAGAAGCTTATGTACGCTGTTTCGTAACTGACCAGCCTAAGACATGGTCCTATTGGTTATCATGGGCTGAATTCTGGTATAATTCGACATACCATAGCTCTACCAGGACCACACCTTTTGAGGCAGTTTATGGCAGGAAGGCTCCAACCGTTTTTCAATTTATTCCAGGGGAGATTCAAGTGGCTGCAGTAGGCAGGGAATTGCGGGATAGAGATGAAGCCTTACGCCAACTAAAAGTCTAGTTAACTCAGGCACAATACCAGATGAAGAACCAAGCCGACCAACACCGCCGTCATGTGGAGTTTGCTGTTGGTGAGCATGTTTACGTCAAGTTATGCCCAAATAGGCAAGTGTCGGTCACATCCAGAATCAACCCAAAATTAGCTCCGCGCTACTATGGTCCTTTTCAGGTGCTCCAACGGATGGGTTCGGTTGCTTATAAGCTGGAACTTCCTGTAGGAGCTAAGATCCATTCAGTGTTTCATGTCTCTCTCCTCAAGCAGGCAAGGGGAACTGCTCTAGCAACTGATGCACTGCCAGAGGAATTGAAGCCTGACGAGGTGAGTCGCCCTCTTCCTTATTGCATCCTAGCTCACCGCACCCTCACCAAACAAGGGGAATCAGTTCCCCAATGGCTCATTCAGTGGACTGATGCGGGACCTGATCATGCTACTTGGGAGGATGTCTTCATCATTCGCAACCAGTTCCCTTATCTCGGTCTTGAGGACAAGACTGTTCCCCCACCAGCCGGCAATGATGAAGAGGAAGATTCAGATAACAGTAAGAAGGCCCAAGAGCCCAAGCTGTGGAGGGTGTACACGAGGAGAAATAGGAAGAGCACAGGGAATAATGCGGTTGCTGAGCTGGAACAAGTTAGTTAGGCGTGGGAAAGGCAGAGAGGGCTGCATGAGTATAAATATAGTTGTATTTGACAAAGAAGGAGAGGAAAATATTTCTTTGTGTTGTGTTTGGCTTTTGGAAGGGAACGGGTAGAGGGGTTGATTATTCTCTCTGCTTGTGAGGAGGGCCCTTAGTTATCTTGATTTGTATTGTTTTCTTTTATTAAGAACAGATCCTTTGTAATCTGGTTCTTGTTATCAATACATACTATTTCCATCTTCTTTCTCTGTGGTGTGTGATTGTGTTGTTTACATCTGGTTGTGGAATCCCATTATTATCAGTTCTCTAACATAATGTGTTCCAAAAATTTAATTGACAAATTAAGGTATTCTGAAGAATATTTATAAAAATGGAATTGGTTTAGATTTTGCAAGAACATATTGCGGAATCTAATATGTAGGATCTACTTAGCATGGCTGAATTCATATAAAAGTCACAACAGTTGGTTGCAGGATGTCAATATTAGTCTGATCCTACAAGAATCAGCTATGATATATAGTGTACTTTGATAATATTTTCAGGAGGTATTTGTCTTAAAAATAAGCTACACACAAATTTTCTACCATATTGCAAATACTCAGCTATTGGATGCCTTTTGATAAACAAACCCATCAAAATTTCGATATCTTGTTGTGTGATAATTGTTTCGCCGGCTAGAAGGTTAAAAGTGTGTGTCTCCAACATTTATCTCTTTACAAGTACAGTTATCATATTGATACCGACATGCATTATCCCAATTTAAAAACACTTCGTGAAATCTTGCCAATCTCAAATATGGTATAGTTATGAGGTTTTTTTTTTGTTTTGGTGCAAATTTGAAAAATATTTAGAAAATAGATGCTACAAGAATTTTATTTAGAGAAATAGGATGTTAAAAAATGACATATTAGATTATCGTTTTCTGACAAACGAATCCCACAATTTTTGGGTGAAAAGTTGCATAAAAAAGGGCAAGCAAGCATGCGATTTTTAACTGTGCACCAAACGACGCCATTCCAGCAAGGCAGAGAAGGTGCTAAAAAACTATATAAGTAGCTGTCGTTTTCTATAAGGAAAAATGGCATTGTTTCGCTACGGGAGAAGTGACAGATTTCAAGAATTCAAATGAGACCCACCTGACAAAAAACGACACTGACAGTTGTCATTTTATGTGTAAAATTTTTAAAAATCGTGTCATGCTAGTGCATGGGATTTACTGTGCGTTCTGCAATAGAAACATGGGATTTACAATTTTTTTAACCATGAAAAGCACAAATATAATGGGACTAAACTCTTACTTCTTTGCCATTTTACTCCCTTCTCTAGTTTCTCTCATTTTATTGCCTTCTCTCAATTTTTCGTCATTCTCTATTCCTAATTTATAATTTTGCATTCAAAATTCTATTACACTAGTTGTAAATTGTAATTTTGTTGAAATCTTTTTAGAAGATTTGATTGAAGATTAAAAAAAAGATAATTTTTGTGAGTATATTTTAAATTAATTTTTTTAATCACATCTTAATTATTGATTAAAGTTATTAGTGTTTATTTTAATATTGTAGGTGCTATAAAATCTGGAATATAATTTTGTCAATATTTATAAAGCTAAGTTATTGTTAGTTTATTTTATTTATTTTCAGATAATTAATATAATTAAGATAATTATATTAAGTCAGGAAATTAATATAATCGTATATGTTATTTTATGGTTTATTGTAATAAATTATAGTTGACAATATTTTTGAAAAAATTAGTGGTTTGAATTTAGTTATATTATTTTTCTTTTATATTGTCATATTTTGATACCTAGGAATTCATGAAAGTAATTAGACATGTAAAATTTATTGATTTTAGTCCACATATATAATAATATGTTAATTAAAAATAAGAATTGTAAAAATGAAAAAAAAATAAATTGCAACATTTGAAAAGTGAAAAAAAATTATAATTTGTGCAAGTAGTTAAAAAAAATTTATTTGTTAGGCGAATAAATATTTAAAAATTTAGATGCATAAAATAAAAAAAATTACAAATGAGTTAAAAATTTATCGATAATTTATTTATGACGAAAATAGTAAATTGATGCATTAATTTTTAAATATGTACATATAATGTAGAAATTAAAAAATATCGATTACAATAACGTTTATAAATCATATTGAAAAATAATCAATATCGGACATAACTGGTTACTATTATGATACTTCAAGTGCCTTAGCAAGATCGAGGAGATTGAAAGTCAAGAGCAAACCGATATTTTTAGAACTTGTTTATAAGATATCAGTTAAATTAGATTTAACTCTAGACATGGGGGTTAGTAGAGTAATATATAGGTATCCGGTTATCAACCAAGGATCAATGTCATGGGTGCTTATGGAGTTAGTTGATGATGATAATACTGATCAAATATATGAAAACTTTGTTTCATTTCTTGGATATACTATTGTGGAAATAATTGTTGAAACTGAAAAAATTGTTATTTGAGAAGAACAAGATATGGTGAATAATGTTAACTAGATGAGTACAGATGTAGACAGGGATGATATCAGTTCAGTTGAAGATAGAAATATTATTGGTGATAACTATATTTAGCAAGAGAAAATTGGTCTGATTTTGTTACACTTTAAGGATCCACCACAATGTCAAAGGATTGATGATTTAGAAACTGTAGAAGCAAGTCCAATCAGAGAGTTTAAGGGGTAAATCCAATTGAATTTGCATCATTTTCTAGCTTTGAATGTAGGAATATTGCATACGACAATGAAATTGTTGCAATTAACGGGTATATTTCTTCAAATTTTGATCCAGATGAGGATAATGAAGATATGGACTTAAATGATGCTGGTGAAGAAACTGTTATAGCCAAGGATAATAACTTTGTTCCAATTAGTGCAATCCATGTGATTAAAGACCTTCAAATTTTAAACATTAATGATGTTAAAGTTGATGTAGGTGATCAATATAATATTTTTCTAGTTTCACTTTCCATCAGTAAACCACATATATGTTAATTTTGTTGAAGCTCATATTAGCATGTCTAGCGATTTTCCAATGTTAAGATGGGATGGTATTTTAGAGTTATGCGAAGGCTTGGCATTCACATTAAAGGATGAAGATAAGGCTTGTGTAAAGAAATTTTCGATTCAGAATAATGTATCATATAAAGTTGTTAAGTCTAAGCCTTCATATTGGGTGGTATGTTGTGTGCGCACTGAAGATACTGACTGTAAGTGGAGACTTAAAGTTATGAAAAAAAGGATATCTCCTTACTAGATTATTAGTGTGTACAAAGGTTCCCACAATTATACTACGCCATTATTATCTCAACAGCATAGACAGTTAGATAGCCAACTTATTTATGATTGCATCTTGGAGATGGTAAGTGTAGCTCCTGATCTCAAAGTTAGTGTTATAATGGCTGACATTATGAGTCATTTCAACTATGATGTTTCCTACAGCAAGGCCTGGTATGAGCAGACCAAGGCATTGGAAGAGATATTTGGCAACTACGAGGCTTCATATGGAAAGTAGCTTAGTTATCTTAAGGCTATGGAGGCATACAATCCCGAATTTTGCTACAAATTTGTTGTTAATGATAGTATCAATCAAATTGTAAGCAATTCAGGAGGCTCTTCTTAGTGTTTAAGCAATTCAGACTCTTTTAATAGCAAATGCTATTGATTGAAATAATTACTTATACTCGATAGAATTTACAGTAGTTGAATGGGAGAATAAATATAGTTGAGGTTGGTTTATGACTTGTATTAGGAAATAGGTCATTAAGCAAGTGGATAAAACTATTATTTTTGATCGACATGAGGGTATTCTGGAATTATTTCATGATGATAACACTGGTTGGAATGAGCCATTAGCTTATCATTGGTATTGTTTGCACTATTTTGTTAGTAATTACAATATCGCACATAGAAATTTCTGAATCAAGGACATGTTAGATAAGGTCGGTATTGTAGATATTGGATCCTAAGGTGGCTCCTGATCAGGATTACCTAATTAGAAAATGGTTCCTCATAAATAGACAAGGAGCTAAAGTGCCAGGCTTTCTCCCAAATTTTCTATTTTTAAAATATTTTTTGAGCTCTCTTTTCAGATTTCAAATGTTTAAAAAATTATTTTGAGATCTTTCCCCCTTTTTTCCTCTGCTAATAAGGTCAAAATGGGTTCTGGGGATAAAAAAAGAGTTAGTCTCCTAAAACGTGACTCACTTTCATAATGCATTTTGCACCCGAAAACATAAAAACATTAGGGAAAAAATATATATTTTTCACCCTTATCCTATTTGGGGTTTTCTTAAGGCTTTTTCACACACACACGGACGCATGCGCTCACACACACACATAGCTCTCTCTCTCTCTCCTATTTCCCTTTTTCTTCTGTTTCTTCTTCTTCCATGGAAAATTAAGGAAAAAATTCATAAAAATTGTAAAAAACTACAAAAATTGGGAAAAAGCCAAAAGCACTCGTTTCTTCGATGTTTGATAGAACCTACAATTGAAGGTAATATTCTTGAGCCCCAAAGCTTGTATATATTATGTTTAAATTGAATTTAATATCATAATTTCCATTTTTTCTACTTTTTATGTTTTTTCGCTCGATCTACTATTTTATTACTTTAAATTATATTTTTAGTGTATAAATCTCGTTATTCGTGCTTAAAAATGAGTTTGGGGGGTTTTTTTGCATGAAAGTGGCTTAAAAATGAGTTTGGGAACTTTCATACCCATTAATGGCATTTTTCAGTTTTTGTTCGTGTTATAGGTTGGGTCACGCCTTTGAGTTGCGAGTCACATTTTTGGATCTTGAGTCGCGAGTCGTGTTCTTGGACTTTGAGTCATGAGTCGCGTCTTTGACTTATTTGAGTCACGTTTTTAGACCTTGAGTCACGAGTCACACCCTTGACTCGTTTGTGACTCACTCTCTAGGGGAGTGACTCACCTTTTTGCCTCTTTTCTTCTTTCTTTGCTTCGTGACTCACTCTTTTAACCTATTTTTCACTCATTTATGTTATTTTCCTGATTTCTAATGTTAATTATTTTTATTTATATTATTAATATAATTGTTATTTATTATTCATGTATTTATTTAACATTGAATTTATTTGTTATTCACATTAATTTTTACTTATTTATTTATTATTGATCTTATTATTATTAATATTGTTATTTATCATATAATTTATACAACATGTTTAATGTTAATTATTTACCTTATTATTGGAATTAACTTTTATTTATTATTTATTATTTGAGTTAATTCATTACTAACTGACAATATTGTTTTCTATCCTTTTCAATGCACAACTCATTGGCATTGTGAATTGGTTTGGAGAGTAAGGCGGAGTAGATTAATATAGGATTTATTTTCCTATTCATCATCATTTTGGGCCTATATTTTATTTTCCTTTTATTTCCCACAAATATGTAATAGCTAGTAAAAACAGCTTTTTTTACACGCTTTAATTAAAAATAACACCAAAATTGAAAATGAATTTTTCTCATAAAATATAACAATGTCCACTTTTATTTCAAAAACCACACTAAAGAATTTTATAAGTATGCATGAAGAAACTAATGTTTTTAATTTGATAAATAACCCGATTTATGTATGCTTTTCTTTTAGCATTATTATTCTTTTATCATTCTTTCATTGCACATAAATTGTTTTTTAATGTTAAATTAAAAACTCATCAAATATTTTTCACTTTAAATTAATCAATTAACATGATTTCTTTCTTTCAAGCCATATAGCTAGGCTTAATGCCCTCTTTTATCCAAACTACACCTCGAAATTCTATCTTTTTGCATATATGTATGCAAAGACCAACGTCCTCATCCAAATGAACTTAATTGATTCCCCAATTTATATATGATTTATCCTCACATGTATTCTTTAATGCTTTTCTGTACCATGTTTTACAGCTTTCATACACATGTTTTACAGTTTTTAATGTGCTTGAGTGCGCTTCTATTTTCTAACATAATAAACCGTGTGAGAGAAGAGATAAAATAAATTAATCATTAAAACTCAGTTATACAACATTAACCAAAGGTGTAAATAGGAGTGAAGTTTGAACTATTTTTGGTTTCGGCTTCACGAGATTAGAACTTATTTTTTAATGTTTTATTAGGTGATGACTCTATAATACTTACCTTGTGGTGCCTAGCTGACGCCCTCGTAGGTTGATCACTAGCAAATATGAATAAGAATACTTTAAGATGTTATCTCATGCCTTTTTGAGGCCCGAGGCATTGCAAATTGGGTTGAATCCCTATCAATTGCAAAGCGATTGACCTTTATGAGTTAAATGAACTTTAATCCGATCTTGAGTCCTATAAGCAGACTTTCTAGAGTGAACTAGATGCTTATGTGGTTCAGCATACATCATAGTGATACTCCACTAGGGACTATGAGATTTTACTCTGAAAGTTCTTTTGGTTGGTTTAATATAAATGGGTTTAGAGATTAAGTTGTTTTATCACTTTTCAAAATTTTGTATTGTATTCATGCTAGGGCCTTGGAATTAAGTTAGACGTCCCTTTTTTAACCTCAGTGCAATCCTAAAGCACGATCCTACATTCACTCAATGTAGGAAAGTGTTAGGAAGGACCACCAGCTCAAGCCTTATACCTTTTGGTATATCAAATGGTGATTCGATCAATCATTGTACTTGTAATAAGCTAGATCTATTGGCAAGAAGCATGCTTGGGTAGCCCTAAAATTGTATTACCAAACTAAATCTCATGTAATAGTATAAATACTTCCACTAGGTGGCATAAACCACAACATAGTGCTTGTGATGCAGGATTTTATGTATTGAATGAATCCCAATAAACTTAAATGTCTACTCATCAAGCTTTCATGCCTCGGTGATGCATTTTAGTTTATTTGGATTATTTAAATACATAATTACCAAAATCCATTCGCACGCTTTAAATAAAGAGTGTTTATGTTGCTGATTTTTCACTGTGCACCATATGCACTCATTGGGTTTCCCGTTAGCCCATGAGCTAATCCCACTTAGGAAAGAGATCGTACGATCTCCTGTGTACGAGCAATAAGGTTGGAAGGATTTTCTTTTCTTTTGCATATGTTTGTCTATGTTGCATACTTGTCTATGCATTTTTTAATAGAATGACAAAAATAATGCCAATAACAACAAATAATAAAATTTCCATGTTTTGTGTACATAGATTTTTTATGAATGTGCATCACATCTCATGTGTATAATTTTTGCTTTCATAAAAATTAAAACATGTAAATCTCGTATGCATGATTTTGTGCCATAAAAATGTGCATGTGCATGCATGTCATTTCGTGTGCAAATAATATGATAATGTGAAACACGTGCATTCTATGCATAGGTTCTCTTTATCATGAAAATGTGTATGTTTCATTTTGTGTGCCATAAAATGCACATTCTACATTAGCTTGCAAATCTCACTTTATACATGTAATTCTTTCATGCATTAATGCATGTCATGCTCATGCATCACTTATCTATTACACATTTTTGTATTTGAGACATATATCATATGCCCTTCATGTGCATTGCTCTCATGCATCAGCATGTAACATATTAACCATGCATCATGTATATAACATATTCATATGTCATGCATCACACATATGCCATGCACCATATATACACCTAGCATGTCCATGTGTCATGTGTATCTTATACATCACATGTTATCACATGCATACACCGTATGCTTATTCATCCGATACATTATGTGCATATAATATGCATCACACATATTGTATGTATCATTCATGTGCATCATCATATAGTAACCTATATCATATGTATTGAGCTTATGCATCATTGTCATAGTGCAATGATTAATCTATTACATCACATGCTGATACCAAAAATGCAGGATCAGGTCAACCTCTATTATTATGGGATTAATTTATGACAAAGTTATAACTTATTAAAAAGAAAAGTTATAATTTTAACATATAGGGATTCATTTTTTAGAATTTTCTAATTAAATGTTTATTTTTATTAATCACATATTTAAGGTTTTCTACAATAGTATAATAATCTAAAAATGGAGGTAAATTTAAATTTTCTATTCTTATTATATTTTCTTCTAATTTTGCTAATATGGGTCTTATAATGTTTATTTCTTCTTTTAATTCATTTATTAATCTATCTATATCTTTGCATTTTATTTTAATATTTTCCATATTATTATCCTAAAGGTATTCTACTAAGTAATCTTTTAAATCTATCAATTAAATATTTATTATGTAGTATCATATTATTATAATCTTTGATTAACTCATACCATCCCGAAGCAGGAAATGGCATTAAATCTTCTATAATAACTAATTCATTTATTATATTTTATCTTCTAATTTTTAGTATTTTTATTTCTAAATATAATGCATATATTTGATTGTTAGCATGTTTATAAATACGTTTTATATTATTCATTTTTAAATATTTACTAAAGACTTAAAAATTTCTAACATTAAATTTATTAACTTCATATTATAGTGAAAATATCTACAATCACAAATATTATTTTCATGTAAATTATGGTGATAAATTGTAAGAAAAACTTTTAATCTAGCTATCTGATTATTAAATTCACAAACTGTTTGTTTAACATTCCAATTTTTTTTATATCCTTCTAAAAGTTTTTGCCTTTTTTATTCTCTATCCATTATTTGAAATATTTATAAATATGAAAAAAGGTCTGCTAGAATACTTGGAACAAAATCATTTAAAATATCAATTAAATTCATTTTCTTATGAAAATCTTGACAATTACAAAATTCATTTAAATGAAAATCTTCATGCTCTTTAATTAAATGATCCTTTAAATTAATTAATTCTTTCTTTAATAAAAATATATATTTATCATTATTAAAATCTATAGAACATAACTCATTTAAAAATTTATTTATACACCAAGATATATTAAAAAAATACATGATGAATTATAATTTGATGATAATACACAAGTAAAAGTTTCGATTGAGGTTAGATAGGGAGTAGTACAAGGATTACATGTACAAGCTTTTGAAAATATAAGTTATAAATCTAAATTTTTATTACAAAAGGAGGTTAATATTATAAGGGATTTTTTATTCTTCTATCTAATTTTGAACTTGATGTATTTTTGCTCTTAAAAGACTCTTGAAAAACTCTTTAAAAAACTCTCTCCTTTGTATCTAATGAGAATAACTTCTTATATACCAATAATTGAAGATAAGGTCAGTTGTTGAAGATAAAACTTAATAATTACGGGTTTAGCTTTTTGTAAAACTGAGATGATAACTTCTTATCTTTTGAAAATTGAAACTTGAATAGTAACACCTATCGGATAATCTTAATGGCTTTTACGATCCCTTTCCTTGTTGATCTGTTGAAAATAAGGACAAGGAGATAAAGTGTTATGATGATTCCTCTTAGAAAATTACTACTCATCCTTTTGAAAAATTGGATCTTTAAATGATTTTTATCCTGTGTTGAAAAATGAGACCTTGTAATCATTATTAATTTTTTCAAATAGTAGTAGTTGTCGGGATAGAAAAGTTTGATAAAGATAACTTTTAAAAGCTTTAAGACTTTTGACTCTATGACTTTTTATCTTTTTCCTCTTTTTTTTTTTTCATTTTACGTTTACATTTACGTTTGTATCTACATCTAACAATGTACATTTTACAACTCAGTATTAGCATATGGGTCTTGCAAATCTTTAAATACACGGCAATAAGGCAGAGTGTTGCTTCCTGATAAAGTTGCCCTTCTACTAAAATTCGATTGATAATGCAATTAAATTCTTCTTCAGATGATGCTATTGATAATAAATTGACAATTTAATTTTTATGTGAAATAAAACCTGTTGAAGGAGTTGACAATGATGTTGTATAAGCAAAATAATTAAAGATTGCTTGAATATTGGCCTTTTAACATCAAACGTGTCCCACCATTTTATTCTAAATTCTCTGTAAAGGACTGGAAGTTGATTAACCTACTTCAAAGTATGATAAGTTCAAGACATTATCCAAGGAACCTTGAAAATTGCATAAAATTTAAGGAGATTATAGGGAACTTTCGATTGACAATAAGTTCTGAACTTTGCGAAAGCTTTTTTTTATTAGAAATGAGACTGCTTTGATTATTAAACCTATATAACTAAACCATTTAATGAGCCAATTGGGAAAAACTCTACCAAATTTATGTGAAAAAAAAGAATGTTGAAATTTTCTCAAATAAAATGCTTTGAACCAGTCTTCTTGACAATCATAGTAACTATATGCCATCTTCAAAGAGTATTCTGATAAAGTCTTCAATAAATATGGTTTGTGACCCCATTCTACATTAGTGATAACATTGATAATTTTAACTTTGCTATAGGTAATCCTATATTTATCTCTCGGATCATAATGATGTTCTATTTCTGCAGATCCAGAATCTACTAATATGGCCTTATAATACTTTCTTGATTTATTCGAATCTTTCTCATAAAAGTGCCAACTATTGGAAAAAAATAATCAATTAATAGGTAAAAACTTTAAATTTCTGCTAAATTAAGTTCTTCTGGCTCTAAAACTTTAATAAATAATTTTTTTTCATTTGAAAAATAAGGAGAAGAAATTTTTGTTGTAGAAGGAGAAGGAGGATATATAGTAGGAGAAGAGGAAGAAAAAGGTAAAGTAAGTGCTGTTGAATATGTTCTAGGAGGTATAGAATATGATTAGGTTTGCAGTCTTGGAAGAGGAGGAGATGGTGAAAAAAAGGGTCTAAATCTAGGAGTAACAGTCCTAACAGGAGGAGGTGTAAGCAGAGGAATCTATTGATAATTTTCTAATGATAATGAATTTTCTGTTGATAATATAGCTTTTGTCAAAACTTTCTTATTAAAATTTATTTTTCCCGTAAGAATTCACGAGAAAGAAAATCGGGTAAACTGTTATTTTTTCCTTTAATAAACTCGATATCAAAATCAAAATTTCTTAGTAAAGTTTTTTATCTTGCAAATATTTGTTTAGAAATTAAAATTTTAACATCATTTTCTAAAACATATTTTGCTGATAGACAATTAATTCGTAATAAAAAATTTTTGCATATATAAATCATCTTCATACTTTTTAATACATAAAACAATACTTAAAATTTTCTTTTTAATTGTAGAATAATTCCTTTGAGTTTGATTCCAGCTTCCTGAGTAAAATCTTACAAGTTCTTCCTTATTATCTTCTTTTCATTTTTGTTTTAAAATTCCTCCAAAATCTAAGTCACTAGCATTTGTTTCTATTATTAGAAATGCATCTGGGTGTGGAATATTTAAATATGGTAGACTTCTAATTTTTTTCTTTAATTTCTTTTACTATCTTAGTATGTTTTTCTGCCCAAAGTTTAGGTTTTCTTTTTAATTTATTATATAAAGGTTTACATAGTTTTCCTAAATCTTTAAAAAAATCATGAACATAGTTTAAACATCCTAAAAATCTTTGTACTTATTTCTTATTTTTTATTTCATTTGAAATTTTTTTAGTAAATTATAAACTTCTATTTATTGATCTTATGGTGCCTTGATCTATATCATATCCTAAGAATCTAACTTTAGTTTGAAAAAGTTTCATCTTTGGTGCGGAGACTACTAATCCATTCTGATGAATTAAGTGAAAAAATCTTTTTAAATGTTTGATATGTTGACTTATTGAATTGGAAAAAATTAATACATCTTCTATGTATACGATTGAAAATTCATGTATTGGTCTTAATATATCATTCATAATATTTTGAAAATCTGAAGGAACAATTTTTAAACCAGATGCCATAACATTCCATTCATAGTATCCAAATGGAACATTAAATCCTATCTTATATATGTATTCTTCATATACTTGCATTTGGTAAAATCCTGATATTATATCAAATTTAGAAAAAAAAATATATGTATTGTATAACTTCTTTAATAAATCTCTTTTATATGGTATATGATATCCTATCCATTGTAAAATTGCATTTAAAGGCTTATAATTTATTACTAATATAGGGATTCCTCTTTCTATTTATGCTGCATTCATAACATAAAAGGCTTAATATGTCGAGGGAGATTTTAAATCTCTAATTAACCCTTTTTTTTCAAATCTTGTATTTCTTATCTAAAAAATTTTTCTAAATTGGATGTCATTTTGATAGCTTGTGATTTTGTTAGAATTCTTTTTTCATCAAAATCTTTTATGTAAGGTAGTTTCACTACATGCTGTTTTTTATTCTAAAAAGCATTAGGAACTAGTGTATAAGTTTCTTTTGAAAAGGTATTTTCAATTTCTTTGATTTTTTCTTTTATCTTTGGACTATGTAATTAATCTTTTATTCTTTTTTCCTCTATTTCCTTTATGAGAAATTTAATTTATTTTTGTTTATTTTTTAATAAATTGATTTCTAGTATACTTTTTCTTATATGACTAATTTCTCTAGATACTATGGGAAATGCAAACTCAAAAAGAATCTCCTTATTCAAAAATTTTGTCTTAATTCCACTATCACATACTTAAAAAGGATATAACATAGTAATAAAAGGTGTTCCTAGAATAACTCCTAAATTTAAGTTTTATACTAAAACTATATGAGTTTTAAAATAATATCCTTTGTTACGGATTTTTACTTTAGATAATTTATAATTAATTATTAACTTTGATCCACTAGCTATTCCTAATCTTTCAGAGGTTTTTTTTGTAGTATTTAGTTGGACTTAATTTTTCTTGAATACAACTTTGATCTTCTCCACTATCTATTAATGCTAAAGTAGTTAAATGAAAATCATTATTAACAACTATGTCTAATTTTATATGCTATTTTTTGGTAATTTAATTGAGATACTGGTAATATATTCATCTCGTGTTTCTCTAATGAGTATACTAGATGAGACTATTCCTTTTAATTTTTTATCATCTTATACTAAATTACTAAGACTAAATTTTAAATTGTCTTCCTCTAGATTCTGAATCTTTCCTTTTAAAATATTTATTTCTTGTTTTAATATTCAAATTTCTTCTTAAAGATCTTGCATAGTTCATTCTCTTTTTACTTCAAATTTTTTATATATCTTTGATAAATTATATGGTATAAAATATTTCTTTTCTTTTGTACTTGTTACTTCTCTTAACCTATGGAAATAATTTCTTTTTACGTCTGGGTCATCTATTTTATCTATAGTATCTAATAAAAATTCTTTTTCATTACTTAACATATTTATGGTGTTGCACTAATAAGGTCCTAACAACTTCAAGACTTTAATTCTAAGTTACCATCTTTACTATTAATTTCATATTTTTCTTCTATTTTATTTAAATCATTTTCTGAATAATCCAAGACTTCTACTTCATTACTACTAGTAGTTTTATTAATCATAATGTTAGTTATTTCATTTCTTAATTCTTCTGAAACATCTAGATTATTTATATGTTTCTTTATTTTATAGTCTCTTGGATAATGTCCTTGCCTTCCACACTTATAGCAAATTATTATATCCTTCTTACTAGTCTTAGGTTTTGCTTTTTTTATATTTTGGCTTTTTTTTTTCTAATTAGCTTCTCTTAAATATATTGTTGTTTATATTGCTTAGGTCTATAACGTATTTTTTCTAGTAATATATTTCCTTTTTGGTTTTACCTTTCTTTTGGCAGCTGATGGAGCTCTAATTTGTTGATAACCATATTGCTCACAAAATGATCCTAATTATTTTCTTCCAACTATACTATCTCTTTTTAATTTTAAGTTAGTACAAATTGCTAATCCTTCTATGTTAAAAATATTTATTATTTATCCATAAGTTAGATTATTATAAGATATAGTACTGTTATTTTCATTTTTTAACCTATTTCTAACTCTTTCTGCAAATAATTGTGGTAATCCTGCTATAAATATTTATTTCCAAAAACTATTATTATAGTCTATTCTAGTCATTATTTTAGTCAAAAATAAATCTTTATACCACCTAAAATCTTGTAATTTTGGACAAGTTAAATTTTGAAGAATTTTTTAACGTCTTTCCTGATATAAATGAGGATCTCCTACAAAATTTTTAGTTATAGCAAATATTAAAGTATTTTATTATATCATCCTGTTTAGTTTTTATTTGAATATTATTTTCAATTTTGACAATTCTTTTACATGTTGATAATATATGTGATTTATCTCCATCGTCTACATAATGATCCTTAAGGCGCTTACCATCTTTCCCAAAAGCTATAGCTAATAGGAAATGTGCTAATTTATACTTAAGTGCACAATGTCTCCACGTTTGGTGCCGCATAGGAGGCTTCATACTTAGGTCCTCCCCCACGGCTCGAACCCTAATTAGTATCAGAGCTCGGTGGGGGAAGTATGAACGTACCATGGTTGAATTTTGAGCCTCAATTTCTTTGGTAATTCACTCAGAGTGAAGTTATAATAGCCTTCAGAATGAAGTTATAATAGCCTTAATAGAACTATATTGGTAGCAAGAAATTATTTTAAATATATTAGAAGATACATTATTTGAAATTTATAATAGCGAAGTTGAATCGGATAATCCAAGTCTTTCTTAGAAAAATATTCTAATTAAAATATCCAAATAAGCATATTTAATTAAGATAAATTTAAAGAGAATTTTGAGATTGTGCTTGGAGCGATGAAATGTAGGTCAGCCCTAAAGGCTTAGTGATGGTTAGCCCCTGGAAGCCGAGATGGCATATTGATGGTTTCGATAAGCTGGGTCGTCCCGTGATTTACACAGGTTTCATTCTTAATTTTTTTTTTAAATTTAGATTGATTAATGGATAGATTAAGTATAATATTTTCTATTAAAGATTCTAGATCTGGTTCAACTAGTGAAGATAATAGTAAAGATATGGATTTTGGAACAATTGATCAAAATAAGGAAATTGCAATTGTTACCATCGAAATCAGCTAGGACACAGGGCTTGCTAAGTCATTGAGTTGACCATTTTTATGCCTTTCACCAGCACACGGGCCACTTAATGAAAAATTATCAAACTTTAAGGAGCCAAATCCAGGATCTTATTGATGCAAAGCAAATTGTAAACTCAGAGGACAAGAGGAAAATGTGAGTTGTGTTGCTACCAGTTTTTGAATTTGACTTAAGCTTGCCATAATGGTATATGTTTCAAGAAGTATATGCCATGTAGATACCTAGCTATCACCTACTCAATTCCAACGATAAGCAGTTTAGAGAGTTACGAAATGTAAATATCACCACCGATCTTGGGGGCATAGTCCAGAAAAGCAAGAGCTTGAGATGTTGAAGGACTTTTTGCTACATACACTTATAGTAAGAAAAGATGCAGCACAAACCACTTTTTGGTAATGTAAATGTGCATATGTTTCTTTAGCTATGTTAATAATATGAGCTTCTTTTAGGTATGCAATGTGTTATTTCATTGCATCATGTATGACAATAATCATGATAATTATATGAGATATTAATTCAATAAACACTGGTTCATTTAATTTCAAGGAAAAATAACACCTTAATTGCATCCAATATGGCTCACAAGGTGAGGATAGCTTGAAAGAATAAAAAGAAAGTAAAACATGAAAAAAATGAAAAAAGAAGAAAAAATCTTTGCCTAGACTTAAGGTGACATGACGAGAATCAATAAAAACACTATGAGATAAACTGCCAAAGCTTATCTGAACCATAGATCATTTAAGCAGCAAATTCAAAGACATAGACCAAAAGGCAGAAAGATGAGTTAAAGGTTTTAAGCTACAAGCATCGAGAAAACTAATGGGAAACCAAAAGTACCATTAGCTTGAGATGCCAAAATTTCTTAAAGATGCCTCAAAGAAGGATTGAATAATGATCTATAAGCTAATTATCTTAACTATAATGTAAAAAATGGGCTGACAGGAACTAATCAAGATAAGGAGAGAAAAAGGAAAGATGGAAAAAAGAACTTATACAAAAGCTTGCACGGCTAACATAAACAAAGAAACAAGATGAAAGGTAAAGTTTCAAAGGTTGTCCCTCTCTTCTTAACATCTGGAGGCAAGCACAATATAGCCAGTCAAGATTTAACCTTAACCATTAAATGTTGTTTTAAGAGCTCAACGGTCAGAGTCAAATGAATAAAACAATACCTCCTGCAATTCAAAGAAGAACATCCTAGACGAGTTCCCAAGGAAGATGATGACCTATTTAATCTTTCAAAAAATAGGTCTAAAGCCGTCGTTCAAAAGAACAATTCAAATCAAGTGCTCCAGGTTATAGGAGCCAAAGTCAAACCCTTTATGCTGAAAAAGCTACGGTTAGAAAGGCAGCCATTTCTCTCTAGCAATGGTTAAGAAAAAAGGGGGCTTAATGAATTAAATAACGATGATAGATTGAAGAGGGTTTTATGGCAAAGATTAAAAAAAGAGAAAATAACAAAAAAAGAGAAAATATAGCCCTATAGGTTGAAAATAAAATAAAATAGCCTTGCTAAAATTGGGTACCTTGCTAGGCTAAAAATTCAAAAAAGGCATCTTAAGCAAAAATTAAGGGTTAAAAGAGAATATTCAATTAAGAAACTTCATGAGGGCTGATTGATAGTAGGAGTTAGATGCACATAAGGGGTCACCTCTTAAGGTTGAATGGAACATGTGTTTTTGCATTACATGTTTGGGTATGATTTTTTTTATTACTATATGATGCATGTAAATAGGAACGCATACATAAGCTAGACATAAATATACGATTAACATGCAAAAAGAAACTTATTGCAAATAAAAGGGTTGTATCGAAGCTAAACTCTTAAGCGGCACAAGCAACACCCCTATGTGTTGGATGTTTTCTTCAATGTTCTTACCATAACATCTCCATTGAGATACAATGCCAATAGTTTTACACCATAGAGGAAAGCCACCTTTTGGTGTTAAAAGTTTGTTCTTGATGAATGTCATGTATGGAATCTAGTGTGGGTTAACAGAGATAAAAGTTATGCCACTTAAACCAGATGAAGTAAAAATGATTTTATGATATTTCTGGGGACTATGTGCATCAAGAGAAATAAAGGGTTGTTAGTAAGGGTAAAGCTTAAAACCTCTCCCTTGGCAATTAACTCATAACTCAAGATGCAAGGCAAAGTCTTAGGGTTAAGAGAATATTCCTTTGATGGCTACAAGATTTTTAAGTAAAAGGTGCAACTTTGAATAAGCAAAGTGAAAATGTAGAACTGTAATCCCTAATAACTGTTAAAGGAAATTTATAATAGATCAATCTCTTTGGAAGGCTATTGAATGAGTGCAAAAGCCAATATAGGGTTTTTTTCTAAGTCCTTAGGGGCATTAAATGGTATATACAGTCTACCGAGGAAGAGATTATCTTTGGCAAAAGCACAACAGAGAAAGATTAGCTACCTTAAAAGTGATAAGACATCTCAGGAAAATGGTAAGGAAGAAAAAACTAAAGAGAAAATGCCTAAAGCAAACTTGCTTAAAGCCCATTTGAAAAAAGATCGGTGAAGAGGAATTTCTCATTTGATAATGAAAATTACTTGAAGCCATTAATGGTGGCATTATATGAGTTAGGAGCATTATTAGCCTTGGAAGCAGTAGTAGAAGTATCCAAAGACTTATTACCAGTAGTTACTAAGTTCATGGTAGATGCTCTATTAGAAAGAAGTACCTGCTATCTTGTGAGAGCTTGGAAAGATTGAACAACTAATTTACCTTCTAGATCTTATATTCGGGGATGAGAATTCATTAGCATTTGCTTTGACAACCTTGATTTTTATGTTGAACATTCTATCAAGGGTGATCATAAAGCCAAAATCGATAATAAGCTCAGATAGATTGTGTTTCAAAGCCATGCAAGTGTTGTACATTCACACTATTGACAAAAGATCACAATCCTCTAACACTCAGCCTTGTTCAAGAGAAATTAGCATCCTCAGAGAGAGTTTCTAAAGAAGATCAAGAAAGATTTATAAGCCTCTTGCACAATTTATCAATATAGATATGGTTCTGAACAGAAGGGCAGTCCTGACGGTGTGTATTTGAGATGCACCAATGAGTAAGAAGCCATGATGATTATGGGAGAAATCATAATGACATTTATACAACTCACATGAATGGCTTGGCATTTTATACATCGAAAGGTTCTCTTGATTTCCTATAGAGATACACTTTTTTAATTCAGGAAGATCACATGTCAGGGAAGTATACAGGATAATTTCAGAAATCTAGAGTTTAATGCTATCATCATAGGGAAATGACAGCCTGATATAATACAATCGATGGTAGATAACTTTTGAAGGATATGAGTTTTGCACTATGACTTATGTTTTCTTAAGTTATTTGTATATAATGTGTTGCAATCCAGAATGTGGCCTTGTATAACTTATGCAAGAATAAATGCCCATCCGAAGTGGTAAGTAAAAATCTTAGCAATATGCACATAAAGTGAAAATAGGATAAATTTTTTTGAATACTTTTGATTATGTTAAGAAGACGATAGCTACTGATTAGCTCCCTTGGAATCGATGTTAACTGTCGAGAAAGATAGAACAGTAAAATAATGTCGCCATAAAAAATGGATATGTCAGTAAAGGGTAATCCAATATGTTAGATAGGTCTTTGAAAGAAAGGGTAGCCTTGAGACTCCAATCTGATAACCATCGATGAAAGTTCCTGATGCTCTAGTCACTTCCTATAGGAAGTTTTACATATAGTGTGAGATACATGTCAGAGTTTAGAAGGCAGAAATGGAATTTTCAGTTACCACAGGCCCTTTGGGCAGGGGGCATGGCTTCTGAGTAAAGTATAAGATTACAAGTTCAGCGTGGCATAACATTCAATGGGATGACTACATCATAGTTCGTGAGAAAATGGATTTTGTTTTGCCAGAAGTGTCATTTTTTTACATGTGGGCCCCACCTCATCTATCGTTTCTCCCACAGCAAAACGACACCATTTTCCCTTATAAAAAGGCAACTACTTGTGTCATTTTCCAGTGTCTTCTCTGCCTTGTCGAAATGACATCGTTTGGAACACAGTGAAATTAAAATGACATGCTTGCTTGATATTTTTTATGCAACCTTTCACCTGAAAATTATGGGACCCATTTGTTAGAAAATGGCAATCTAAGTTGCCTTTTTTAACATCCTATTTCTCTAAATAAAATTCCTTTAGCACCTATTCTCTAAATATTTTTCAAATTTGCACCAAAATAAAAAAGAACCCCATAGTTGTGTGATTTATATTTATGCAGTGAATCTCTATTAGGGGTGAGTATGGACTGGTTAACCGGTACATGAGTAAAAAATTTAATCAATCCATTAATATTGATTTTTTAAATCACTAATCATTAACCAGTCCATTGATTTTGGCTTTTCGGTTAACTATTAAAATTTATAACATAAAATTGTAAAAAAAGATAAAATTAAATTTTAAATATACAAAGTAATTTTTAATTAAATCACAAAATAAACACAATATACTAGTCAAAATTTATGTTCTATAAATTAATAGCTAATATTATAAAATATATTTGATATTTGTCGAAAATTAATATGCTTGATTTTAAGTCAAATTAAATTTTGAACAATATTAAATGTTATAACATAAATTCTAAGATATAAGAAAATATAATTAAATACTATTAAGTAAAATATGAATACCAATATATATATATATATATAAGTTAATCGGGGTTATTACATATAAATATCACTATATAATTAAAAAGAATGATATAATATAAATTTAGTTTAAAGTATTATATAAATTTTATAGAAAAATATAAAAATTAAGGTATACAAATAAAAATATAATTTAAACATATTTTAAAATATTATTTTATGTAAATTTTAGACAAAAATACAAAAAAAAAGAAAAAAATTTTAAGGTATAAACATAATATATATATATATATATATATATATATATATATATATATATATATATATATATATATATATATATTAACCGTGAACTAACGATTAACCGATACTTAAAAATTTAAATCACAATCAAATATTGAAAATGTAAAATTAAAAACTATAACTGAGTCTATTAGATCGATTAACCAAAAAATCGATTCGATTTTCGATCGATTTTGCTGTTAATTATATTTTCGATTTTGTTTGTTCACCCCTGATCTCTACACTAGTTATCCAGACAAATAGTATGCCATGTGAAACCTAAAAATACAAAAAATCACTATACAAATGTTTATGTGTTTCTTAGCGTATCCTATACAAATATATATTAATTAAATATATAATAATTAAATAATAAAAATATAATTACATTGTTGTACTAAACCGAATCTATTTGATATTTTTTTTCAATGTTAAAAATCATCTATATAATTCTGAATTTATGTATGACTGATTTTGAAAATGATCATATCAAGTAAAAATGCACCCAAAACATCACATATAAAATATTACGGATAAACACGTTTACCTCTTATAGCATAGAATCTTTTGATACAAGCGGAAGCGCATGATCTTTACTTTCACATCACTAGCATAACTTTTAACTACAAACACGTACATTAAGAAAAAAAAAGACTATTCCACAGTATAAATGCCCATTCAGAGAGTAAATCAAGTATCTTATGGTGGAGAGAGTATTTTTGTAACAAAAAGTGTAACCCCCATAGATTTACTAAAGACCTATTTATAAAGGTCTTGAAGAGTTCAAACCCAAGTTTGATTCTTATTCCTATCCTAATTAGGAATTAATTATCCTAATCATAATAGAATAATAAAGATAGAGTCATGAATCTACCCAAACTCTATCATATCCATTTTTTAATAATCTATACTTAAATACAATAACAAATGTTGAATTGATAAAATATCACTTTTCATTCACAATGTGATACAATAAAATACGTTAAAATATAACTATATTTTAATTATAACAAATTAAATTAATTATTACTAATTTAAACATGCTAACAAAAAAAGACCAAAAAAAGTCTAACTACATAAATTACTACAATAATTAAATTGTATGGATAAATTAAAAAATTTCGTACAATCCAAAACTTTAATTATATATAAAATAAATCATTGACAAAAAAAAATCTTATTTTAATTCATATTATAACTACACATTAATTATGCAAACTTTTTTATTTTACTGTCAATATATCAAATTGCACCAACATGTATGTGAATATAAATTATATATATAGTATTTTGTTAATATGATAAGTTTTAGTAACTAAAATTATCATTTTAATATTTCATATTACTTTCTATAAAAAGAATATTTTGCATCACTAATAAATATTGCATGTTTACCTGAAAATTGCAATTAATAATTTACCTCATTTTCTTCAAATTACCAATAACAGAACAAAAATAAATCTACAATTGCACAATAATATATTAAAATATTGTATCAAACTATTATTTTAAAAATTTTACCATAAATTAATTATAAAATTTGTCAAATAAATAAATAGATTTAATGACACATATATAATTTTTGCTTACTTTTTAATTTGTGTAACTGATAAAATATCACCTCAAATTTATAATTATAACAAGAATAAAACATGGAGATTCTTCAAAATGCTGGGATACGTGTGTTTGAGGGGTGAGGGGAGATTTACAATTCTTCTAGTGTTGGAAGGGTAGAAGAGACTTCTAATTCTGTAATGATCTGTTGCGAAATAAGGTGATTTTTTAACCACCAAGCAGCTTGTCTGGAAAATATCACCCACTCCGAATTTCATATCCATGTATTGCATGATTAATATATACCATTTCATTTGTCTAAATATTTTTCAAAACACACAAATAAATTTTCGAAAGACATTATTCATAAAAAAAAGTCTTGTTAATATAGCTTAATGTGAAACACATTGATTTGTATAAAAGAAAAAAAATATACAAAAATTATAAAAATTGGGTGCAAGAATTCTTTTAAAAAGTACATGGTTGAAAATATTTTTAATGAAGTTTTAATATATTTTTTTCTAAATTTATTATTTATGTATGCAAATTATTTTTTAAAATAATAATACATGAATTTTATAATTTCTTTCCATTTCTTTATTTTTCTTGAATAAAATTATATTTTAAGAAAAAATTAATGAGGTCCAAATTTTACTAAACAAATTTAAATTTCTTTTTTTGGAAAACACAATACCGGATGAAGCTTAAGATTTTAATTTCGTACTTTACAATTTTTAATATACATCAGTAAATAAATTATCATAAATTTGAATTTTTAAAGTGATAATTTGAAAATGTAAAAATTTGTTAAATTTAATAGATATGAAATGTAAAAAAATAAAACCAATTCGTACTCGCACATCTTTTTTAACAATTTTTTATATATATTTTGTCAACTTATACTTCAACACATTTCACCTATGGTAGAGCAAGCAGTGCTTACACATATAGCAGAATTGGCAGCGTTAATTTCTAGTCCTGATCTTGCCAATAATTCCTATTTCATATCGGCAGTTTAATTTTCTAAAAATTGGGAATGATGAATGTGTCCTGATGCATGAGATTACAAATACTGAAATCATATATTGCACACATATATAATGATCTGATCTAGAAAGAAGAACAAGAACACATCTTAACAATCAGAAGATAATAAAACATGGCTCCCTCTTGCAGATTGTGCGTTGTGAAGCAACCTTCATACTTGCATATTCGTTCAACAAACTTGCAGAATGTGTGTTCTGAAGCAACCTTCTCGGAGCAAATGGACACCTCCGTTTTCATTTTTCACTAGCTTGTTTGCAAGCAATTGCGCACTCTGAATAACCAGAAGATAAAAATGTCTAATAGAAGTTTGTAGCATGACTAATCAAATAAAAGCTTCCTACAATCTCAAGCACTAATGTCTGCTAACTTACCTTCTAGCCAGTATTTGCAGTCTTCCACCAGGACAGACACGTACATCTTCTGTGCTTCTTCAACTATCCTTTTTTTTTTTTTTTTCCTTCTTCGATCTCATTTTGAACCTGCAGCAGAACTAATTTTGGTTGAATAGACTGACTGCTAGACACAAGAGGCTTGCTAATACTTTAAGCACATATATTAGCACTGAGAAACTAACTTTACGCAAATATATTAGCACTGAGAAACTAACACCTAAACTTTCTTTGTCTATTAAACCATGTTTTGCTTTCCTAGCAAAGCGTGAAATAAATTTCTGACATTAGGATTTTTAATCTCCGCCAACAATTGGTTCAGTGGTAAAATAGAACTGCTGATAGCAGAAAAAAGGTTTAGGTGCGATTCAGAACTTTCACAAATCTTTCGCATTAACTTAGAAGTAGCATCCTTCAGAGAGAGAAGGAACATATTTTAACTACAAGATGAAGGATGAAGTGACAGAAACATGCAACATGGCTTGACAGTTGCAAGGTTAATGCTATGAGCTTAATTGAACCCAAATGCGAAGACGTGCATAATTTACCTGGCTTAAGAATGGTTTGTGCCAGATCTAATGGATCCTGACATGCTTGAAGAGAAAGAATATTGGCTCTAGAATCCTGCTAGGATACACAATATTGGCAATCAAAATTGGAATATCCAAATTGGCAAAGAGCTTCTTATGTAAGTGGAAAACCTGTAGATTTGAAAAGCAACTCTGCTTACTATGATAGTTCAAGGCCTTCACTTTCATTAATCAGAAAACCTATCAAGAAAGCGAAAAGATCAGATACTAAAAAATAAAAATAAAAAAAGGAAAATGAAAAGATGCAGTGCAACAGTAATAAATAATTGTATTTGAAATAAGATGAGACCTCACATGTATTTGAGGCGAATGTGAGCAATCTTTGACCATTCTGCTTTCTCTTTTTCACACTTTTTCTGTAGTAAAGGACATCCAATGATAGATAATTCAGAAATTGACAAAGGAAGCCCCTCTGCCGGTAAGAACTGGAGCTTAGGGCACTCATGGATTGTCAATTTTGCTAGAGAGGTAATACACTGGAGTCCCTTATAGTTCAGAGATTTCAGATTCTCGAGGTTGTAGATTCCTAGAGACGATACGCCAGAGGGAAGGAATGCCTCTTGAGGAAATGATTCCACATCTTCGTACACACCAAATCGAAACTCTGAAAGAGAGGACAGCATTTGCAAACCCCGTTTCATGAGGTCAGCAATCAGCTTGCCGCATCCAGAAATGTGAAGTGATTCTAATTTTGACGGCAAACCCCCATTCAGGAACGAGTCAAGTTTTGGACAAGAATTTATTTTCAAACGCTGCAGGGATGGTAAGAGGGACTGCATGCATTCGGGCATTAACTGCAGCTTAGGGCATTCCCCAATGTCCAATATTCTAAGAGAGGACAGGTGTTGAAGCACCTTGGCAGCTAAAGATTCTAGATTTGCGAGTTCTTGGACACTGAGAACTTCCAACCTTAAGGGCAAACCTTCTGGAAACAACCGAAGGTTTGGACATGCGCCTACATACAACTCCATGAGGGCAGGAAAAATGAAGTTCATGCCCTCAGGCAGAAACTCAATATTGGAGCACCTCCATAAGTTAAGCATAGTCAAATTGGGAGCAGACAATCCTCTTGGAGAGGAAATTATATTTTTGCACTCACTAATTTGCAAAAATGTCAAAGACATTGAATATCCAGAAAGCGATTCAAAATTCTCGCACCTTCCGATTTTAAGTCTCTGTATATTAGGAAACAACTCCAGCGAGAAGCATGAGAGTGAACTGAGATTTGTGATTTCAACTTCAGTAAAACTGGCTGCTGTTACTCCAACTGTTTTTTCTACTCTCATGTTTGGAGAAAGGTAGTAGAAACCCCGGACAATAAGTCGGTAGAACCCTGAAGGCAATTTATCTAAGCTTGCATCACAATCGCCCTTAAACATCAAACCACTGGTTGCAGGGGAACTTGGACCATACACCACCAAAACATTTATCCTTGTGGAAAGATGGAGAATAATATGTGAACTTGGAGCTGCTATTGCTTCGGTAGGAACAGAGATCACATTAGGGCGCTTCTTGATCTCGAAGGAACTGAGAGAAATGAGATCCCCAGGTGTTGCTTTCAGGGCATAGTATGAGTCCAAATACGAACATCGACTGATATAAAATCTCTCTAATTTGGGGAATAACTCTACAGGGAAGCACTTAAGTAAATTGTTGTTTTTGATTTTAATTTCTCCCAAACTGTTGAAAATGCCATGCAGATGATCCAATTCAATTTCTTCCGTAGAGACCATTCCATCTATCACAAGGCAGTGCAGCCCAGAAGGCAATTTTGATAACCTGATACCACCAGACCCGCCACGGAACTCCATTTTATGGATAGTTGGAGCCCATGGAAGTGAAGCTAACATCAGTTTTGGACATTCTACAATGCAAAGCTCCTGAATTAGAGGTAAATTATTGCACACCGTTCTTGCCAATGACCCACTGGACTGATCAATAGCCGTTTCCTCAATAGCATTCAAGGATTCAAGACTTGGACATCCCTTGATACAGAGTGTTCTTAACTTGGGGAAAGTCCCTGATGGGAAGCACTTGACAGAGCTACAGTCTGATTTCAATATATTCTAAAGAAGTGTATAGACCATCAGCTTGCTTTAGTGTCTCCCAAATTGCCAAGGAACAGAAAGATCGATTAACAGCCATTTCCTTAATTGCCCTCAAGGATTCAAGGTTTGGACATTTTGATATGAGAAAAGATTCTAGCTTAGGGAAAGACCCCATTGGAAAGCACTTGAGAGAGCTGGAGTCAGTGATTTCAATAACTTTCAAAGAAGTGCATAGACCATCTGACTGCCTTAGTGCCTTCGTTAGGGATTCCGCAGATTGGAATTTCTCAACTCTCAGAGAACCGAACCCAGAAGATGATGTATTTAATGTCATATGGCGACAATTATCTATTACTTTCATCCGAAATTCAACTGATACCCTTGGAAATGTAGACACAAGCTGCGGACATCTTTCAATCTCTAAGATTGTTAATGAAGGAAGGTGATAGAGAGCAAAAATCAAGATAACCAAATAATCACGTAAAACAGAAATCAAACGAAGAAATGAAAGAAAGAAGGGAATGGTTTCATTGATAAAATCTGGAAAATACAAGTGAAATAAATCCCAGAAAGAAAACACTTCCCTCTCCAAACAATGGAACCCTGCTAAAACAGCAGCACAATACAAATGATTTCCAAGATAATAAACCCTTCCCTCCCTTATTAGCTATATAATAACAAACTAAAAGAAGAAACCGTTTCTTTTCCTTGCTTCCAGCTTGGCACAAGGTGCACGGTTTATTGCTGTCCCTAACTGAATTATTCCAGCCCATTTGGTAGTGTCCAGCTAAGCCCCTCAAGTTGCATCTGCTGTTTCTTTTGGTGAACTTGCAGGTCCCTTGGCCCAAGCAAATTTGGATCCATGAGCCTTGCTCGAATAGCACCCTCTCTATCAATGCCACCCTCTTGAAATAAAGTCTTGTCCTCAAGACTTAGCTGAGGGTACTCATCCCTCATTATAAATTTGTCTATCCAAGTTGCAACGTTGATGCTCTGTGACTGCCATTGCACCAGCTGTTGTGACATACTTTTGCCTTCTCTTTGGAGCTCTCGGGTGGCAAGCTCCTTCTCCAGGATATAATCTTCCACAACCTTCAACTCTGACTTAGATGGCAGCTTGTTAGAGCAAATCTGGATCCGTTTGGCCTTGGCTTCGAATTGATTTGGCCCAAGGTAGAGAAGTGGGTCAGGAGAGTCATGATGAAATGCATGGTACCCATCACAAATCTGGTGAAACCCTGGTGTCAAGTCCATCAGCTCCAACAAATCAACCCCATTTCCAGTTTGAGCACAGATTTGAAATCGGTCTAAATCACAAAGCTTTCTCTGCAACTTAAAATGATGCACGCCCATTGCAATCTCATTCTCAACCAACTGCCATGGTTATTAAACTCGGGTTGACTCGGGCGGTCGGACCGGTTGAATCGTGACTCGGCAAGCAACCCGAGTCGATTCAACATGAAAATCGGAAAGGATAAAAATTCGGATTGACTCGGAAAAAATCGGGTTGAACCGGTGACTCGGACCGAATTCCGGTTCAACCAAAAAAATTTGCATTTTAAAAAATCAATCCCTAAATTCCCAAAAAATACAGTGATATAATTAAAAACATAAAATTTAAAGATCCTATAATGTGTTCTTTTAACTAAATCCATAATAAATTATTATATATATTCAAAATATACAAAAACAATGTCTATAATACATATCTAAATGTAGAATTGAATCACCACAAAAAATTTTTATGTTTAATCCTAACAGTAAATAATTTTTTTAATTATTATTTTTTTATATATAAGAGTTTATTATATATAGATCGAAAAAATCCTTTGATAGTAATTACAACTAATGAATTGGTAATTATGATTCAAAATTTAGAAACGATAGAAATATTTGAATATATAATTAGTTTATAAGAAATAAAAAGCTGGTAAAAAATTGGATTAAATTTTGATAGCTTAAATTGCATGTTAATGGAGCTGCAATTAGATATTGATAAGCACCATACAATGACAATTAATGTTGACTAATTAAGCATCACCATGTTGCAATTGGTATATAAGTAGCATACAAATAATTTTAGAAACACAACTAATTTTGTTGGTCTTAATATTTTTACATTGATATTTATTAATTAATAAAATTTTCAATGTCTTTTGATATATTATATTTTTATTTTTTTATAAATAATTATATTTAATAAAAAGTAAAAACTCCGAGTTGAACCGATCCAACCAATTGACTCTTGACTCAGTTGATAGACCGAGTCGATCTCCAAACCGATTCTGAAAACATTGCCAACTGCTGTATCAACCGCTTCACTGGCCTTGTTCCGAAATTTGGGTCAAAACCTAAAGTTGCCAATAGTTCGATGGCTTCCTTCGTGTAATGAAGATCGATTTTCTTTTGTTTGAGCCTCTCTTTTACTCGGTTCATCTGTATCTCAACAATTTTACTAATTTCTTTGGAGTCCAAAGGCTGGAAAACAATATATTCATCGAGCCTATTCATGAATTCTGGGCGGAAAGTTTGTCTAGCCAACTCAACAACTTGCCGTTTCATGATATCATAAACAGCTTCCCTGCAGTCCTCTGTATTGCGAAGAGTTTCAAGTATAACGTGGGAACCAATGTTAGAAGTCATAATCACAACATAGTTAGTGAAACTAACAGTCCTCCCTTGAGAATCAGTTATCCTTCCATCATCCAATAATTGTAATAGAATGTTGATCACATTATGATGAGCTTTCTCAATTTCATCAAACAGCACAACAGAATATGGTCTTCGCCGAACCACTTCAGTAAGCTGACCCCCTTCTTCATATCCAACATAACCTGGTGGAGCCCCAACCAAGCGTGAAACATGTTTTTCCATATATTCACTCATATCAATTCGTACCATAGCATTTTCTGTGTTAAAGAGATAACCAGCTAAGGCCTTTGCAAGCTCAGTTTTGCCAACACCAGTAAGATCCATGAACATGAAACTAGCTATAGGTCGATTTGGATCAGATAATCCTGTCCTCAAACGACGGATTGCATCAACCACTGATTTTACTGCCATATCTTGACCAACTACTCTCTTGCGAAGTACCTGTTCCAGTAGTATTAACTTCTCCCTCTCAGATTGTTGAAGGTTAGACATAGGTATACCGGTCCATTTGCTTACGATTTCAGCATTATTGAGATCAGTCACTTCTTCTCGAAGCATTGATTTTCCAGATTTTCGAAAGTCAGCAAGGTTTGCCTCAGCCTCTTCTAACTGGCGTTGAAGAGACATTAGAGTTCCATATCTTAGCTCAGCAGCACGATTCAGATCATACTCCCGCTCAGCAGCACGATTCAGATTATACTCCCGCTCAGCAGCTTCCATCTCCAGGTTGACCCTATCAATCAGTTTTCGAGAGACGATTTTGTGTGTCGCTCCAAAGTCGACCAGCATGAGGACTGGACTGCCTTGTATGGTACTTGGAGCTTGAGTGTCTTCCCCTGCTCGTTTCACAATCTCCATGAGTGTGCACTCTCCTCCCGCACCATCATCTTCTCCCTGATCATCATTTTCGGCTGGTTCATCCTCTTGCTCATCCCAAACCACAACCAAATCATTTTCCAAGATCGCAATTCGTATGTCCCCTGTGTTGCAGCGATGTTGTGGACTATACGATTGGGTGCCGTTGAAGCCAAGCCCTAACCGACGACGATCGGTGATCTCCCGAGGCGAGAGAGGACGCGGTCCCCTAACTCGTGTAGATTGTTGAACTGGGTTTGGAGAGTCAGTTGGGTTTAATGGTGATGGGCCTGAGCCTCTACTGATGAATCTTGGATTGGGCTGACCCATATCCTTGAGAATGAGGACACGAGTGACCGGCGGGGATATGAAGGCACCAACGTCGGCTTGAAGATTCATCTCCCCCAGATCTGCAACCACAGGAGCGGCGGCGGTGTGAACCTTGAGGTGCCGCTCTCCACAAGATGTAGAGTTAAGCAAAGCAACTTTGAAGTCCATAGTCTGATTCGTCAACAATATCTCATCCTCTGGTTCTTCCATCATCATCCCTTCATCGGTCTGTTTTTTGGTTTGTGTTTGGGGCTGGTTTGTATCGTCAATCAACTCAGTTTTGTTGTTAGATTGCGGTTCTTCTTCTTCCACATAGTTCTGGAGCTGGGCAATCTTGCGCTCAAATCTTTCCCTAGATTTCTGAAGTGCAGCAAGGGATGTCTGTATTGCTGCCATGGAATTTTGAATTGCCGGTAGTTTATCTTCCTGGGCATCGATTCTTTCCTCTAATTCATCCATGGTTTGTAATCGACTTTTAGAAGGTGATTCCATTTTGTTTGTTTTTGGTGAGGAGTTGTTGATCGGGTTTCCCACAGACGGCGCCAAATGATAGAGAGCAAAAATCAAGATAACCAAATAATCACGTAAAACAAAAATCAAACGAAGAAATGGAAGAAAGAAGGGAATGGTTTCATTGATAAAATCTGGAAAATACAAGAGAAACAAATCCCAGAAAGAAAACACTTCCCTCTCCAAACAATGGAGCCCTGCTAAAACAGCAGCACAATACAAATGATTTCCAAGATGATAAACCCTTCCCTCCCTTATTAGCTATATAATAACAAACTAAAAGAAGAAACCGTTTCTTTTCCTTGCTTCCAGCCTGGCACAAGGTGCACGATTTATTGCTGCCCCTAACTGAATTATTCCAGCCCATTTGGTAGTGTCCAGCTAAGCCCCTCAAGTTGCATCTGCTGTTTCTTTTGGTGAACTTGCAGGTCCCTTGGCCCAAGCAAATTTGGATCCATGAGCCTTGCTCGAATAGCACCCTCTCTATCAATGCCACCCTCTTGAAATAAAGTCTTGTCCTCAAGACTTAGCTGAGGGTACTCATCCCTCATTATAAATTTGTCTATCCAAGTTGCAACGTTGATGCTCTGTGACTGCCATTGCACCAGCTGTTGTGACATACTTTTGCCTTCTCTTTGGAGCTCTCGGGCGGCAAGCTCCTTCTCCAGGATATAATCTTCCACAACCTTCAACTCTGACTTAGATGGCAGCTTGTTAGAGCAAATTTGGATCCATGAGCCTTGCTCGAATAGCACCCTCTCTATCACAAGGTAATTTGGTGGAGTCCCTTTTATGTCAGGACATTCTCTTACATAAAGCTCTCGAAGAAAGGGGAAAGCTCCAGGTTCATCCTTCCACTCATGCAAATGTGGCATCCTTTCTAACGATAAAATTTCAAGGGAACCAAAGGGCTTGAGCATGCAACTCCCATAGAATTCATGACCGATAGACATTAACCTGTCAAATGCTGTGATAGAGAGGTCTTTTAGAGATGATAATTGCCCAAGTGGTGGCAACTGCAAACAGTTTTCGCATTCATTAAGCTTCAAGGATACTAAATTTGAGAAGGAAAAGTCTCCTAACCAAGTTGGAAATCGTGCACCGCTATAGCCAATGATGTTGAGACATTCCAAGTTTGCATGAGGCTGTAACATCTCAAGTACTTTCACAACAAGCTCTGGAATTTCGATCTGACCGACCCACTTGAACTCTAACTTCTTGAGTTGCTCTCTGGCCACCATATTGACTTCCCGGACATCTTCAGCATCACCAACATTTTGTAGATTCTGAACACTAAGCTCACCCTGAATATGCTTCAGTTTTCCTAGCTCTTTAATGCTAGACTCATTCTGTTTTCCTATTATAAAATGAGTTAATACACGTAGCTCAGTTAAATTACCCATTTCAGGTGGCATTGTTTGCAATTTAGTCCTTCTAGTATCGAGAGAACACAAGTTGATTAGCCTTCCCATTCTGCTAGGCAGCTCAATGAGATTTGAACACTGAAACGAGTTTAATATCTGCAAGTTATACAAACTACTCGCAGATTCAGGTAACCTTCTAATCAATGCTCCAGAGAGATTCAAATGTCGCAAATGCTTCAAGTTGCCAATAGAATCAGGCACCTCTTCTAAATTACGACAGCCAGGCAAAGATAACACTCTTACACACTCAAGTGACTGCAAAAGATCTATCATGACTTTATTGTCAGTTTTTGCAGACATCCATCGTTTTTTGAACAATAAAAAAGTTCGCAAAAGTTGGCCTTTGAATGTCCCTTTCAACTTAAAGTTGCACTGTGATAAATGACGAGTGCTTCCAGAAATGTTACATAATTCATCACCATCCAACCTGAAACAAAATTCTCCCGATACAATTTCAGCCAAATCATGCATAAGGTCATGCATAATTAAGAACGACTTATTGCCACTGAATTGTTGAAAAAATGATCTTGATATGAGATCTTGAATGTATTCATGACCGACATCTAGTATCTTCTTATTTCCTTTGGGTTGAACTAGAAAACCCTCTGCCATCCATAAGCAAACTAACTCCTCCTTGGTGAAGAGATAATCTTTAGGGAATATTACACAATAAGCAAAACACCGTTTTAGATGTGATGGGAGATAATGATAACTCAATCTTAGAGAAGGTAGGATGTTACTGTTAGCCAAATCCCAAAAACTACTTTTCCATATTTTTTTTCCATTCCTCGGGATCTTCTTTGGAGCGGAGAAGACCTGCCAGTGTTTTTGCAGCTAAAGGTAAGCCTCCACATTTTCTCACCATTTCTCGACCCATTACTTCCAAGTCAGGATGTGCAGCAGACTTTCCATCACCAAGTGCATGTTTTGCAAACAGGGACCAGCAGTCTTCAACACTTAACTCCTTTAAATGGTGAGATGGAGTAGTGCCCATCACTGATGCCACACCTTTGATGCGTGTTGTAACAATTATCTTGCTTCCTCGTGCTCCAGACATCAAAGGAGTCGATAACCTGATCCAATCATCATATTTTTCTTCCCAAATGTCATCCAAAACTAGAAAGAATTTGTTCTCTTTCAGTTTCTCCTGTAGTTGAATTTGAATTTGATTTGCAGTGGTGGAGTCACATTTCTTTCCACCGACCTCATCAAGAATATCTTTCAACACCTTCAAGACATCATATTTTTCAGAAACACATACCCATGCTCGGAGAGGAAATTGCTCTTTTACTCTACTATCATTGTAGAGAAGCTGAGCTAGGGTGGTTTTACCCAACCCACCAATTCCCACAATGGGAATTACACCAACATTGCTACCATTGGGATCATCATACAGCAGTAACTCCATTATGGCTTCTCTATCTTTGTCCCTGCCAAAAACACCAGATTCATCTACTAGAGAACTAGTTGGTACTTTATGTGAGGATGGTTTTTCTCCAATACCCTCTTTCAGACCAAGGGCATCTTTCTGTTCCACCAAATGTTGAAATCTCGCTAGGATTTCTTCTAATTTCCTATCCATGCTCTCTCCAAACGGATTACGAGATGAGAAAAATTTATGTACCTTATGTTTTCGAGGTTCGATCTTCGATCGCAGAGATTTGTAAGCGATATCATCCATCAAGTCATCGGCATCATAAACAACATGTTTGAGCTTGTTAAGCCAAACTTCCACTGCTGGTTTTGTAATCTGCAGCTCCTCAGCATCATCGAGGAGTCCACTCACAGTGGACACAGTCGTCTCCAGCTTGTTCAACAGTGCAGTGCTGAGCTTTCTGCCCTTGAAGAACTCAATAATCTCAGGAGAAGCCAAGCGATCGAAAATAACCTGAATAAAAGCGGAAAGAAATGCTCCTCCCAGCCCCTCTGCCATATTGCTTCTCTTCTCTGCAAGAGAGAGATGGGTTTAGTAGAGAATCAAATGAAGTGGAGATGAAACTAGAGATTGAAATTGAGGTTTCGCATAGCAAATCGAAGAGATCAATAAAGAAGATATTGTTAGTTTGAGAGGAAAGAGCAGAGCATGTGGGTTTTAGATAATGGACAATTATTGCTCTACCCATACGATATGACAATAAAGATGAGGAAGACAAAAAGAAGTTGACCCCGCAAGAACAGGCCGGAGAAAAAGAAGCGCACTGGATGATCCATTAACATCGCAAGAGCTGGTATTTTAGAGGGTCGTGCATCGGTCCGATTTAGGTAAATCCGATTCGCGCGCGTATATATATATATATATATATATATATATATATATATATATATATATATATATATATATATATATATATATATATATATATATTATTTGATACTATTTTATATAAATATTAAATTTTTATTTATTTAATTTGATATTTTTTGGATTCGATCCAAGCAATTCAACTTATCTAAATTTATTTTTTTTAATTTATATATTTAAATTAAAATTTTAAATTAATATAAATAAATAATATTAAATATCATAAAAAAATATTTTAAAAATACAATAAACTAATAATTTCAAAATTACATTAAATATATATTATATATTAATTAATATTGTTGAGAAATTAAAATTTTTTTATTTATATTTTAAAAATTTTGGATTGTTCGATCGAATCGAGTGAAAATTCAAAATATGTCTAATATTAATAATCGAACCGATCCTATTAACCCAATGTGTATAATACAGATATGTATCTGTAAGTGTTTGAAAAGTGACAAGCGATATTTTTGCCTAAATCAGATTTAATGGTTACTTGTTTAAAGTACTATATTGAGTCTTGAACTTGGAGAATTACGTGGTTCTGATTTCCTAAATGGGATACATAGGAAGCTTGAGAATTGATATCTTAAGTCCGAACCAAATTATATTCATATAATTATGCACCTGGTAATAAGTACATTGGATCATGGTAATGCAATTCTTATTTATATAATAATGTATATGTTTATAATTATGGTGAACTAAGTTTCTATGTTGAAGCCAATTATATAAATTATGTTAATGTGACTTGTATACGAAGAAATTTTTAGTATATGTATAAATTACGTGAGAGATTATAAGAATTTGTTGTAAATAGGCATGTAAGTTAAATATCATATGAATTCAGTGAGTTGTGTGGATGAGCTTTAAATGAACTATGCTTGAGTGGTGGTGATTGTGTTAAGATGAAATTATAGAAGTGTTGTGTTGTTGATGGAAGTCCTGGAGCTAGAAAAATGATATTGAGAGTGTAAAATTAAGTTTTTGCAGGTTTGGGTAGCATAAATTTTAAACTATCATGTTGCTGAAATTTTATTCAAGTGCATAGTAAAATTAATAGCAGTTGAAATGATAATTAATTGAGATTCTGAAAATAGTTATATAATCTTAGAAATGTTTTATATTCTTTTCCACATGAAGTAGCCATTAATAAAGGGAGATTCTGTCGAAATTTTGATAGAATACATAATATGTTAAATTAATAAATTTTTTAAATATAGTCAAATCTTAGAGTTGATCCTCACAAAGAGATCCAAATTCGTATGTGACATCTGATATCCAAATTTTTTAACTGGTCAGATATAGGATGTTATACTTAATATGAATAGAATTGATATTTGTAATTTATCAAATCAAGTTGATGCTAATACAATACAAATTAAAATTAAATGTGTTAAATTATAAATATTTAAATAAAAAATATTACTAGACTTTAATATGCTGTTATTGATAATTAGAAAGCAAAAATATTGATAAGAATGATTCATATAACAAGACACTAATATTCCAAACACAATTTTTTCCCCTTCTCTTGCATAAAAAATTAAACACTCGGAATAACAATTCTCGCACAAGCAATTCACGAGCCTAATGTGTAGATATATATAATCTATTTGGAAAATTTTTTCAATGCGCTTAATAATTTTTTGGCAGAAAGCAGAAGTAGCAGACTTGAAGTCGTAGCCTACTTTTGCTAGATCAGTGATAGCGTCAGCATCAGAACTGATTTCGCAACTTAGTGTTTCAGAGTTAGACCTGATGTTGACATCGATCCCACAGCCAAGTGTTGCAGCTTTTGTATCAATTCTACTGTGCTAACTGGGTCAAATATTTTCAAAACATCCTAATTTACCAAATAAATTTTTAAAACACATTATTTATAAAAATTTTTTAAGAATCTATGATAATTGATTCGGTTCAATAATCAAATCAAATTAAAAATTAAATTTTTAAAATTTTAATTAACTTATAAAATAATTAAATCAAAATTTTAATTTATTTAATTTGGTTAACAAAAAATTAAAATTATTTTTTAAAAACTTTTGTTTGAAAATTATATAAAATTATAAATCATAATATACTAAAATAAAAATATCTAAATTGTACAAAATAAAAGTTTAAATTAAAAATATAATTCAAAAATATATAATAAATAATACAAAAAAATCGTTAAATAAATTTATTTATTTAATTAATATTTAATTTTATCATCAAAATTTTAAATTATCACCTAAAAAATAAATATTAATAATTGATAAATATACTCGTATAATTTACAACTCAAAATAAAATAATTTATATATATAAAATAATTATTCAATTAAAAAATCAAAATAATTATATAGAATTTTAATTTGGTTCGATTTTTTTACGGTTTTTCCTTCAAAAATCGAACCAAAAAATTAGTTTTTTTTAAATTCAAAATCGAAATTGAATCAAATTAAAAAAAATCGATCGATTTGAATCAAAATTTGCTCAGCCTTAAAAATTTCCATAAAATTATATATTTGAAAAATAAAAAGTACCGGAATTACATGTATGGAACTTTGAGAGAATTGAAGAACAAACTAAAATTCATGCTTTTTTGTTTTTTTAAAGATTGTTACTCATTTTTCCCTCATGTTCTTCTCGTGGTAGATGATGACATGAATATTATAATAGAACTTAATTTTCATTTCACCACCTCAAATTGTCAATAGGCATCAGCTCCAAAATGATGATGATGACAATAAATCTCAACAGCTTTGAGCAAATGTCGTTTTTTTGTTGTAATTTAATTTTTAAATAATTTGGTTTAATGATTGATGCAACTTGATAATAATTATGCAATTAGGCACCTCACATCATTTACATCGTGCGGCAAAATGTGCAAAAGTAACGAATATTTTACAAATCGTACCAAATGCGAATATTTAATTAGAAAATTATTTAAGGAAAAAAATTAAAAAAATATTTTAGTTTTAAATATCAAATAATCGTTTTCCTCCCATACTATCAACTTTAGCATATTATTCCACTAAATCAATTGAATATTATAATTGATTTCAATGAACTTTTTAAAATTGTAAATAATATATATATTCGTAATAATAAAAATGTCATATATCCTTTTGAATTTCTTAAAAATGTCATATTTTCCTTTTATCATTGTTCATATGCAATTAATCATGAGCTTTTTATAATGTGCCGCATATTCTCGTAGAAAAATAATATGATATTTTTAATAAATTTAGGAGGCAATATAACATTTAATTAGTCCAAAGATAATTTGTTAAAAAACAATAATTTGAGAAGGAAATCATATACTAACTCTATTAAATGTTTTGTCAAGTAGTCATGGATGGCATGCATGCGTATTTTCCTGGTAATATGATATTTCTAAGGGATAATACATTAATTGTTTTCCTCAAAATATCAATATTTAACATATTATCTCTTGAATTAATTGAATTTCAAATTATTCATCCTAATTTGTTAAAAGTTTAAATAATAAATTTATATTATTAAAAATATTGTATTAACTCCTTAAATTTGTTAAAAATGTTATATTACCAAACAATGACAAATGTGTCCACACGAAGTAATAATATGATATTTTTAATAAATTTAAAATATAATTAATACTCAATTAGTTAATATATAAAATAATATATTAAACTGTAATAGTTTAAGGAAAAAAATCACATATCAATCCTATTTGTAAAAGTATTTTAGTGTTATATATTAAAAACTTTTTTCAGTAACTCCTGCATAGCATGGCCAGTTTGCTAATAATATTTGAGCCTTCGATTTTGCAGACATATTAAGACCTGTTTAGTTTAAAGTCAGTTATACGGTAGCTAATAACGATTTAATTTTTAGTCTTTGATAAAACTATTTATATTTGCCATTTTTTACTATAAAATTATCAATATAGCCATTTGAGGGACGGTAATACTGAAGTTAAAAAATTGAAACTTTGATATCTTAGTATAAGAAATAATAATTAAAAATTAGAAAATTAAAAAATTAAAAAATTAAGAACTTTAAATGAACTATGAAAATTTTCAGAGTTACAAAATTTATATAATTTTCAACCATTTTTTTCTTAATCAACCGAACTCAATTTGACGGACCAAAAAAAAGACTAACTCAATTTGGCATGAGCTAGAAGGATCTTCAAAACATGAATTTTCGGGACTTTTTTTAAAATAATGTTTTTTAAAAAAATATTTATAAAAATGGGATCTGTTAAAAAATAATTATAAAAATGGGGTGTTTTCTGACGAGGAGATATTTTTTTGCTGAAACCATTGGTCCCACCAGCGGTTTCAGCAAAAAAATTTATGTGCCACAATTATTAAATTAATAAAAATTTAATATAATTTATTTTTTAATTTAATTTATTAAATAAAATAAAAATTAATTAATTTTAATTATATAAATTAATATTAAATTTAAATTTATTTATTATTCTTAGTTTCCATAATTAATTAATTAATTAATTAATTAATTTTAATTCTTAGCTTCCACAAAGGCAATGCATGAATAAAATGGGAAGTAATATGGCTAATTCTAGTTTCAGGTGGAAGAGTGTAGCTTACGTAGCCAACTTATTCAGTTGAATCGAGTTTGTCACGGTCATCTCCAACGCGATCAAGAGTTTGTCACGGACATTTTTTTATTTTATTTAAAAATTTACATTATATTAAAAATTTATTAATTTAATAATCGGTACACGAAAAATTTATTTTATTTAAATTAATAATTTATTAATTTAAATTATATAATTTAATTTTTTAAATAAAATAAAAAATATTAAGTGGTGGTCATTATTTTACCGAGAAAAATCACTCTACTTCCACAAGTTTTAAAAATTCAGACCTCTGCATTTTTTTTTACAATGTCATTTTATGTTTTTTTATATATTTTTTTAAAAAGTCATTTTAATTGAAAAAAATTCAAACTTAACTGTGATGTGAATTTGGAATCCTAATTTTACAAACTAAAATGAAATTATCTATATATTAGAGTTTATGAAGCCGGATTAAAATAAATTTAAAACTTAATTATTTTTATTCGTAAGGTTTAGTAAAAAAATTCCAAAACTCAAGAATATATTTCTTACCAAAAATCAATTAATTCAAATATTGGATGTGATCTCACAAAAAAAAAAAATACTATTACATTCTTTTAATTGTTTCTATATGTGGATGCAGTATCATTGAGTTAGTGGTAGCAAGTTTTATATTTATTTATTTACCTCTTATAAAAAAATTTACCTGCATGCATTTCTCATACTTGGACTCATTTATCTTATTTTCAGGTGTTTTATAATTTTGAATTTTTCATAGTTCTAAAAATTAGATATTTTACATTACATAACTCTCCGGGTGATTCGAGATGACGATACTTTTAATTGTGGTGTGCAGGTTGTTTATAATAAACAGGTCACCATAATTTAAATAAAATAAAATTTTCGTGCACCGATTATTAAATTAATAAATTTTTAATATAATTTAATTTTTTAAATAAAATAAAAAATGTCTGTGACAAACTCTTGATCGCGTTGGAGATGACCTTAACAAACTCGATTCAACTGAATAAGCTGGCTACGTAAGCTGCACTCCTCCAGCTGAAACCAGAATTAGCCATATTACTTTCCATTTTATTCATGCATTGCTTTTATGGAAGCTAAGAATTAAAATTAATTAATTAATTAATTAAGTTATGGAAACTAAGAATAATAAATAAATTTAAATTTAATAGTAATTTATATAATTAAAATTAATTAATTTTTTATTTTATTTAATAAATTAAATTAAAAAATAAATTAAATTATATTAAATTTTTATTAATTTAATAATTATGGCACGGAAATTTTTTTGCTGAAACCGCTGGTCCCACCAGTGGTTTCAGCAGAAAAATATCCCATCGTCAGAAAATACAACATTTCTGTAATTATTTTCTGACAAATTTTATTTTTATAAATATTTTTTAAAAAATGCCCCTGAATTTTCACCTGAAGCTTAATTTGAATATTTAATAATTGTTTTGACAGAAGAATATTCGGAGGAAATCAAAATAAATCAATAATAAAACATGCACGTATAGGGTTATGCTGGTGGCGCGTTATGCTAATAAATCCATTTTCAATTGAATTTCAAAATTTTTAAAATTTTTCATATTAGATTCCTGAATTTTTAAAATTTTTCACATTGGATCTTTTAAAAAGAAAATGACACCTCATTAAACGACAATTGAAATACATGCGCAATAGTTATATTTATGCGCAATAGTTATATTTATAAGGAATTACGTATTATCCCATATTAAAGTATAGGAATTTAATTAATTTTTTTTTAAAAGAATCCAATGTAAAAAAATTTAAAAGTTTAGAAACTTAAAAATAAATTTTGCCTTTATTTTATCCAAGTTTTAAAACCACCAAATCGGTGGTTTGTATGGTTCTGTAATTTTTTTTTCTCTTACCGCACATTTGTTTATTTTTGAAAATTCATTTATATTCTAATATAACCTTAATTTTTTTTATTTTTTTATTAAAATTATTTTTATTATTTAATTTTTAAATTTTTTATTCTATCAAAATTCTATTATTAAATCATATCATACCACACCATAGCCTGTGCAATGATCGGTCCGGTTCAATAACCGAACTGAACCGAAATAATCGAAGTTTTATTATTTTTATCAACTGAACCGAATTTATAGAATAATCGAATAAAAATTTTCGGTCGGTTTCGTTTGGTTAACCGAAAAATCAAAAATTAAAACTATTTTTTAATTAAAAAATAAAAAAGATTGTGTCTAAAAATTATAAATCATAATATACTAAAGTAAAAATATCTAAATTGTACAAATAAAAGTTCAAATTAAAGATATAATCCCAAAATATATAATAAATAATACAACAAAATAGTTAAATAAATTTTTTTCATTTAATCATCAAAATTCTAAATTATCACCTAAAAATAGATATTAATAAATTGATAAATATACTCATATAATGTACAACTCAAAATAAGATAATTTATATGTATAAAATAATTATTCAATTAAAAAATAAAAAAAATTAGATAATTATATAGAATTTCGGTTCGATTTGATTTTTCTGCAGTATTCTCCTTCAAAAACCGAAGTTTCTTAAAATTCAAAATCGAAAACCGAAAAATAGAACCAAATTAAAAAAATCGATTGGTTCAGTTCGTTTTTCGATTTGATTCGGTTTTTGCTCACCCCTAACACCATCTTTCCAAATACACTTGCAAATATTACCTTATCACCGCATTCCATAAACTATTCCATCCAAATATAGCGTTAGATGATAAGTTATATCTTTCCTTGTAATGGCAATATATTATTATTATTATTATTATTATACACACACACATATCTTCCACGAGGATACAGGTATTACTGGTCTGACATTCCAAATTGCCATTAACTATACTTTCTTGGTCAACAAATTAATTAGAAGATCAGTTGGAGCACAAAGCCAACAAATTTAATATGGCAATAAATACAACACGCTCTAACTAATCCATGAGAAATAAGCAAATACCAGAATAATCTAATGTTTTTGTTGCCAATAAATACAAATCTCTAACTAATGCATAATTTGAAGGAAAAAAATAAAAAAAGTTCCACCTAACGGTCACCTTATTATAATATAATGAATATATGGTATATAAATATGAGCACAGAAGAAGAGGTATTCACTGCCTCTGAAAGCATAAAACCCGACAAAAAAGATGGGCTTGCGGTTGGAGTTCTTATTTGCAGCATTGGCTTTAAACGGAGTGATTCTTCCCATTGTAGGAGGAGAAGTCCACTACCATGATTTTGTGGTAACCCTTCAACTTTTAGTTTATGCTGAGGTTTTTTTAGAGGAAAACCGCAAGTGGAGCTATAAATATAATTCGATATATTGAAATCAGATTTACTGCTGAAATATCTTGTTAAAAACAGTTTATACAAATATTTAACTTTCTAATTGTTTTATAAGATATTTATATATTATAATATAAATTAATATATTATTTATGATTTTGACTATTTGTTTTTTCCTTTTCAGTTGGAAGATAAGAATTTTACAAGGATGTGTATCACAAAATCAGCAATGGTGGTCAATGATAGCATTCCAGGGCCAGTAATTTATGTTAACAAAGGTGATACCTTATACGTTAATGTTCACAACAAAGGAAGCTATAAACTCACAATTCACTGGTATGTAAGATTGATGTAATCTCTTTGAAAAAGCCTCAGGCCATTTATTCCAAGAATTTTCTTGAAAGTGAAGTGCACATGAAATGAAGAATTTAAGCTTACTTAAGTTGTGATAATTAGCTATAAATATATACTTGATGACTGTAGGCATGGAGTGAGGCAACCCAGAAATTCATGGTTCGATGGTGTGGAATATATCACTCAGTGCGCAATTCAGCCTGGTACTAATTTCACTTACGAGGTTATATTTTCGGAGGAGGAAGGTACTCTCTTTTGGCATGCTCATAGTGAATGGACAAGAAACACTGTTCATGGAGCTATTGTCATCTATCCTGAACAAGGAAATTCTTATCCTTTTCCCAAGCCTTATGCGGAGGAAATTCTAGTACTGGGTATGGAATTATTATTATTTTTTATTATCGTTATTATATCGTTTTAATTGATACTGGTTTCTTCATTCCTGTTGGTTTTTTTATTTATGAAGGAAACGAAAGTAGAAATATAGAACTTTAGAACTCATAAAAACTTACATCTCTCTCATCTCATATATTTATAAAACTCACATATTTATAGTAGAATTTCTAACAAACATAATAAAAAACATTCCTAAAAATATGAATATTAAACAATAAAATCAAACTCAAATTTAAATATAAAAAATCTTAACTATCATAATTCAATCTTTGACTTAATCCTTATTGATCTCCAATTGACTCATTCTCAACAATTACTGTCTTCGCAGGATCATGGTATACTTATGACGTGAATTTGGTAGCTGAGCATGTGCTTGAAACAGGCGAATTTTTTCCAAGTTCTGATGGTTTCACCATAAATGGCCAACCAGGAGACTTCTTTTCTTGCTTTAAAGGCATTTAATACTATGTCATTCCTCTCTCTCTCTTTATATATATACACACACACACATGGAAATCATGTCTTCAATTGCTAATATTTTCCTTACGAAAATCTATTAATTTCAATTATTGGATGCAGAATCAACATATCGATGGCAAGTTGAATTCGGAAAGACATATCTTATTCGAATAGTGAATGCAGCCCTGAGTTCTTCAATGTTCTTTGCAATATCTGAACACAACTTGACAATTGTAGGAACGGATGCATCGTACGTTAAACCCTTTAACTCAAGCTATATTGTTATAGCACCAGGAAACACCATGGACGTTCTCTTGACGGCAAACCAGCCTCTTAGCCACTATTATATAGTTGCTAGACAGTACTACACTGGTCATGCTGATTTTGCATCATATGACCACACAAATGCCACTGCAATTCTTGAGTATAAAGGCAATTATACTGCCCCAGCTTCGCCTTCTTTCCCATTCGATACCCTTCCTAATAACACAGATTTTAATGCTGCAATTAATTTCAGAAAATATCCAAAAAGCCTCTCTCCTCAGAACGTCCCTAAAAGCATTACTAACCAAATGTACATTGTGGCATCACCTAATGGCTTCTATTACAATGATACCTTGGCTTATGCTACCAGCTTAAACAATGTCTCTTGGAGAAATCCCTTAACTACTAATGTGCTTCAAGCCTACTTCAAGTATGCGTTTGCTCTCACTCTCTCGCATTTATTAATGGACTCAACTCTTATCTCTCTCTCTCTATATATAGATAGATAGATAAATATATGGTAATATTTACTAGTTTGTTTGTTAAGATAGTGTGGTATGATATGGTTTAATAGGTTTTTAATAAGAGAAAAAAATAAAAAATTGAAAAATAAAATAATTTAAATAAAAAAATAAAAAAATTAGAGTTATATTTGAATACAAGTGGAGTTATCAAAATTAAATAAAGATAATAAGAGAAAAATATTGAAAACCAAACAAAATCATCAATTTGATAATTTTAAAAAAGATAAAATAAATCCATGAATTAACCAAAAAAATCCATAACCATAAAGAGTCCATAACCATAAAACTATGATCCAAGCAAGATGTTAAAGTTTTAAAATAACGGTAATTCTATAATTAGCGAAATAGATAATTTTTATCCTTCAATTTATTGAAATGGAAATATGTTATTTATAAAGTGGATACGTAATATTATGTTAGTAGTTGTAATATTATCAGTTGTCATACGTGATGCAAACATTTTTCTCTCCATTTTGAAATTTTAAGGATTCAAAAGAGTTTAGGAGAAATTTTCAACCACTTCAAAAACTTTTAAAGTAAAAAATAACCTCAACATTTTATTATATTTTAGAGATAACAATTGTTTTTTTTTGGCCCCTCAAGTATTTGAGATAGGAAGTTTTAACCCTTAAATTGTTTTTGAATCAATTTTTATCGCTGAACTATTTAAAATGGGGAGATTTTGCTTCGATAATTTGCCCATGAACTAATAAAAATGGAGTTATTTTAGCCGTAAAGTGGTTCGCACGTCCTTAATGTAATTGATTGTTGTATGATATAATGCAAAATAGTCCTATTATGAATATTTTAAAGGAAATATCGATAAAAAAAATTATAAATAAAATCTCTATATTTTAAATAATTGAGTAAACATCACATTTATCAGTTATCACATAATTTTATTACATCTACGTACGCACTTACTATAAAAAATGATTTAGCCATGGCAACTTTCTGAAGAATCATATAAACACTCAATAAATTTTTTTTTTTTTCAAATTAAAGTTTCTCTATGATTGTTCGTAGATATCTAACAAGCTTTTACTACCGAATTTAGATGTCCACATATGTATTGTATAAATCTTCCTTTTTTTTTTTTTTGTTGAATTCTTTTTAAGATCATGTGACTAAAGGATGATTATAAGATCTTTGGATGTAGCAACATGAGTGGATTTTACACCGAAGATTTTCCAGATTTGCCGCCAACATTCTATGATTTTGTCGGAGAAGATTTACCAAATAATACAAGAACGCCGATGGAGGGGACAAAGGTAAAGGTGGTAGAGTATGGAGAAGAAGTGGAAATTGTTTTTCAATCAGGTAATGTATTGAATAATGCAGAAGAACATCCAATGCATCTCCATGGCCATAGCTTTTATGTTGTTGGATCTGGTTTTGGCAATTTCGATTTCCAACAAGATCCCAAATCCTATGTCAAATGCCTTGAATTTAGGCATTTTTTGTTTGTCAAAAGTTGTTGCTTCATTTGTTTTTTTAATATCTTCTAGAAGTTGAAAGTGATGAAGAAAGAAGCAAAATTGAATTTGGAGAGTAACCAAATTGTTGAATATATTTTTCTTTCACTTTTGGTAGGTGGCACAGTGGCACCTTCATGCCTATAAAAGGAGAGGTTTACTCTCATTTTAGGTAATAGAGAAAATATAGTTATTGAGAGAGTTTTGCTCTAATTAATAAGAGAGCATTTTGTGAGCGGGTGTAATTGGGTTTTGGGTTGAGAGTTACTCCACTTGTATTATTATTTATTCATAGTGAATTTTTGCTCCTCTTCTCCCGTGGACGTAGGCACATTGCCGAACCACGTAAATTAGTGTGTCATTAATTTTCTTTATACTTTGGCTATTTTATTCATTATTGCCATTAAATTATTGTCAAAATAGCGCATCGATCCTAACAATTGGTATCAGAGCCAAGGTATTTTCTTAGTATGCTCTGTGGTTGCAGTTTAAACTGATCTTCCACATCAGAAAAGATTTTTCCTTGGATACTGTTCACGTATATAGTACTGTTCAGCTATACAGTTACTGTTCATCCATACAGTCACTGTTCATTTATACGGTACTATTCATACGGTTACTATTCACGTGTACGGTTACTATTCACGTGGAATAGTTGGAGCTATTTTTGAAGTTCGTAATGGCAGCTACAAGATTTGATATTGAGAAATTTGATCGCAACGTAAATTTCTCTTTGTGGAAGATTAAGATGCGTGCCATCTTAATTCAGAATGGGCTTGAGAAAGCCTTATTGGGAAAGGATAAAATGCCAGAGTCAATGACTGAAGAAAAGAAGGAGGAGATCATTAACAAGGCAGTTTCCACAATTCAGCTCTGTTTGTCAAATGAAGTTCTTCAGGAGGTTATCAATGAAGATACAGCAGCTGGCTTATGGACGAAGTTGGAGTCCTTGTACATGTCCAAAACCCTGACCGACAAGCTGTATCACATGACGCGGTTCTACACATTTCAAATGCAGGAAGGTACTTCTGTTAAAACCTATCTTGAAGAATATACATCAATTTTAGTAAGTCTAGAAAATGTTGGTGCTAAAGTTGATGATGAAAATGCTGCTTTGAAATTGTTGTGCTCACTACCACCGTCATATAAGAGTTTTAGGGACACAATGCTTTATGGAAAAGATAGTGTGTCTTTGACGGAGGTTAAGACAGCTTTACTCTCTAAAATTATAATTGATAAAGGGATTGTCGGTAGTAAAGAAGATAATGTAGCAGAAGGTCTTGTTGCTAGAGGAAGGCCTAAGAATAAGAATTCAGGCGGTAGCAGGTCTAGGTCAAAATCTAGACATAAAAATTTGATCTGTAACTATTATCATAAAAAAGGGCACATTAAGGCTGATTGTTATAAGTTGAAAAATAAACAATCAAATGAAGAAAGAAAAGAACAATACGCCGAAGCTAGTGTTGCTGAAAATGAGTCCACATCTGATGTTCTTTTAGTTACTAACAGTGAAAGGTGCAGATTCAAAGATGATTGGATTATGGATTCAGGTTGCTCTTATCACATATGTCCCAATAGGGACTGGTTCTCCACATATAAATCTTTTGCAGGTGGAGTTGTTTTGATGGGCAACGATGCAGCTTGCGAAGTTATTGGCAAGGGCACAATCCAAATCAAGATGCATGATGGCGTGATACGAACTTTGACAGACGTTCGTCATGTTCCTGATATGAAGAAGAATCTCATCTCTCTGAGCACCCTTGATGCTGGTGGGTGCAGATACTCAGGTGAAGGTGGAATCATGAAAATTAGCAAAGGTGCTCTGGTGGTTATGAAGGCTCGACAGATTGGAAGTCTTTACATTCTGCAAGGAGCCACAGTTACAGGAGCTGCTGCTGCAATTTCTACTCAAATGTCTGAAACCGACATCACCAAACTGTGGCATATGAGGCTAGGCCACATGAGCGAGAAGGGCTTGACCTTGTTAAGCAATAAGGGTCTTTTGAGTGGACAAAATACTGGCAAGCTTGATTTTTGCGAACACTGTGTTTTTGGAAAGCAAAAACGTGTCAGTTTCAGCACAGGTACCCACACAACCAAAGGTACTTTGGATTACATACATTCTGATCTTTGGGGGCCATCACAAGTTCCATCAAAAGGTGGTGCCAGATACATGCTTGTCTTCATCGACGACTTCTCGAGGAAGGTTTGGGTTTATTTTCTCAAACACAAGGATCAGGTATTTTCCACATTCAAGCAATGGAAAACCATGATAGAAAAGCAGACAGGAAGGCAAATAAAGAGGCTAAGGACAGACAATGGCTTGGAGTTTTGTGCAAAAGAGTACAATGACTTCTGCAACAATGAAGGCATTGTGAGGCATCACACAGTTCGCAAAACACCCCAGCAAAATGGAGTTGCTGAACGCATGAACAGAACTCTTATTGAGAGAGCACGATGTATGCTTTCAAATGCTGGATTACCAAAGAGTTTCTGGGCTGAAGCTGTTTCTACGGCTTGCTATTTAGTCAATCGTTCTCCATCAGTTCCAATTGGCTTCAAGACTCCAGAAGAAGCTTGGTCCGGCAAACCTGCAAATTATTCAAATTTGAGAATTTTTGGCTGCCCAGCATACATGCACGTCAATGATGGCAAGTTAGCACCAAGAGCGAAGAAGTGCATTTTTCTTGGATATCCATCAGGGGTAAAAGGATATAAACTTTGGTGTCCCAAATCATCCAAAGTTATAATCAGCAGAGATGTCACATTTGACGAAAGTTCCATGCTTCACTCGAAAAATGAAGTATTGGTACCTTGCAGTTCTAATAAGCAGGAGGAGGCCAGTCAGAGGCAGAAGATAGATGTTGCAGATTATCCTGCTCAACAAGTTTCTACCTTACAGTCGGATTCACAACCATCCAGCTCTCAGCAAGATGATTCAGAGCCCAACTCAGTTGAACTGGAGCAATCATACTCTATTGCCAAAAATAGAGAAAGGAGAGAAATAAGTAAGCCAGTAAAATTTAATGATTATGTAAACTTGGTGGCTTATGCTTTGTCCGCAGCTGAGGAGATCAACAATGATGGAGAACCAGCCACATATTCAGAAGCCATTTCAGGAGTAAACTCAAACAGATGGTTGATAGCTATGCAGGAAGAAATGGAGTCCTTGCATAAGAATGGCACTTGGGAGCTCGTGAAACCACCAAAAGGAAAAAGGATTATCGACTGCAAATGGGTTTTCAAGAAAAAGGAAGGCAACCCAGGCGTTGAAGAAGCAAGATACAAAGCTCGCCTTGTTGCAAAGGGGTTCAAACAAATTCAAGGAGTGGATTTCAATGATGTCTTCTCACCAGTTGTGAAACATTGTTCCATTCGCATGTTGCTTGCAATGGTGGCCAAGTATGATTTAGAATTGGAGCAGTTAGATGTCAAAACTGCTTTTCTACATGGTGAACTTGAAGAACAAATTTACATGCAACAGCCAGAAGGCTTTAGGCATGAAGGCAAGGAGGACCATGTTTGTTTGCTGAAGAAATCTCTATACGGCCTTAAGCAGTCTCCCAGGCAGTGGTATAAGAGGTTTGACTCATTCATGATCAGCAATGATTTTTCAAGGAGTAATTATGACAACTGTGTTTACTTCAGAAGGTTAGTTGATGGGTCATTCATATACTTATTGTTATATGTTGATGATATGTTGATTGCTGCAAAGGATACTTCTGAAGTTAAAAGGCTGAAAGTTCTATTGAGTAAAGAGTTTGAGATGAAAGATCTTGGAGCAGCAAAGAAGATTCTCGGGATGGAGATTCAGAGAGACAGGAAAGCAGGGAAGTTATTTCTCACTCAAAAGAAATATGTTGAGAAAGTTCTGGAGCGTTTTGGCATGAAAGATGCAAAGCCTGTAAGTACTCCGTTAGCTGCTCATTTCAAGCTTTCAGCCGCACTATCACCACATACAGATAAAGAGAAAAGATACATGGATCATGTTCCATACTCCAGTGCAGTAGGTAGTCTTATGTATGCCATGGTATGTACTCGACCTGATATTTCTCATGCAGTTAGTGTTGTGAGTAGATTCATGACAAATCCTGGTAAAGTTCACTGGCAAGCAGTGAAGTGGATTTTGAGATACTTGAAAGGCTCAGTTGATACATGTTTGGAGTTTAGTAATGGTGATAGCAGTTTAGTTGGATATGTTGACTCTGATTATGCAGGAGATCTCGATAAAAGGAGATCTTTGACAGGCTACGTATTTACATTTGGTAACAGTGCTGTCAGTTGGAAATCTACATTGCAATCTACAGTTGCATTATCGACAACAGAAGCTGAATACATGGCAGTGACTGAAGCAATCAAAGAGGCTATTTGGTTAAGGGGCTTATACAATGAGCTCAATTCAGATCATCAGGTGACTGTTGTCTTCTGCGATAGTCAAAGTGCAATACATCTGACCAAAGACCAGATGTTTCATGGAAAAACAAAGCACATTGACATCAGGTACCATTTTGTTCGTGATATTATCTCAAAAGGAAGTGTTATAGTTCAAAAGATTGGTACTGCAGACAATCCAGCTGATATGTTAACAAAGTCTCTTCCTACTACCAAGTTCAAGCATTGCTTGGATTTGATAGGCGTATGTACGTAGCACTTAAACTTACTTGGAGAAGGTGGAGTTAAGTTCACTATGGATAAAATTCAAGTCAAGGTGGAGATTTGTCAAATGCCTTGAATTTAGGCATTTTTTGTTTGTCAAAAGTTGTTGCTTCATTTGTTTTTTTAATATCTTCTAGAAGTTGAAAGTGATGAAGAAAGAAGCAAAATTGAATTTGGAGAGTAACCAAATTGTTGAATATATTTTTCTTTCACTTTTGGTAGGTGGCACAGTGGCACCTTCATGCCTATAAAAGGAGAGGTTTACTCTCATTTTAGGTAATAGAGAAAATATAGTTATTGAGAGAGTTTTGCTCTAATTAATAAGAGAGCATTTTGTGAGCGGGTGTAATTGGGTTTTGGGTTGAGAGTTACTCCACTTGTATTATTATTTATTCATAGTGAATTTTTGCTCCTCTTCTCCCGTGGACGTAGGCACATTGCCGAACCACGTAAATTAGTGTGTCATTAATTTTCTTTATACTTTGGCTATTTTATTCATTATTGCCATTAAATTATTGTCAAAATAGCGCATCGATCCTAACATCCTACAATTTTGTTGATCCACCATATGTGAATACTGCTTCAGTTCCAAAATATGGATGGCTTGCTATTCGATTCAGAGCACTAAATCCAGGTATCAATTATTTTCTTTTTCAAGCAAAAATTGCATATTTTGGCTCCTAAACTACATGTGTTTTGACTATCGAACCTTTAAATTTTTATTCCTGAACTCAAATTTCAAAAAAGTTCAAGTCTTTATTTGGTTATATAGAAGGATGAGCTAATCAGACCAACTCTACGTAAATCATCAAATTTATATTCAGTTATACATAAGGGTAAACTCCATTGATGAATGAATCGGTAATATATGCAGGAGTATGGCTATTGCATTGTCATTTAGAGCATCATTTCAGTTGGGGAATGGCAACAGTTTTCATAGTTAAGAATGGAGGAAGCCCCGAGACTTCACTCAGGAATCCACCAACTTATATGCCTTCTTGTGACCATGCACCACCGATCAAACTTTGGAATTTTCAAGATGCTTCTGAATTTTCACAAGGGATTTGAAAATGCCTCCACTTTTATAAGGATTATGGATATTAATAAAAAGATTAGGAGTGATTTTTGTTGGTGACTTGGTATGCGTCCCTTCAAAGACCTGTCATCCTATTCAATTATTGTAATAACAAGTGGCACTCTTGATGAAAAAGAATGCTGCAAGTCAATTTCTATTGGAATTATATATATATATACCCACTCACACACACATTAAAATTTGAATTCATTTCAAGCGTATCATATATATTGAGTGTTTGCAACTTTTAAATTTTAAAACATTATCTACAACATAATAACAAAGCACAAACTAAGTGCAGTTCACATAAGCACAACAACAAATCTAACTGAGTAATCAAGAAGAATAGGTATATTTCCTTTATTTGACTAACAATGCACAAGATTATACAACAAACACAACATCGACGACTCTTTCTTTCTGAAAACATACATTACTTTCTTTCTTCTTTCAGACCATAAGAAATGCAAGGGTGACTCTTTAACCAGAGATTTCAATGACCTTGACGTCAGGCTTTTTTACTTCCTCCTTCGGAACAGTGACGGTGTGGACTCCATTCTCCATTGACGCCTTCATCTGATCCATTTTAGCATTCTCAGGCAACCTGAACCTCCTCATAAACTTCCCACTGCTACGCTCCACAGTCCACACGATGCCAAGTATCGTTTTTGTCTTCCTTCTTCACACTTCTTTCTCCGCTTACTAGAAGAACTCTGTCATCTTCAATCTCCACCTTCACTTCCTCTTTTTTAAGACCAGGAAGATCTTGAATATGTGAGCCTCTGGTGTTTCTCTCCAGTCTATGCGTGCGTTCACAAAAGAAGAGTTTTCACCAGAATTAGGGAAGAAGATGGAAAAGAGAAATCTCTGAATGGATCCCACAGATCCATAGAAAAAAAAAGGATAGAATCTTGAATTGCCTTGAATCAACGCCATTTCTTTGACCCCAATGAAGTCGACCGAGTTGGTGATCTGACCCGGCTTAACATGTGGTATTTTCCTATTTGTTTATTTCAATTTTATGGGACATGTTGCCGTGGACTCCTTTGGTGATATGTCAATAAGTTCAGCTTCACGTGTCAGAAGTATGATGTGACAGATCATGCCGTCATTTTTGCAAGAATTATTATCGAAAATTGGTTAAAATGACTTTTATACAAAAATATGATAAGTTTTGTGACTTTTAAGTGACAAAAAATAAGTCAGTTATTTCCGAACGATAAGTTATAAGTTCAATAATCGTGTGTGAAATTGACCTGCAGTATGAGCATAGTTGGATTTATATAGGAGCAGAAGATGAATCCTGTTGGGAAATTCTTAGGACGAAGAAAATATAATTTCATTTTCCATTAAAAATTAATTTTGTATACCTATTTTATATGCTTACATTTTAGCCATAAGCTTACTAATCTACTAATTTCACTAAATAACTAATTCATAACTTCAATAATCCACTAACTACATTAACACCATTATCTCAACTAACTAAATAACAATTAATAAAAATATTATAAACATATTAAAAATCAAATTTACTAATTAAGTCACCACATAAAAATTAATAATTTTGAATGAATTTTCCAACAATATTCTCGGCAAGTCGAATCGGGCTTTCTGTTGATGATGTCCACTAAATTCTCGATCCTTGGACGTTTATGAACTTGGGCTTTTCCTCCTAAATTCTACAACCTTATAACGAGTAATCCTAACACAAAATGCAATGAAGTCCTTCGATATATTGACATTTGCTTCTGTGCAACCTGTAGCTCTTAATTGCATTAATTTAATTCTCAACTCTAGATATCATTCCCTTGCATTATGTAGATATAACTAATCTGATTAATTAGCTCCCTCAATCGTAACTACTATATTTCTGCACTACTCACTGGTTTGCAGGAATGTCAAAGACAAGGAATATCCACAAACAGATTCAAAATAATTAATGGCATCTTCCAATTGTAGTTCTCTGCAAATTAGGAAACAACTCCGACGAGCAATGTTATTAAAACCGGATCGCACAAAGCTGGAGGTTTGTGTTTGATCAGATTCAACCGAATTTTTTTCTAATTTTTAAAATATTATTAATTAGTATAATTTTATAAATACTACTGCATATAAAGTCAAATAAAAAAGATCATTCATCAAAATATTTAATATATACTACAAATATTCTAATAACAAATTACAAAAAATATTAAACATTAATCAAATACAAGCTCAGTGGCATATTTCCACGTAACATCTCTTTTTTGACTAATTGAATGTTTTGAAGGAGTTATAAAAGTTTGTGTTCTTAGTTTTAGAAGATTGTGTATTCAATTCAACCAAAAAAAATAGGTCAAGGAAATTATAAAAAACATGTCGACATAAAAAAAATAGGCCTCAATATTTTCAAGTAAAAAATATAATAATAAAACATCTATATATTATTATTATTAATTGTAGTAAGACCATATTAACAAATGACCAAACCCTAATATAAAATGATTTAATGGCATCTTCAAATATATGTACATATTATTTATAGGTATAAAACTAAACTCTTGTTAATATTTTGATGTTATCATGCTTAAAAAATCTATTTATTATACTTAGTTTTTTTTTAAATTCTATTTATTATACTTAGATTATTAGGAATGCACGTCTGAATAACTAAAACAATAAAAATATGAGGAGAATTATGTTTTTCTAAAAAATAAAAATTGTCCATTAATTTGTAAAGCGGTGCTTATTTGTGACATCTGGAAATTGAATTACTTATTATAAGTAGATGCAATTTTTGAAAGGTTAAATTAATTATTATTCTTATCATTTTTATTTTTATTTTGTTTTTTAGTTGGAAGATAAGAATTTTACAAGAATGTGTATTACAAAATCTGAAATGGTGGTCAATAATAGCATTCCAGAGCTAGTAATTTATGTTAACAAAGGTGATACCTTATAAGTTAACGTTCACAACAAAGGAAGTTATAAAGTTGCAATCCACTGGTATGTAAAATTCATATTCATAACAGAGATTTTACTCCTAAATTTAGGGCAAAATTATTGGAAAATTTTTATTGTATCAATTTCATTAACGGTCACTTTATCAATTTATAGTTAAAAATTATAAAATAAAATTTTATAATATCCACTTATCTATTTCAAAGTAAAAAGTTATTTTAACCGGAAATCGCCCAAAACCTTACCTGAATATGGAGTTAATTTCACTCACGGTCACTGAATTTACGACTAATCATTCAAAAATAACTGATTTTTTTCGCAACATAAAAGTCACTGAACTTATCACATTTTTACATAAAAGTCATGTTCATCGGTTTCCGACGAAAACCCTCACCGGATTGATGATATGGCACATTACATTATATGGCAGAACACACGTGACACATCACACTTTTGGATCAATTTCACCTACGATCACTGAACTTTTAAATTATCACCCAAAAGTAACTGACTTATTTTTTATGATTAAATATCACTGAACTTATCATCTTTTTACAGAAAAGCTATTTTGACCGGACACATATAGAGATGGATTTATTGTAATGGCTTCAACACCGGGTCAGCCGTAAATAGTACCTTCCGACAGTGAATAGTATTTTCCGAGCCCGAAAGGACATCTAAAAGTGAAAAATATTTTATTTGACCATCGGAAAGTATTGCTCATGGTGAGTCCGGAGTTGAAATTTGAAGTGAAATTGAGGTCAGATAGGCCTCCGAAAGTCAAAAATACGAAAAAGTTAGCGAGTCAATTTCTCTCGTAGAAAGGGGACTTTATTTTGCTTAAATAATTAAAAATAGTAAACGAACTCCGAATATCACCAGATTTTGTTTGCCAACATGAATTTTTATGTAGAATATTTTGGTGATGAGAATTGAATTTTTCGGTGACTCCGATAGTTGTCGAATCGGATCGATAAGTTTGAATCGGACCGATAATGGACTCCGATTGAGCCAAAAATTTAAGTCCTACCTATTTTTTATGTTTCAAGAATTATGAAATCAAATTTGTAGTGATTTGGAGTGAGGAGATGAGAAAAATCATTTTGGGCTTTAAATTAGGTTGTTATTGGGCTTCAATTAATTAATTAAGCCCACTAACATATCCAAGCCCATTTTACCCAAAATAAGTGGTATAAATAGAGGGAAATTTCTGGAGTGGACCAGCAGCTTCACCTCCTTCTCCATGTCCTCTCCATGGCTGAATTAGCTTCCTCCTCTTTGCTTAATTGTTTCTTTCATTCTTTCTCCATCTCACACTAAACTAAACCATAGGATAATAATTTCCACCTCCCTAGTTGAGGTTAGTGTCCTCCTCTCTTCAAATCAAGGAAGAAAATCAAGAAAAATCAAGAGAGAGAATTTGGGGTTTCATTTGAGGTAAGTGAAACCAATGAGTTAAAATTCTTTCTAAGGTGTTTTCTACTATTTCAAGGTGTCTAGATCTCTTTTATGGTGTTAATTTTAGCATTTGAAGCCAAGAGAATGGAGTATTAATGGATTAAGAATTCGGTTTCCTTAGGTTTTCAAGGAGGAGAGCAAAGTAAGCATGTTAAAGGCAAGGAAAAGGAAGTTTAAGCATCCCAAAGCTAAGGAAAAAGGTAAGTAACTACAAAATTCCTTAATTTCCCATTTAATATGAATTTTGCTTGATTATGTAACCAAAATAATAATGTGTAAAATTGTTAATTGATGCAATTATGTTAGGGTAATTGCAATTAGATTAGAGAAATGATGAATGGAAAGTGAAAATGAAAGAAAGAAAAATTGTAAGGTAGGAAAAGAATGGTGGCCGAAATATTAGTGAGAAGAAATGGTAAGGAAAATGCATGAAAATAATGTATGGTAACTTAAATTAATTGTAGACATGATAATTGATGTCTATAAATTTTTAGAGAATATTTAAAATTAATTTGGGAATTTTTAAGATTTTACATATTGTATGTATTAAATGAAAATTGTGATTTATTGTGAATTAAATGATTATTTTGATGAAAAATGACCTTGACCAATAAATAATGCATAAATAAATTTTATTAGAATTTATTAAAGTTATTGGAATTTTATTGGAATTTTTATGTGTATATGTATAATGGAAATAATTGAAATAGCAATGCATAGTTGTATAAAAATGACTAAAGTGATGAATAAGTATGACAAATAAATTAATGTCAATGACGAGAAATAAAAAGTCAACCGACCGATTTTTCGAAATAATTATTAGGTCGTGAAACTAATAGGAATAATGAATTATTGGAAAATAATTCATAAATAAATAGAAATGATTGAAATAAACTAATACGTGAATAAAAGAAAGATAAAATGAATTTTTAATAGAAAAAGGATTTAAATGAAAAGAAATAAAAGTTTTGGGGCAAAGTAGGTAATTAACGCGTAAAAATAAGTAAGAAATACTACCAAGGGTAAAATGGTAATTTTAGAGAATTAACTGTATTAAAAGATAAAGTTTCCATGGTATGAGGACTAAAATGAAATTTTACCCGAAAATGGTAAAAGAAATAATAAACGATGGATAATGAAAGAAATGATATAATAAAAATAGAAATAAATGATTATAATGGCAAAATCGTAATTATGCATTTGAAATAAATAAATCGATAGAAAAAGTCAAATTATGCATGTTCGAGGCCTAAAATAATAAATGATATTAATTAAGTCCCTAATTGCCTAAAAGTAAAAAAATAAAAATGTGACTAATTTATCAAAATAAATTAGTCAACAAAAAAGTATTAAAAGAGTTAATGATTATAAAAATGATTCGCCGACGAAATAAGGTTGGCATACCAAATGATTAAAAAGCTTGAGCAATAAAAGAAAAAGGAGTCAACTATTGAATTATTAGAGAATAAATTGTAAAGAATTATATAAAAAGAATAAAAGGAAATTGTGAATTATAATGTCATAATTCATAATTTATAATTTGTATAAAAGATTGAAAAGTTTAAGTATCTGAGTGAATTATCGAAAAATAATTCACAAAAGTGACTGGAAAAGAGAAAGTGAATAAAATGATAAAAAGCTATTGAATAGTTAAAGGCACAAAAGAGTGCATTTGATCAAAATAAAGTATAGTAACAAATAAAAGAAATAACTTAAAGATTTTAAATGTCCAAAAACGTTTACAAATGTGATTGATTATGTTTGCCCTTAGCAATAGACGGGTATTATGATTCTTGTTTTGGATATAATTGGCTAGCCATAGGGACACATCTGTATCGCGGTGCAAGTCATGGCGACTTGCTTAGCTATAGGCGGGATCTTCGATCTCCATAACTTCTGTAAAAGTGAAAATGTATATATTTCTGCTATGTGAGACTTGATCTTTCAGGATCATTTCTCTATCTGTTATGTGGAACCTTCGAGTCCAGTCCCGAGTATCCTTGGTGGGAAACCTGTTATATTGTATTAGGGGCACATCGAAATGAATAAATTAGTACTGTTTAATTGAACTGAATATAAAGATAAAAAAGTTATATCGAAAAAAAAAACGATTCGTTTGAAAGAGAATGCAAAGTTGAAATAAATCTGTAAAGGTTTCTGATAAGAGTATTTGAAAAGAAAAAGAAAGGTTTTATAAGAATAAAATATTAAATCAATGTTTAGTTAGACTTTTATAAGAAATTCAAATATATCTTGTTTTACATGAAAAAATAACTTTAATTGATTAGTAATTCTTGTACCATTTACCACTGTAAAGATAATGACAAGTCTGAAAAATAATATTAATTTTCCTGCTTAAAGTTAAAAAGTGATGATAGCGATAAAAAGTGAACTTAATACTTAGGTAACATTTTTCTGAAAGATAAGTTACCTGAAAAGTAAAACGATATAAAGGCATAGAATTGTACAATGAGGAAAAAGTAAAAGATATGAGTTTTAATTAGATAATTAAATATGGATAATGTATAAAAGAAGAAAAGAAAGTTTTGACTGCAAAGTACACCAAAATAGCTATATTGCTTTGCGATGAAGCTTATAAGCCTTTTAACAGTAATGTAATTATTAGATCAAAGTTAAAGTAAAGTAATAGAATAAATAGTAAAAAGTGAAGTCAGAATATAGATTGAATAATTGACCAGTAAAGCAAGTATTAAAAGTAGTTTAATTTGGTACTAGTAAAGACACAAATACCAATACACATCGCCAAATGAATTGATAATTAAATTGCTATGGCTAAAAGATAAAATGAAAGTACTGATAAAAAGTAAAAGTTATAGTAACGATTAACGTAAAGAAAAAAAGGTATAGTTGAAAGTTTAGAAACAAAGAACAATGATTACCAAAATACGAGTTACTAACATGACTAATGTTAATAAAAGTAAAAGAAAGTGTTAAATGAAATAAGAATAATAGTAACATAAATTATGTAATTATGCTTATTCTTGGAAAATTCTTGGATTAGTAGTCACCACTGGGCATATTTAATGCTCAGCACGTAGTGTTTACTGTGTGCAAGTTCTGAAGCATTGCGGGAGCACAGTACATTGAAGGTCCAGATCGGAAGAGAAGATTTTTGTGTTAGTTAGTGTAAGCTTTTGGCATGTATATACTTAGACGACTAAGGTAAAAGTTTGAATGGTATTTTGGTTATATATGTTATTTGTCTTGGATGTGTGGATCAGTATAAGTTTTGATTTGATGATGAATGTTTGTTATAAGACTGTTATTTGATTCTGGAATTTTTGTAAAAGTATTCTCAAGTATTTTGAATTGCGCGGAAAAAAAAACTTACCGTCGTCAGCTAAATCTCGTTTCATTAAGGACTGTTCCGATAAGAGTGTTACATTTATTGCCACTTCATTAGCTATGACGCATTAGCTATGGACATCATCAACTATGGACACACATGAATTGCTGATATGTCAAATATGATACATTAACTGATGATGGCAATTTCGCTGCTGACATGTCAAATATGACACATTAGCTTATGATGTGGCAATAAATTAATCACCATGTGTATTCGATTAAAATAGCTTTTCTGCAAAAATGTAATAAGTTCAGTGATATTTAAGTTACGAAAAATAAATCAGTTATTTTTTGGTGATAAATTGTAAATCCAGTGACCGTGGCTGAAATTAATCCAAACATGAAATGTACCATGTGTGTCTAAACATATGACGTGGCATGTCATATCATCAATTCGGCTAGGGTACTCGTCAGAAACCGGTAAACATGATTTTTATGTGAAAATGTAATAAGTTCGACGACTTTTAAATTACGAAAAAAAAATCAGTTACTTTTGGGTGATAAGTCGTAAGTTTAATGACCGCGGGTGAAATTGACTCCCTGAGTGTGTAGTTGACATATACCAATAAAATTCAAAATAGAAAAAACATTAATTGCATAATATTACATGTCATTTATTTTAGAAATAAAATATATTTATTTCTATAACTTTAAACGTAAAAATTATATATTTTAAAAAACATATATACAAATTATTTTTATTTTAAATATTTTCGGGACAAAAATTGATAAAAATAAAAGTATAAGGAAAAATGGTTTGGGAAAGGAGACTTGGAATGGTGGCATAATTAGTTGAATATATAGAGAAGAGATTGAAGAGAAGAGAAGAGAAGAGAAGAGAAGACATTTGGAGCCATTTTAAATATCTTTTTCATATATTTTCTATGAGTTATTTAATACATTAAACAATAATATTAATTTATCGAAGGTACCTTAAATTTTGAAATAATTAAGCCTTTGATTAACCTGTGATATCATTTATTTTAGGTGGGGGCCCATAAATTTCATGTCAGAGTGCAACTCGCTGCCCATAATTTCTTCTCAGTTTGAGCTACCAGTTTTCTTTCCTCAATTTTCATTTTCTTCTTAAATGTATGTAAATATAATTATAAATATTGCCAAGATTTGCTTGTTTCTACTTAATAAGCAACGACAAATAAGTTGCCCCGTGGGTTGTAACACCCTTATCACTCCAACCTAACTGAACAGTGCACGCACACCGGTAAATTTTTTTCCTTTAATTAACAATAATACTTAATATTATAAATTCAACTTAGTTGTTCAATAACCTATAAGGATTCCGGATTATTGTTCATTTAACAAAATTTCGGTATCATAACAACTGTATTTCTAACTAGCCCCCTGAAAAATCAGACAAAACACAGCCTCTCAGAGGCACAACACTTCTAATATAAACATCTCAACCTTCATAACTCCATCAATACATCAACATATCATATCCAGACCATAACCACAAGCATATATATACATCCATATGTCTTTACAAAAATATGTCTTCATACACAACTGTCCAATTATATACATGCCATAACTACTAAACATTATACATGCCAGATTATATTGCAACTATACAACACAATGTCTTCCTTTGATTGTGCATTACTGCTCCTTTGATTCGTTACTTGCATGCAGCAGAAACTACATGCTGAGCATTAATTATGCCCAGTGGTGACTAACAATCCTAACACTTTCATATAGTATTAAAATTCGATTATTTAATTAAACTACTAGTATAAATATATTTTACTCAAACATCAAGGAAAATAGTTATTACTTACATAATTTACTTTTATTCTCATTTATTATTTAATTATTATCAAAATTCAATTTAATCCTTAAAGTTTTACTAAATTATAAAATTGGCCCTTTTTATCTCATATTTACAGTTTTGCCATTATAGTCATTTATTATCATTTTTCTTATACTATTTCTTCATTTATTCATCCTTTATGCCTTATTTCACCACTTTTAGGTAAAATTACATTTTAGTCCCTGTATCACAAAACTTTATATTTTAGCACTGTTAAGTCCCTAAAATTATCATTTTACCCTTGTTAACTATTTCTTATTCATTTTCACATATTAATTATACATTTGGCAAAATTACCATTTTGCCCCTAAACTTTTATTTTCTTTCATTTAGGTCCTTTTTCTACTTAAACTTCACTTTTATCTTTCTTTTCACTTCTTTTAACTTATTATCACTTTCATGCCCCTAGTACAGTACCGACAGAAATTCTCATACATGATACTCGGAACGTGGACCCCATGGGCCCCAGATAGACTAAAAAATGACCTCACAGATCATTTTTCCACAGAACGGATATCAGATACAGACAAAAACTATGGAGATCAGTGATCCTACCATAGCAAAGCAAGTCGCCATAACTTGCACCGCGGTTCAGATGTTCCTATGGCTAGCCAATTATATCCTGAACTAGGTTTTCACTGCCAGACTATTTCTAATGGCATAATTTCATTAAAATCTCAATCAAAACTTCATTTTCTTAATATTTCTTTACTTACTTATACTTATTTTACTTATTAATTACTCTTCTCAATTCGCTTACATGATTTGTGAATTATTTCACCATAATTCACCAAAATCAATCATTTTCTCAACAAAATACACATTATTTCATATTACTTCAATAATATCATTACTTACATAATTGAAAAATTATCTCTAAAATTATCCTTTAATTCATATAAACTCCACAAAAATTCTTATATGTGTTATTTCATTTCTAACACCATGTAAAGGCTTAATTTCATCAAAATTCACTAAATAAACCTTAGTTTTCTTAGATATACCATTCGGCCAACAAAGAAACCATACCACATATTCACTCAATAATTCATTTAAGCATTTATTCACACTTATGTAAGGTCTTATAACACTAATCTATCATTTTTTTAATTAAGCACCACTTTAGTCATAATTTTCTTAAGTTACATAAAGGATGTTCACTTAAAATCAAAGAAATTAATAGGATTTATTAGTCACTTACATATTCTCCTTGCTTTAGGATACTTATACTTCCTTTTTCTTGCCCTTAGTTTGATTGGATGGCTCTCCTCCTTGAATCCCTAATGAAACCAAAATTTCCATCAATAGAAACCCTACTTTTTTGATCTTATTTGATTAATTTGACTACATAAATGAACTCTAGACACCCAAATACACTTAAAGATGCCAACAATTCAACTTAAAACCATAATTTTCACTTACCTCCTTAAGATACCTAAAGCTTTCCCTTGTATTTTTTCTTTCTTTAACCCTTCAAATCAAGGGTTTGAGGCTGGAATAAACAATTAGAGGGGTAGGATTAAGGGTAGGATGCTTTAATTCCAAATAAAAATGAGTGAGATTGAAGAAATTTTGAGAGAAAAGTGGGAGAGGAGATTTCAGCCAAATAGAGAGGAGAAGAAGGAAGGTGAAGCTGCTGGCCTTCTCCAGAAATTTCACCCTATTTATACAAGGGCTTTTGGGTGTAATGGGCTTGGATTAGGCTATTGGGCCTAATGAACAAATAAAAGCCCATTAACCACCTAATTAAAGCTCTAAAAGATTTCTCCCACCTCCTCACTCCAAATCACTCCAATTTTGATTTCATAATTCTTAGAATATCAAAAATAGGTATTACATAAAATTTTGGATCAATCGGAGTCCGTTACAGGTCCGATTCAACCGGACTGGTCCGATTCGATAACTGTTGACTTCGCCGAAAAATTTATTTTTTTTGTACCAAAATATTCTACAGAAAATTTCATTAAGACATGCAAAATTTGGCAATTTTTAGAGTTCATTTGCTATTTTTAAAAATTTATACAAAATCAAGTCACCTTTTTTACCAGAAAAATTAACTCGCTAACTTTTTCATATCTTTGACTTTCAGAGGCCTATTTGACCCAATTTCACTTCAAATTTCAACACCGGACTCACCATGACTAATACTTTCCGATGGTTAAATAAAATATTTTTCACTTTTGGGTTCGATTTTCGGCCCGGATGCACTATTCATCATCGAAATTTACTGTTCACGACCAGACCGGTGTTGAGGCCATTACATGGGTCCTCCAAACTTTATTGCTATATGATAAAACATAGAGGGCGAGATTTAGAATGAAAGCAAGAAGGGTTTTCCTTTTCTATCTACTGCTGTGCAATACTACATATTTATATAGGAATGATAATAGCTAATATAGGAAATAAGCTAAATCTAAGGCACCTAAAACCTTCCTATATAAGAAATACAAATCATGTAGTATCAACTATTCCTATATAGAAAATATATAGCTCATGTCAACACTCCCCCTCAAGTTGGTGCAAAGATATCTCTGATGTCTAACTTGTCCAGTGAGCTGTGGAAACTTTTGCTTGAAACAGGTTTTGTCAATATATCAACAAGCTGGTCTTTTGATCTAACAAATGAAAACTCAATGATTCCTTCCTCAAGGTTTTGTTTAATGAAATGCCTATCCACCTCAACATGTTTTGTACTGTTATGTTGGACTGGATTTTGAGCAATTGCAGCTTTATTGTCACAAAACAATCTCATCTCAGTATTGGGGTCAAATCTGATTTCACTTAACAGCCTTTTAAGCCAAAGCAACTCATACAATCCCTTAGATATTCCTCTAAACTCTACTTTAACACTAGACAAAGCCACCACTTTCTGCTTTTTGCTTTTCCAAGTCACTAGATTTCCATCCACAAATGTGAAATATCTAGAGGTTGATCTCCTGTCTGATATATATGTCGCTTGCCCAATCTGCGTCAATGTATCCATCAACATTTAGGTGGTTATTCTTAGAAAACAACAACCCTCTCATAGGGTATATTTTAAGTAGCGAAGAATTCGAACTACCATCCCCATATGATCTTCACTAGGATTGTGCATGAACTTGCTCACTACATCGACTGCATATGTGATATCAGGTCGAGTATGAGATAAATAAATGAGCTTATCCACCAAACGTTGGTATCTCTCTTTAATCGTCGGTGCTTGATCTGGATATTCTCTAAACTTGAGGTTCTGAACAATTGGTGTCTCCACTGGTCTACAATCCATCATCCCTACTTCAGCCAATAAATCTAATACATATTTTCTCTGGGAGAGAAATATTCCTTGTCTTGATTTGGCTACTTCTATTCGCAAAAAATACTTCAACCCTCCTAGATTCTTCATTTCAAATTCGATGCTCAATTGCTTTTGTAGTTTCGAGATTTCTTCTTCATCATCTCCTGTGATTATCATGTCATCTACGTAGATTATGAGAGTTGTTACCTTCTCTTGCCGTTGCTTTAAGAAAATGGTATGATCAGAGTTACTTTGACAAAACCCATATTTTCTCATTGTTAGGCTAAAGAGACCAAACCATACATGAGGTGATTGTTTTAGTCCATACAAAGCTCGTTTTAATTTACACACAACCTCATTATGAGGAGTCGTGGTGTAACCCAATGGAACATCCATGTAAACTTCCTCTTTAAAATCTCCATGTAGGAAAGTATTTTTTTTACATCAAATTGATGTAGAGGACAATCAAGATTTGCTGCTAGAGATATCAATACTCTAATGGTATTGAGCTATGCTATTGGAGAAAAAGTCTCTTGATAGTCAACACCATATGTCTGAGTGTAACCCTTTGCTACCAATCTTGCCTTATATCTTTCAATATTCCCACCAGCCTTATACTTGATAGAGAAAACCCATTTGCATCCAACTGTTTTCTTCCCCTTTGGTAACTGTACAAGGTCCCATGTCTGGTTCTTGTGTAGTGCTTCCATCTCATCTTTGATTACTTGAAGCCATTTCGAGTTTGTGAGAGCTTCTTGAACTCCATGAGGTATGTGGTGAGCTGATAAATTTTTTACAAAACCTTTGAGAGAATTAGATAGCCTTTCTGTTGTCATATGATTGGCAATAGGGTATCTTGATTGTCTTCCTTCAATGTCTGGAGAATAACAATCTAGGGCCTTCCCTCTATTATGCCTTAAAGGTAAGTGATAACCAACAGGAGTATCTAAAACAACACTAGAGTGTGAGTGCGGGCTTACCTCATGGATACCCTCAGGAAGATTCTCATTGTCGAGTACATGAAAAGGGGTCTGTTCACTACTTGATTCAAATTCGTGCTCCAAAACGTTTTGACTATTAGCTCTTTCTTCTATACTTGCACCTGATACTTCTGTACTTTCACCTAATACAATTTCTTGGATAACTCTATCCTCACCAACCACATATCTGTCTTTACTCTTTTCTGCATTTCCCACATCTTCATCTTTACTTTTTTATTCATTTCCCATTCCTTCGTATTGTGAACATTCCCACCAATTTTTTTCTTCCCATAGCTCCTTTTGAAGATGAGAATTTGATGCTGGCAAGGAGTAAAAATTCTCAGATTCTAAGAAAGTGACATCCATGGTGATATAGGTACACCTGGAGGTAAGGTCATAACATCAATGGCCCTTCTTTATCGTACCATAACCTAAGAAGGCGCATCGAATAGCACAAGGATCAATTTTAGATCTTTGATCTTTGTGTACATGGACAAATGAAACACATCCAAAAACAAGTGGAGGAAGAAGCAAAACCGATGGTAAGTTTACATGAGTAGCTAACGTTTGCAATGGGGTTTTAAACTCTAGAATTCTTGAAGGCATCCGATTCAATAAGTAGACTACAGTTACAACAGCATCATCCCAATGTTGACTTGGTACTCTTGAACCAATTAAAACTGCACGTCCAGTTTCAAGTATATGTTTATTCTTTCGCTCTATGACTCCATTTTGTTGAGGCATACGCGTACAAGAGGTTTCATAAAGCATTCCATATGATCGAAAGTAAGTTTGAAACTTTTGATTTATATATTCTCTTCCATTAACAGATCTAAAAATTTGAATCTTGGCAGAGAATTGATTCTTAGCCATTATATGGAAAGATCGAAACACATCAAATACCTCATTCTTATGTTGCAACAAATATAACCAGGTCATATAAGTGTAATCATCCACAAAAGTGACAAACCAACGTACACCTGAACTAGATGTAGTAGGAGAGGGTCCCCATACATCTGAGTGAATTAACGCAAAAGGAACATTACTTTTATTTGAACTAATAGGGAATGGTATACGGTGACCTTTAGCCAAAATGCAAGTGTCAAATTTAAAGTCTGAATAATTCAAATCCAAAAAAAATAAGAAAACAAGTGCTTCATATAACCAAATGATAGGTGACCTAGTCATTGATGCCATAGCCAAATCTGTTTTTCTTTGGTGTGAGATGAATGATTAACATTATTGACTATTGCTGAGCTGAAATCGTCCATGTAGTATAATCCCTCTTTCTAAGTACCACACCCAATGATCTTCTTCGTGAGAATATCCCGAAACAAGCAAAAAGAGGGATACATTAGAGCTACACAATTCAATTCCTCTATTACTTGCCCTACTGATAGTAATTTATTTGAAAAAGAAGGCACAAGTAGTGTGTTTGGTAAAGAGACAGATGGAGTTAAAGTTACCTTTTTGACTTCAGTTACTAGATATGTAATTCCATTAGCATTGACTATATTGCTCCGTCTTGGTCTTGTGATCTCCACAAAATCATTTTGACAAAAAGTCATGTGGTCTGTCACACTTGAATCCACTATCCAACCACCATAGTTACGTTTATTTGATACATGAAAAGCATAGCTGCCATTACCTTGTTTGCTAAGGTTGTGTGAGTCACCTATTGGTAGAAGATATAAGTGGGGGTTAGCTTCTACCATCACCGCTCGTCCTGTTCCATTTGCAGCTTCTTTTTGTTTCTTTGCTTTAAGTTCATTCCACCATTCTGGGTACCCATGTAACTTGAAACAAGTGTCACGAGTGTATTTTATATTCCCACAATGTGAGCATCCTTCTCCTTTAGTTTGACCTTTATTTTTCATAGTATCATTTGGTTTCCCCCATTGTTTCTCCATTTATAGTTTAGGTAATTGCTGATCAGTTTTTACACTTTTAGATGCCATAACTACAGCTGCATGTATTTCTGTACCTTTCAACATGACTTATTATCTCATATCTTCTCTTCGAACATAACCATAGGCCTGTTCAATCATGGCAAAAGGCAGCATCTACAATACATCACTCCGAACCTTATCAAGTTTGTCATCCAATCCATCTAGAAAAATATAAACTCTATCTTCTTGTATACGAGTATTATATTTTTCTATGTCCCTAGCACATTGCATTGGGTAAGGGAGACGAAAATCTATCTCCCTCTATAAAAGAGAGTATTATAGTATGTTTCAATGGATCCCCTATCTCGTTTCACTCTAAACACATGTCTCTTTAGATCATATACTTGAGATGCATCTGTTCCATCAAAAAAGGTGGTAGCTATCGAATCCCATACCTATTTGGCAGTTGGAAAGTGAATAAAATTGCTAATCAAACATGGATCCATTGAGTTGATCAACCATCCCTTCACAATAGCATTCTCTATTTGCCATTTTCTGAAAGTGGGATCAATAGGATCAGGTTGTAAATAATCACCTGTTATGTAGCCTATTTTATCTTTGCTTGTGATATACATCTCAACAACTTGAGACCATAAGGCATAATTATTTCCATAAAGTTTGATTCCAATCTGTGCAATAGCACTATCATTTGTTGCTGTCGGGGTCTGAGTCAAGATCTGGTTCATATTTGCTGTTAAGTCTTCGAGGGTGTTTGTTGTGGAGTCTTCACTGGTTTGCTTAACATCCACCAAACCAATCTAAGTATTTATCTCTTCGTGATGTGTTTATGGGTGTTCTAGGTTTGTGTTTAGGTAAAGCAATACCTTAGATAATTCTAGGATCTAGGCTCTAATACCATGATAAAACATAGAGGACGAGATTTAGAATGAAAGTAAGAAGGGTTTTCCTTTTCTATTTACTGTTGTACAATACTACATATTTATACATGAATGATAATAGCTAATATAGGAAATAAGCTAAATCTAAGGCACCTAAAACCTTCCTATATAAGAAATACAAATCACGTAGTATCAACTATTCCTATATAGAAAATATACAGCTCACATCAACACTATATTCTTTAAGTATAATATAACATGATGCTATATACTTTTATTACTATTGTTGTTATAAATCATATTATAAATTTAATTATTTGTTATTTGTCTTTGCAGGTTCATGGTTTACTTATTATGGGAATTTGGTGGTTGAGTAAGTGCTTGAAACGGAAGAACATTTTCCAAATTCAGATGGTTACATCATAAATGGCTAACTAGGAGATTTATTTCCTTGCTCAAAAGGCATTCAATACTATATTATTCTTCTATTTATATATACATGGAAATCATGTTTCCAATTTATAATAACAATGACTCAATTATAAAAAAAATAATAGTTGTTTCAAAAAAATATCAAAACTTTTTAAATATTACTACTAAAATCATTTTAACTAAAAAATTATAAATCTGACACTAAAATGCTAACGTAGCAAGTCATGTCAATTTAAAACATACGTATTATATGTTTTGAAAGGTTTCATGTGACTTTTTAAAATATTTCAAACTAACATGACCTCAAGTTAGTGTTCCGGTATCAAATTTACGATTTTTCAGTTAAAATGATTTTAGTGGTAGAATTTTAAAAGTTATTTTTGCAATTTTTTTTTGTTACAAAATTGTTATTATGATGTATATAAGTTTAGTGTTAATGAATGAAATTAATCAAAATTTTGCTTATAACTAACTATTAATTTCAATTATTGGATGTAGAATCAACATATCGTTGGCAAGTTGAATACGAAAAACGTATTTTATTCGAATAGTGAATGCAGCTATGAATGCGAAAATGTTCTTCTCAATTTCAGAACACAACTTGACAATTGTAGGAATTGATGCATCATATGTCAAACCCTTCAACTCAAGCTATATTGTTATGGCACCAGGAGACACCATGGACGTTCTCTTGATAGCAAACCAGCCTCTGGGACACTATTATATTGCTGCTAGTTAGATAATATTAAAAATCAGAGAGGATATAAATTATTGAAATTCTGCTTACTTTTAATTAAGAAGTCTACAAGTATATATACAAAAGCAAGACAAAAGCAAAACAGAAATACAGTAGTAGAAACTGAAAAATAGCTAATAGTAATTGAACAAGTCTCCTTATAACTAATTGAGAAAATATCTCTGCACGTCTCTTCTTCACGTCCCTTTATTCTAGCTAACTAGTTGTTAGTTGAAGACTTAGTCCACCAGCCAGCTTACATTACGTTGATATCTTAACATCCCCCCTCAAACTCGAGGGCACAGATCTAAGACCGAGTTTGTCACACAAAAAGAGAAACTGAGAGTGTGGAAGAGGCTTAGTGAACAAATCAGCCACCTGATCAAAGGAGGGAATGAACCGAACATCAAGTTCATGATTCAGCACCTTATTGCGAACAAAATGAACATCAATCTCTATATGTTTTCTCCTGGCATACAAAACAGGATTAGAGGCAAGAGCATTGGCACTCATATTATCACACCAAGTAACTAGAAAACCAATTTTAGGGATGCCAATTTCTTTGAATAATGATTGTATCCATGTAATTTCAGCAGCTACATGTGCGAGAGCACGATATTCAGCCTCCGTACTTGAACGAGCAACAACACTTTGCTTTTTTTGAAGACCATGAAACCATTGTTTCACCAAGGAACACACAGTAACCAGCAACAGAGCGTCGATCATCAGGAAATGAGGCCCAATTCGCATATGAAAAGCCCATTAAATTGACTCATTCATTGCATTGGATATGCAGCCCAAGATGAAGAGAACCATGAAGATACCTGAACACACATTTTAAGAGCTTCCAGTGTGCATCAGTAGGAGCTTGTAAAAATTGACTTAATCGATTGACAACAAAGGCAATGTCTGGCCTTGTATGAGTAAGATACTGAAGGGCACCAACAACACTTCAATATAATGTAGGATTTGCCAAAGGATTGCCATTGTTTGCACTGATGAGTTTGCCGGTGCTTATAGGTGTGGGACATGGCTTGCAATTCGCCATATCAAACTTGGACAGAAGATCTTTAATGTACCGAGTTTGAGAAAGAAACAGACCAGAATGATCTCTATGCACCTCAATGCCAAGAAAATGATGAAGATCACCAAGGTCTTAATGAGAAAACTTTAGATTCAGCTGTTGGATGAAGTTCTTCATCATAAATATATCATTACCTATAATAATGATATCATCAACATAAACAAGAGCAAAAATTATGTGTTTGCTAGTGCGATAGAAGAAAAGAGACGAGTCACACTAAGATTGCGTGAAGTTTCAGCTGCAAAGAATGTGTTTTAAGCGATCATACTAAGCCCAAGGTGTTTGTTTTAAACCGTAAAGTGCCTTATGAAGTTTACAAACATGATAAGGCTTTTTCGGATCAATGAATCCTTCAGGCTGACTCATATAAACACATTCAAAAAGTTTGCCATTTAAGAAGGCGTTGTTGACATCAAGCTGCTTAATGTTCCAATTTTTTGAAACAGCAATGGTGAGAATGATTCGAATTGTTGAAGCTTTGACCACGGGACTGAAAGTTTCGGTGTAGTCTATCCCTGGTGTTTGAAGATATCCCTTTGCAACAAGAGACACCTTATATCTTTGTAGAGAACCATCAACATTGTGTTTGAGATGAAAAATCCATTTGTTGCTCACAACATTCATGTTTGGAGAAAAAGGAACTAATTTTTATGTCTGATTTTTGGCAAGAGCAGCTAATTTTTCATGCATTGCTACTGTCCAATTTGTATCTTGAAGATCTTCTTTGACTGAAGTTGGCTCAGAAACAGAAGATTTGGACATTATATGGATAAAGGAATTTGGTTTAAAAATGCCAGCTTTTCCTCATGTGATCATGTTATAAGTCTTTGCATACTGCTTTACTCTTTTTTTCGATGTAGAATCTGAAACTTGAGGATCAGTTTGCTCATCATTCAGATTTGCAGCAGTAACAAGCTCTGTTGAAGCATTTTGGTCTGCTTGGTGTGAAGTAGCTTGTGTATCAGTTGTACAAGAGATCTCCATCTCACTTGATTGATTTGAAGAGTTGTCACTTTGATGTTGTAAGTTTTCAGACTGAGTTGGTGCAGATTCTTCATAAAGAGATGCTTGTAGATGATTTGCACCCATTGATCCTTCACCTGCAGATGCTAAGAACGGAAAAGACCAACTGGATTGAGGAGAACAGGTTACAATGAAATCTTTGGAAGTCTGATTTGTGAGAAAACTTGAATTTTCGAAAGGAAAGTTATTTTCATTGATAATAACATTTCGTGAAACATAGACTCTTCCCCTGGGACTTAAATAGAGATATCCTTTGTGATTTTGACTGTAAGCTAAGAATACACTTTTAATGGAATGGAACTGAAGTTTGTTTCTTTGATATGGCCTAAGACAAGGAAAGCATGAACAACCAAACACTTTGAGAAAGTTGTTGTTCGGTTTTTTAGAGAATAAAACTTGAATTGGAGACTGAAGTTTGAGAACAGGTGTGGGCATCCTATTTATAAGATAAACTACAGTTTGAAAGGCATACCACCAATATTTAAGAGGCATCTTGGCTTGAGCTAGTAAGGTGAGTCCGATCTTGACAATATGCTTATGTTTTCTCTCTGCTCTACCATTTTGAGGAGATGTATGAGGACATGGGTGTCTGAACTCTATTCCACATTGTTCTAAAACCTTGGTAAAGCTTCTATATTCTCCTCCCCAATCAGATTGAACAATTTTTATTTTCTTATCAAACCTGTTTTCTACTAGTTTTTTAAATTTAACAAACATTTCTAGTGCTTCACTTTTATTTTTCAAGGCATATATCCAAGTGTACCTACTGTAGTCATCTAGGAAATGTATGTAATATCTGAAACCTTCAGAAGATGGTATAGGTACAGGTCCCCACAAATCTGAGTGAATTAACTCAAGAGGTGATTTTGCATGAAATGAAGAAACAGGAGAGGGTAAAGCATGAGAATTTTCCATATTGACAAGCATCACAAAAGAAAGGATTTTTATAAGAAACCATGGACTGATTACATGACTTCAAGATTTCAGACAAGACCATATGAGAAGGGTGACCAAACCTCATATGCAACAATTTATTATTCGGATTCAAAACACTAGACTCAAACAAAACAGGTAACTTAGTTTTAACAGCAAGTGACTTGGAGAAGTTGAGTGATGATGCTGATTTCTTGACTTGATTAGGAAGATCTAATTGGTACAAGCCATCTTTAAGCATCCTTTGAAGTAGAACCTATCCCGTTTTCTTGTCCTTAACAAAACAACAATTAGAGTGAAACTCAACCAATACACTGTTATCAAAGGTTAGCTGAGAAACACTAAGCAAATTTTTCTTGATAGAAGGCACATGCAAAACATTTTTTAATTCCAGAATCTTTCTATTCAAAGATGGCAGATGAATAATACCACTATGAGCAATAAATAATTGTGAGCCATTTCCAACCATTAATTTTTCCTTACCGGAATACTCTTCTGCATTGATGAGGCGATTAGAGTCATTGGTGATATGGTTACTTGCTCCACTGTCCATAAACCAACCAAGAGCGTGTTCAGAATCAAGGGTGCTTGTAAAAGCAGAAGCCTGGTAATTGCTCTCTTGCTTTCCTTTTGCATGTTGTGAAGTACTTCCCATAAAATTTTCATCATATATGCTCCAACAGTAAGTAGCTGTATGTCCAAGCTTTCCACAAATTTGACATACAGGCCTGGAGTTATTGGTTCTTCCTCCACGTCCTCTTCCTCTGCCATTTCCATTTTTGGGATTTCCTCTGTCTAAAGAATAACTATTGTTTCTATTATTTGAAGTAATTTTGCTTGCAAGTGTAGCAGTTGGTTGAGTCGCTTGCACCCCTGCCATGCTTAAACGGGCTGCATTTAATTGCTCTAGTCGACTTTCAAAGGTCATCAAGGTAGATTGCAGCTCTCCCCAGGTAATAGATTCTCTTCCTATGATTTGAACTACAATTAAATTGTAATCTTCATCCAATCCAGCAAGAACTTGATTGATGAGATCAGAATGTTCAACTGTCTTTCCTACTAAAGCCAAATTATTGGCAATTGACTTCACCGAGTGAAGATATTCTTCAATCTTCATTGATCCTTTCCTGACCTTTTGCAATTCCCCAGTTAGAAAAATAATGCCAGATCTGTTCTGCATTCCAAAATATTCTTTAATACCTCTCCACAGTTCCTGAGAAGTTGTGAAACCCATTACACAAGCTGCAACCCGTGGTTGCATTGAGTTATACAGCCAGCCTAACAGAAGCTGATCCTTTGAAATCCAAACATCATACTCTGGATTTGGCTCTTCCTTTGTGGTTGGATTACCTGAAACAACAGATGCTGAAGTAGTGATTGTGGAGACTATGAACTTGGGTGGACAAGGTGTTTCACCAGTTAAAAAACCTTCAAGTTTTTATCCTCTCAAAACTGGCAGTACCATATTTTGCCAAAGTAGAAAATTATCATTGTCTAATTTAAGTGATGAAGGTTGAGTAAGCATTCCTCAAAGGGAAAACAAAGATGAATTTGATGGAGAATTGGCGTTGGCCATGTGTGGCTCTAATACCAAGTTAGATAATATTAAAAATCAGAGAGGATATAAATTATTGAAATTCTGCTTACTTTTTATTAAGAAGTATGCAAGTATATATACAAAAGCAAGACAAAAGCAAAACAGAAATACAGTAGTGGAAACTGAAAAATAGCTAACAGTAATTGAACAAGTCTCCTCATAACTAATTGAGAAAATATCTCTGCACGTCTCTTCTTCACGTCCCTTTATTCCAGCTAACTAGTTGTTAGTTGAAGACTTAGTCCACCAGCCAGCTTACATTACGTTGATATCTTAACACTGCTTCATAGTACTACACTGGTCATGGTGATTTTGCATTATATGACAACACAAATGCCATTGCAATTCTTGAGGCCAAAGGCAATTATACTCCCCCAGCTTCGCCTTCTTTCCCGTTCCATACCCTCCCTAATCACACAGATCACAATGCTGCAATTAGTTTCAGAAATTATCTGAAAAGCATTAATCCTCGGAACGTCCCTAAAAACATTACTACCCAAATGTACATCGTAGCATGTCCTAATGGCTTTTATTACAATGATACCTTAGCTTATGCTACCAGCTTCAACAATCCCTAACTACTAACATTCTTCAAGCCTATTACAAGTATGCTTTTGCTCTCCCTGTCTCTCTCACAAATGCATTTGAATTTGTTAGTCTTAATACATTGCCAACGCCTAAACTCAGTATCAAAAGTCATTTAGATATCGCAACTTTTCGAACAACCATATAGACACTTGATAAATATAAAATTTTGATGAATTCAAGAGTCTCTGTTATTGTACAAAAAGTTGAGATCTAAATAACTTTTTCTTTTTTTTTTGCCGAATTTAGATATCTACATATATATATTACTCTCTATTTTCCAGTCAAATTTTTGAACTTTAGAGTTCTTCACACAGAATAAGAAAATAATTAGTTAATGAAATATATTTTTATTAATTTTCTAGCACCCTCTAGTCTTACAAAAGAGAATTAATAGCGTTAATGGGGGATTACTAAATCGAAATGCTGGTGGGAATATATTGTGTTTTGAGAAAATGCTAAAAATAAATTCTTATTTGATTTCTAAAACTTACATGGCCAAATATTACCTATTTTGTACTATAGTGCCAAAATCTCCATATTTTGAAATTTTAGAAGTAAAAATTAAGTTTGACGGCAAAAAAACCTACATTTGATTAATTTTGATAAAATGAAGTTAATTTGGAAGTCTTAATTTTAACAAAATAGAAGTTGAAGGGTTTTAATATAAACAAAAGATAAATAATTCATATATATATAATACATTATTCTTTTTATTCCAATTATTTAATGATCGTTCTAATTCAAGTCAACTTGTCAAGTATATCTATATATATATATTGATTGATTAATTGGTAATATTGGCAGGAGTATGGCTATTGTACTATCATGTAGATCATCATTTAAGTTGGGGAATGGCAACAGTTTCCATAGTAAAGAACGGAGGAAGCCCCGAGACTTCACTCAGAAATCCACAGACTTGTATGCCTTCTTGTGATGATGCACCACCAATCAAACTTTGGAATTTTCAAGATTCTTCTGAATTTTCACAAAGGAATTGAAAATGTTTCCGATCTTTGCCAAGAAAAAAGAAAGTACATATGCCATGATAATAATTATGAACAATCAATCGAGAGATGGTAATGGGCAGAACAAAATATCCAATTAGATTTACTATTTTTAATTATATGGAGAGTACATGGGTAATAATAAATTGATCAGGAGTGCTTTTTATCAGTAATCTAGTAGCGCTCAGTGAGAGGGTGCAAAATTCGATCCGATTAGAAAATTCTGAATAATACAATTCAAAATTTGCATTAGGATAGAATTGTTATAATTAGTTGGATTGAATAGGGTTGGAGAATTATATAAATTTCGGGTATGGATTAAGTGAAATCCTTGCCTAACCCTACCCGATTGAAACCTATAAATATAGTATGCATTATGTTAAATATAAATTTGAGAGTTTCGGCCTAGCGTTGGAGACATTATCAAGTCATGTTTCTTTCCTGAAAAGTATGTTATGGAGATGAGTGCTCTAACATCCAGAAGTTTGAAAGAAATGTAACATTGATGTTAAGTTGACAAATATTTATAAGTAGTGATATTTTAGCAATTAAACAAAATAAACAGGGAAAAAGTAGTAAAATAAAACAGTGAAACAACCCAATACACCAAGCAGATGACAAACATGATAAACCAACACAATAAAAAAAAAAAAAAAGCATTATTCACCATTGTGGCAAACAATAGCGAACAATGATTTACAACCACGCAAACAAGCTCCAAGTAAACTTGGATTATTTTTCTCAAGAACATAAATTAGATGGAGATGCTATAAGGAACTCCTCTTCCTGTAACCCCGGAATCAGATTGTGGCTTTAAAAGTTCATAAGGAACAATTCCAGCTCCATTTCTATTCTTATATTTCGGATTAGCATTTCTCTCATCAATAGTTCCTTCAAGTTCTTTAAGCCTTCCGCTGAATTTCTCAAAAGCTGCTTTTATGATAGGATCCATAGCCCAAGATGGTTCTATTTCCTTGCCAATGTACTCTTCATCGGGAGAATGAGTCGACAGAACATCTAATATAGCCATAACTTTTGTTGCCTGACACTGTGAAGGGAATGTTGTCAAAAGTACCACTTCAGGTTTCTCTGCAAAGAATTTCCAATCTGTATCTGTCGGATCTTCAATTGGCATCTTCAATCTTGCAATTGTAGGTCTATTTGGGAAATACCCTCCATAAGTATATTGCCCAAAGTTCACTGCCGCATGGAGACCTGAGGCTACCCATACAATTGTTGTAATGATTTCAATTAAGTCCTGAGTTGTTTTCAATTCAGGCCACCATGGCTCGTCCTTTTTATCACCGTGGCCAACCGTGCGAATTTCTGTCCAAAATGCCTGCAACTCCTCATCGGACAGCACTACACTTGAATTTGGATAGTAGTGATTTACATAGTCCGTGACCCAAGTTTTAATGGCATCCCATAAAATTAGTCCATCATTAGCAAATGGATAATCTTCAATTGCCAGTATTAGACCATGAGGAGCTGACGGATCTTCAACGGCCATTCCTCTGCCAATTTCAAAAACAAAATCAGTACCTAATTAATTATGTTTTGATTGCCTTGAACATAATTAAGTGTTTTAAGTTACCGGCTAATTAGATCTTTGGGCAGTGCTTGGTAATCAAATCTCCAAAGTTTATCATATATTACAGCGCTCATTTCCATAGAATACTTTCCAGGGAAGAAACATGACTCAATAATTCCTCCTCCGTTGATTAATGATGATCGAGCTAAAGCATTGATCTCCATTGTATATCGAAAATGAGGGTGCAAGAGTCTGTAAATTGGATGCATAGCACTGAGCTGGCGATTGGCTGCAATTATGTATGGTTCTGTGCAAGCATGCGTTCTCAACCTAAAAATTAAGACAAAAAAAGGAAGACTTCCTTAAAAAAATTCGCAATAAGTGGCATCAAAGCTAACAAGCAGTTAATAATACCAGTGGCTAATAAGCTGGTGATAGCCGGAGTCATGGGCGAGGACATGAGCTTTAGCCAGCCTCCAAAGCCAAGCACCAGTGGAATGCCAAGCTGGTCTAAAGGCATGCTTCCATTGTGGCTTTCCGTCCATAGGCGGGCGAACTAGCTCGATGGCTAGCGGGCGCAATGTGTTGTCTGCCGTTAAGAAGAATACTGTGCGAGATCCATATAATGTAGTATTCTCAAGCTGTCTCACTTTGCTCACATATGGTAACAATAGATCATGGTAGTCTAGGATGAATAACTTTTTCTGTTTTACAGCCTGCATCATTTAAGAATTCCATCATTAATTAGTAATTCGGATATTTATATGTTTAATTCTCCGAAATTAATGTTTTTATTGTTTGTTTTTCGTTTATACCTCTTCAACTGTCATAATCCCTCCGATCTCTTCCTCTATTATTTGAGTAGTAATTGCTGACTCTGGAGGCCCATAAACAACAGGATCTAGCTCACTCTTTAACGGCCATTCCTGCATGCATGGTTTTATCCAAATAACTTCGATTAAAGTTTATGATTTTTATTCAATTCTCATCTCAAACATTACTGGTCCATATCATATGCAACTCATATGATGATAAACTCGTATGCTTTCATTATTTGTCCAGATCTACATTTTTTTAAAGGTAACTTGATCAGATTCATTTTGATTTTAAAAGTATAACATTGGCATTTCATATGATCAGCGTATCATTGACAGAATTCATGCATGAAGACTTTCAATTTTCAATTATTTACCGTAATCAATTTTATGCTTAATGGATTAAGGCCAGCAAGTGTTTGGCGACCGAATTCTTCGTCTCTAAACCAAAAAAATCTGTCTCCTGAAATTACAAAAAACTCATATATATGAGAGAGGAGATAATAAATATTCAAAAATTGTGCATTTGTTTAAATAAAATAAGACGCAGAAAAGAAATAAAAGATATATCTTACTCTCCATTGTAGCTGGGGTCTCAAATGTCAAGTACTCTTTGGCCTCGTCTGTAAGAGTCTTAACAAGATTGGGCAGCAAATCTTTCCAACAATTCTGGTCGAGAGGAGGCAAGTTGATTCCTTCATTGAACAGAGTATCAATGGCTGTGAAGTATGGGAATCCAAGATTGGGGTCTACATATGCATCCTCTAAATATGGAATCGCTGCATGCAGTAAAGAGTAACATGTCTTTGCGCCGAAAGATTGTTCCTTTACTTCCGAGAATTCTTCATCACGAGGCACATACACGCTGCTGCTCTTCGACTCTGAGTATGGATCTGTTCAGAGCCAATAGTTATCCATAATCCATGTCATTAAACCTTAAGAAAATGAACTAATGAATGTGACATTCTTGATTGAATAAGAGATACCTGTCTTGCATCTTGGCCTTCCTGTTCTGCAACGTCTAGGATAAGGGAGCTCGCTGCCACCAAGCACTGGCCTTTTTAAGGCTTCGTCGCTGTCAGGGTCACCAAGATCATTGTAAACATCGTAGTCATATATTCTGTCGCCTTTGTGGCGCTCTTTTTCATCACCATTGCCTCTTAGGTTGTGAAGCTCTTGCTCTCTCAGCTTCTTCAATCCATCTGGTGTTTCTGATGGCAAGTATGACTGCTGACAAAAATTCATGTTTTAACTTTTAAACCAATAATTAAATGTGCTTTATTTATTTTTGTTTTTGTCTCTGCTTATATTTTATTGTTTTCATTATTTTTATCAGAATATGTGTGTGTGTGTGTGTGTGTGTGTTGTGCGAAAGAAAGTAACCTTATTAGTGAAAAAGAGACGTTTGTGCTTGCTTTGGGCTAGAACCCAGGAATTACAAGCAAAATTAATAGTTCCAATTGGGAACCCATCAATGGCCATATTCTTGATGAACATCTCTGAATGGTGCTCATTTTCAACATAAATAGCTCCTACTTCTCCAAAACCAGATGGTATTTCCAAATCTGCTTCGTACTGAATTTCCGACCCTTCTTCACCTTTTTTATGTGCATACCCTTTAACTTTTGGCTTGTCCAATCCCGTCTCTTCGAAAATTAAATAAGTAAATTCAAAAATATACAAATATATTTTAAAACGTTAATTCTACTAATAACAAATGAAAAAAAAGGAGTAAAATCATTAAATCAAACATGTACGTAGATAGTGTAATAATTAGAAAAGCATTTACTTGGATCAAGCTCAGCGCTAACAAGCTCTAGGAGGAGTGATTTTCCACACCAGTCTGTATAATCGTCTCTAATATCATCAAACCCTTTTTTTACCTCTAAGTGAGATAAGTGAGATCGGAAACCACCGACAGGCTTTTGCACAGTCACTGTAGCTTTCACTTTCATAAACTTCTTTTGCTCTACTCTTGCTATGGCTTTTATATTGCCAGCTATGGATCCAATTCCAACTACTTTTCTCTGTGTTCTAGTAAACGAGGACCTTAAAGGGATAGAGAGATGGGAATGGGGATGGCCATTTAAGAAAGTTTTGGGCAGCAGAACGAAAGCTCTTGAGGTTTGAGAGTGCTGAATTTGTGGGTTCAGCATTCTTCTTGATTTTCTTACGTTGAAGAAGGAGATGAGAGGTGAGAAGACTGTGAATTAGAGGTAGGTTTATATAGAAGTCCGCCATGCAGAAGGCGAAAATTAATGATGTTAAAATTACTAAATATATATTTTTATTATTTTTTTATTATCTTAATAACACGTGTGTAAGATTTTAGGATTAATACATGATTTCTCTCAACATGTAATATGAATATAATAAACATGTACTCCATCATCTCAAAGTAATTGTCTTTTAAGATTTCTAAACAAATACAAAAAAAAAAAATTCTAATTAATAATCTTGCTTTTAGATAAATTTGCAATAAATTGATAAAAATATATACCTTTATTTAATATAATGTTGATCACTTAATTAGAAGGGGTAATATGAGTGGAGAGGGTAATTTGAACTTTTTAAAGTGACACAGTAACTAATATTTGATTTAAAAATATAACATGATCATTGAAATGCGAATTCGCTTTTATCAATTAGTGAATTCGAGGAAATAAAAATATAGGTACATCCTCACTAGTAGAACTCAAATAGCAGTTAGCTTCAATTCATTAGATTTAAATTGCTTATATATATCATTTGTTGTGATATAAAATAAAATGCTGTCTTGTGCTGCTGCCACTTCTCATTTCATGAAAGCTTTTTATGTTTATGTAAAAAAAAAAATTTAGACTACCTCAACCAAACATGAAAAAGTAAATGATGCTTTTTTTATTCCACTTTAAGTGATTAATTTCAATTTAGTATGCAAATTAAGAAAGTGATTACAAAATTTAAATTTTATAAAGATATATTAGCAATTGATTAAATTGCCGTCTTTTAATTTCAAGTATTACATTTAATTTTTTACAAGAGCAAAATTAAAATTATCACTCCATTAAGTTTAAATTGATTTAGAGTTATAGATATATTTGTCGTCAAGAATTTAATTTTAACTAACAGTAAAGAATGATTGATTTTATATATATATATATAAACAACCAAAAGTTTTTTTTTTTTGTTTGAATAAAAGAAAAGTTAAAGTTTTTGTTCATACACTAAATTCTTATACTTTCAAAATTACATATTGGATCTCTAAACTTAACTATTAGAACATATTAAATTTAAACGGATGTTAAAAATAATAGAATTCTATTAAAATATATGCGATTTTTACCGAGCGTGTATTATACTATTGTTTGTACTATTCATTTTAGACTTAATATATTTTTTTAAAAAAATTAAAAACTCAATATATAATTTTGAAAGCATAGAGATTGAATATGTAAAAATATTAAAATTTATAAATTAATTTATGAATTTTACCAAATTAAAAAAAAAAAGCTCACAGTGCCTAAAATATAAGTTAGCATGTATTATTTGATTGTTTGGTACAATTTATTTAACTCCATCTATGTAACAAATTTTCATCCTAAACGGTAGAAAAGCGAAGTGAATGGTAGAAAAAATTTGTTAGAATATGTAAAATGTCTATTATAAAAGTTAGGGATTAACAAAAAAAATCGAAAATATGGTTAACCATAAAATCGGTCCGAAACTGAATCAATTTTTATGGTTAACCGATCCGATAGATTCGGTTACGATTTTTAATTTTTATATTTTTGATTAATAGTTACGGTTTAGATTTTTAGGTACCGGTTAACCGTTAGTCAACGGTTAACCAGTTCATATATATATATAATTTTTATATCTTCAATTTTTTCTCTTTCTCTCAAAAATTTACATAAACTAATATTTTAAAATATATTTAAATTATATTTTAATTTTTTTTATCTTAATTTATATTATGTCATTATCTTTAATTATATAGTAATATTTATATATAGTATACGATTAAATTTTATATATTTTTTATATTAAATTAAATTTATATTATGTCATTCTCTTTAGTTATATAGTAATATTTATATATAGTATCCGATTAATTTTTATATATATATTTTTTTTATCATATATTGGTATTCATATTTTACTTAATAGCGTGTAATTATATTTTCTTATATTTTAGAGTTTATGTTATAACATTTAATATTATTCAAAATTTTATTTAACTTAAAATCAAACATATTCTAATTTTCAACAAATATTAAATCTATTTTATAATATCATCTATTAATCTATATAACATGAATTTTAACTAGTAAATTATATTTGTTTCGTAATTTTTATATTAAATTACTTTACACATTTGAAATTGAATTGAATTTTGTCTAATTTTTTTTAATAATTTATGTTATAAATTTTAATAGTTAACCGAAAAATATTGGTTAACCAAATCGAAATCGATTGATTGATTAACCAAATGTAACGGACTGATTAATGGTTAATAATTTTAAAAAATCGATATTAATGGACTGGTTAATTTTTTTGCTAATGGACCGATTAACCGATCCATGCTCTCTCTAATAAAAGTAAAAAGCTACACATTCTCTTTCATATTTTGTCCACTTGTTGCTTTTCACTCCGTTGAAGCTCTCTCTTCCGAGCGAAATTTGCTTGGACAGCAATAATTGATTAGGTAATTAAATCATATAACACACCACTTTAATGTAATTTGCCCATTTCATAGCAATTAATTAAATGAGTGAGGTATATTATGTTTTTGTATCATTAATGACATGGATGTCATTTTGCAAGAAACGGAGTTCACGTTTTGACAGCCTAACATCAATCACATCATTCATTTTTGCTTTGGCAATTAGTCAATTTGATTGAACAAATTTTTGTAATTTTAACTAATTTAAAGATCATATATTTAAATAACTCAAATAGTAAAATAAAATCACCCGAATCTCTTCTTTTTAAGTAATAACGTGTAATAATATGTGCATTCGTTCATCCTGAAATCCTTACTTCGCCACTATCCCTAAGAAGTGGACCCTTTGGTTACCGCGTGATAATGTTATTGTTAGGGTCTCTTATGGCCCCTAGTGCGATAATGTGTTTGTTAGGGTCTCTTATGGCCGCTAGTTTTTGTCGTTTGTGGATGTACCCCAACCGAAAGAAAGTGTTAAAGGTTCTCTTTATTAAAAAATAATTCATTGAGCACAGTGAGATGAGTATCCCCACAAAACTATAGAAAATCAACATGTGAACATTAACATTTACTTTACTTTGAGTTCAATCAATAGCTTCTTGTTAAGTTTAATCAAATTGAAATGCACATAATAAAACAGTGCCAAATAACACGTATAGTTTGAATTTATATTTTATGTCTATTCAGAGTTTAATATATAAAAAATAAAAATTTAACAGCAAAAATTAAAAGATTTGTAGGTATATTTGGCATTTTATTTTATTGGGTTAAGAAGCATATAAATTAAGAAGTGTTTATATTAATAAGTTTGAACTTTTTTGTAAGGAAATTAGAAGTGGTTTACGTCTGCAACAGTGGGCTCTGGATGCCTGCTCGAATGGTGTTCTGTTCTCGTAATTCCATGTGCCAATAAAGTATAGAGACAAATAATTATCGTATTGCCTATCTATCTGGAAAAACATTATGCATCGTGCATTAAGCACCCTCGCTGTCTTATGGGTTCGCAGTATAACCAACACATTCATTTTTGATTCATAAGCAGTAATAATATGAATATGGGGAGTTTGGTGTAAAATATTTCTGTGGCCTCATTCTTCAAACACTGAGGCTCCGGTCCACCAATTCTTCAATACCCTTTCTGATTCATTAATTTCAATTTTTTATTATATCAATCATATATGCCTATATATTCAAGGAAGTATAATTATTGGCATCATACTGAGAAAAGAACAGAAGCTAGAGATTGAAGGAGATGAGATATAATAAAAGAACATCAATTAATATATTAATAAAACTCAACTTATGTTCTCTTGATTTTGGCCTCAAATATTTGTATGCAGGAAAGAAATTAAGAATAAAATAATGTTTTAAAAATAAAGAAAATAATGTGCTTGCGGTTGGAAGGAGAATCCTTCAACAGTCATACCTACAAATTAATTGTCCTTAAGCCGCAATCACTTTGTGGGCCCCAGACATCTTTGTTATGCTTAATATAATATTAAATCAAGCTGTTCCATTGGAGGTTTGTAAAATTAATTTAAATCTAAAATTCAAGTAGAATTTGTAAAAAAAAAAAATCTAAATTCAATTCAATGTAAATAAATATTCACATACTTAATTTAAAATTAGATATATACAACAGTCAATTCGATTCAATAACTGAACCAAAATAACTTAAAATCGATTTTTTTAAAAAATTTGATTAACTGAATCAAACTATTTAAATAACCGAATACTAATCGAACCAAATTTTTCGATTGATTCGGTTAACCAAAAAATTAAAAATTAAAATTATTTAAAAAATATATATATCTAAAAATTATACAAAATTACAAATCATAATATACTAAAATAAAAATATCTTAATTGTACAAAATAAAAATTCAAATTAAAAATACAATCCCAAAATATATAATAAATAATACAATAAAAACCGTTAAATAAAATTTTTTATTCAATTGATTTTCAATCCAATCATAAAAATTCTAAATTATCTCCTAAAAAATAGATATTAATAATTGATAATGTACTCATATAATTTGTAACACAAAATAAGATAATTTAAATGCATAAAATAATTATTCAATTAAAAAATCCAAAAAATTACATAATTAAATAGAACTTCCGTCGTTTTTTTGCGATTTTATCATCCAAAAACCGAACCAAAATTCTTAAAATCTCAAACCAAAACCAAACCTAACAAATTGGTCGGTTTTGTTTGATTTTTCGATTTGAACCGAAGTTGCTCACCTCTATCCAAAATTGACCTATTTTATTCTTTAACCCAACTCAATTTAACCCAATACCCATTAGATAAATAAAAAATTGATTAATTTTATTTTTCAACTAATTGAATCTGTATCCGATGAATTTTTTCTAAAATCTCTCTTTTTTCCTCATTTTCGTCTCTTCCCATTTTTTTTTATAAATTTTCTTCAATCTCAAAAATGATCAAATCAAAGTGATTAAAGTCTTAGAAATGAAAATTTAAAACTAGAAGAACTGAAAGTTGGGGGATTCCGGGAAATAAGCTTTTGGAATGTAATTTGAAAGTTTAAAAATGATTAATAAATAGAATTTATATTTTACTCAAAATTGAAATAAAAGAGAATGGAAGAAGTATATCCGAGCATGGATTGTTCCTCAGGGTGACAAATGTTGAAACCTTATTGGTAGGGTTGTGGTCCACTGTAATGAGATCATTTTCTGCGCCCATGCTCATGCAATTAGCTAGGGACGTGCTCCCTCTGCATGGCGCACCTCAAGACGGCTAGTCCATTGGACCAAAGACTCCGAGATAGAGTACCAGTATGATTTTCAGGCTTCAGGGTGTCATTGGATGCTATTGGGTCTGATCCAACTCACTTTCTACTTATTGACCTGTTTGTAAATATATATCTTCCTTAGCCATAAGTATAGATAATTATTCATTTTAAGAGTTAGCTCTAATTATGCGTTTAATTATTTTACACCTACCTACCCAAAACTTATCTCCATTATTACAATCAATTTCATCACTTTATATATATATATATATATATATATAGAGAGAGAGAGAGAGAGAGAGAGAATTACACAGTTAATTTGTCTCAATCCAAGCCTAACATTTTATTCATTTAATTATTTTGTTCAATTCTTACAAGGCACAAAAGCTGTGTGAACAAAAACTTTTAACTTGTTTTATTTTGTTTTATAATGGGTCGACTGAGAAAAAGAGTGTGAAATTACGACTTAAAGTATTATTAGATCTAAAGTAGTAAAGTCTAAGAATAAAAAAACACAAACTTAATTTAATCGAAGTTATTTGGATAAAACCGTGCAAGAACGGCCATTGAAGAGTGAGTTTGATCATGCGGTTCATGGACGTCTAGAGTCAGCAATTACTACTGACATAACACAAGAAGAGATCCAAGGGATAATGACAATTGAAAAGGTAATAAACAAAACAGAGAGAATTAATTTCCAAGAAATAAAACATATAAATAGCGTAATTACTAATTAAAGATCGAATTCTTAATTGATGCTGGCTGTAAAACAGAAGTTATTCATCCTAGACTACACTGATTTGTTTTTACTATATGTGAGCAAAGTGAGACGGCTTGAGACAATGAGATTACTATGTTATATGGATCTCGCACAGTATTCTTCTTAAATGAAGACAACACATTGAGCCCGCTCGCCATCGAGCTGGTTCGCTCGACTATTGACGGAAAGCAACAATGGAAGCACGCCTTTAGAGCAGCTTAGCATTCCACTGGTGCTTCGCTTTGGAAGCTAGCCAAAGCCCATGTCCTCGCCCATGACTCCAGCTAACATCAGCGTATCAGCCCCTGGTAATATTGATGGAGAAACTTCTTCCCTAAATAGATCCAGTGCAATGCTGATAGAGGAGTTGAGACCAAAGTTATTAAAACCGGACCGAATAAAAAACCGATAAGGCTGGAGGTTAGTGATTCAATCGGTTCAATTGGATTTTTTTATTTTTAAAATATTATAATTTTTTAAATACTATTGTATAAAAATTAAAAAAATATTTATCAAACATTAAATATATATCACAAATATTCTAATAATAAGTTATAAAATATAATTTTAACTTTATTATTACAAGTGATTAATTATAAATTTTTAAATATCATATGTTAAAAACATAAAAATACAATCATATCATGAAAATAATTTCATGTTTAGATGGAATACTAATAAAGTAAACACAAAAAATATTAACCTTGCATATATGAGTATAATTATATTTAATTATAATAAATTCAAATAGATAATAAGTATATTAAATTATTAAGTAACATTTTTAGAATTTAAAATTCTAATTTTTCAAATAAATAAATAATAAAAATTTAATATATATATATATATATATTTTTTTTTAATTTTCATTATTTATTTATTTGGAAAAAATTAGTATTTTAAATTTTAAAGATATTACTTAATAATTTAATATATTATTACAATGATCCAAATAGATAATAAGTATATTAAATTATTAAGTGACATATTTAAAATTTAAAATGGTAATTTTTTCAAATAAAGAAATTTAGAAAATTTAATATATATATATATATGTGTGTGTGTGTGTGTGTGTGTAAAAATATAAAAAAAAATGATTTTTTACACTTTTTAGCAAAAAAATTTGGTTTTGTCCGGTTCTCCGATTTTTCAGTTCAATCCAATTTTTTTCGGTTCAATTCGATTTTTTGTCAATTTGGTTTTTAATAATTGAACCAATTGAATAGCCAATCGGTTCACGGTTCAACCGTCCGGTCCGATTCGATCCGATTTTAATAACTATGGTTGAGACGGAAGATGTGGAGCTGGACCAGAATTCTTTTGGGCCAAGAAAGTTGCTGGCCTACACCCGCTTACCTTTTCATTTTCCAACGCTCAGAAGAAGAAGTGGGCTCCTTGGACTTCCATCGATGGTGAGCAAGAAATTCAAAGGAAAAATTTGAGGAGGGATATGGGGGAAGGGATTTCACCGCTATTATCATCATGAGTGAATCTACATAGAAGATTCCATGGTAGCCATGCACCTCTGGAAGCTGTGCCAGAAATAAGAAAACGCCACCGTTTGGATACACATTTGAATGTGGAAATAAGAGGACTTTTTTTTATTATTTTAAATTTTAGCCCTAAAATTCAACTAATTAATGTGATATGTTTTGTCACCTAATGCTACTAGACATCAACCTGTCTTGATTTCCACCATATATGTGGCAAATGTGTAATCTCAACTGTTAATTATTTGTACTATTTTTTAAATTTCCACCATCACTTATATTTTTGACGTGAACATTTGCATATATGGATCTTAAGTAATCTTTTCGTAAACATTCAATACTTAATTTATGAAATTAACTCCATTATATTATATTGGTGTTTCATGCATTTGCATGATTTTTCTAAGAGTTAATATTTTTTTACGTAAAAAAAATAGAAATACAAAAAAACAAAAACTAATAGGGATCATTTAATTTGACCCTATTGCATATCACTGCAAGCAAAAAGAAAAAAAAAAAAATCCCTTTTGCTTATAGTGATGTTTATAAATATGGAATAGTAGGAAACATTATGGAGAATTTATATGTTCTGACTATGTACAAGAGAAAATAGCCTTCTTTCTAACCTAACTTGGATAGGCAAGAAGACGGGCGTATAAATGAATAATCAAAAAGCTGTTTTCTTGTCGCAATGTAGAGTTTACATGAGGCGAGAGATTGTCAGATCATTATAAGTTATGAAGGAAATAATGCAGAATAAGAATATAAGAATGGGATAATAAGCCAATTTACAATCATTATAGTGTGTTTGCTTAGAAGTTTTGATGTTTAGTTAGTGGCTCATAACGAATACTCTTGTACCTGGATGAGATTGTTCCTGAAAAGTTACATTGTAATTGTAGCTTGGATCAACTGCCATTTGGTTTAAAAATAAAAGGTGTTGTACTTGCTATCGAAAAGCAACTCTATGCAATTATAACTTGTCTTTTATTTGCTTTGATTTGTTTATAACATATGCAATTCTATTTGTAGATTGTCACTTGGTTTGGTAGTATTTGACTAGACAGTAGGTAGAACTATATAGGTGGCATTCATTCAAAATCAGTTCAATGATGTTTATATCCCTGTTATTTGACTGGTCGAGAACCTATTTTCTGAATGAAGTGTCAAACTCCATGTCCTACATATTTATTCGCTTCAAATCCAACTGTTATATTGCTGATTCCACATGACTTAATAGAACTTACTATGTCATAATATCTAAAGTGGAAATTGATTAGCACCATGATTTCGAGTTATTTTAACTTATTCCAAGCAACCTGTATGTTTAATTCTCTTTCAGGAGCCTTGTAGTGTTAAGAAAGTTATGGAAATCAATGAGCACATTGGATGTGCTATGAGTGGACTAATTCGCTGATGCTCACACATTAGTTAAACATGCACGGGTGGAGACTCAGGTACTATTTTCATTATTGATGTTGTCATACCTTATAGACTTGTTGGAATGGCTATGTAACTAACTCTTTTAATTCTTTATAACCATAGATTCTCTTATGGTGAACCCATGTTAGTTAAGTGCACTATGCAAACTCTTTGTGATTTGGCTCTAAGATTTAGCGAGGGCAATGAAGAATCTATGGTAGAGCTATCTTTTCATCACTTATAAGAACAATTTACTATTTGGTGATCTGATTTTGCATATTTTCATATCTTTTTATGTGTATTTCTTTCTGAAAATAATGATTACTTTGCTCATTCTTCAACCTTTCATTCTTTTCCACCATTTTAAATTGATATAAAATATGAATATCTTTCTTTTTCTTTTTCACTTTACATTTGAATGTCAGTTGCATGATTTCTACTTGGATTGGTGCTTTATAGTGCTTAATAGTTGTTACAGAGAACTTCTAGAACTATTTGCTGTAACTAATCAAATTAAAAAAGCATTAATTTTATATGTATGTATTGATATAGTGTTTGCTCTGCTCTTCACTTCACATTGCAAGATGTTATTAAGTTTTAATGTGTCCTAATTCTATAAGTCCTAAATAATTTGATAAGCCTGTGCATACAGCAATAGACTTTCTTAATATATCTTGTTACTGAGTGAAGGCTTCATAGTTTCTTACTATCTTGACAATGTGCATGGTTGTGGCTGTTAATTATGTTTGTGTAGGATCAAGCTTCCCTACGGTGCCAAGAAAGTTATACCAAGTGGATGCAGAGCTATGGTCTGTCAAGTTGCAAGTGGAGGTAGGACCAAGAAGCCTCTACTGAAGGCTGGAAATGCATATTACAAATACAGAATTATCTAAACTATATATCCATGATTTATTAATTTAGGATTCCAGCGAACTTTATAATTGTTTTATAGTTAGGTCAATAATGTAGATTTTACTTTCAATTATTGCATTTCAATTAATAGCAGTTTTAGTTAACATTGGGATTCTATGACAATTTTATAGTTTCAACTCATGAGTCTAATTTCTTCTTGTCCATCTATTTTATATTATTTCTTCTGTGTAGAAAATAATAATTAAAAAATTGTAATAATTTTTTGCGATGGAATAGGATGGATGGCACCGTCGTGAATTTTTTTTAATTTTCATTGCTAAATTTAGCAATGGAAATAAATTATATCGTTAAAAAATAGCAACCGTCAAATCTGCAACCACTCCTTCCATTGCTAATTTTGATTAGCAATGGAAAATCAATAATTTTTGTAGCTAATTTTCATTATTAATTGAGTATTTTTTTTTTTGTGTATATGAAACAACCACCTAATTTTGTTGCTCAGAAATTAGCAATGGAAAATCAATAATTTTTGTAGCTAATTTTCATTATTAATTGAGTATTTTTTTTTAGTGTATATAAAGCAACCACCTAATTTTGTTGCTCAGAAGGAGTATAGTAAGGTTTGATATCTGAAGAAAACTCTATATGGTTTGAAGTAGAGCTTCTGTTATTGGTTTGCAAGTTTAGCATAGTGGTTCAAAAGTTTTGACTAAAGAAGAGTCAATGTGATCATTCAATTTTTAGTAGACAATCATCAATTGGTATCATTCTTCTTATCATTTATGTTGATGATATTGTCATTACTGGAAGTGATTATATAGGTATCTCTTCTCTCAAGTTCTTTTTGCATACTAAGTTTTACACTAAAGACTTAGGCCAACTAAAATACTTCTTGGGAGCAGAAGTTTCAAGGAGAAAAAAGGGAATTTTTCTATCTAAAAGGAAGTATATCCTTGATTTGCTTGCAAAAATCGAAAAACTAAGAGCCAAGCCTTGTAATACTCTTATGGTTGCCAATGTGCATCTTATTAAATATGATGATGATCCTTTTGATAATCTGAAAAAATATGGGAGGTTGGTTGGAAAACTTAATTATCTCACTGTGACTTGTCCAGATATTGCGTTTGTTGTAAGTATTGTTAGCTAGTTCATGTCTGCTCCCACAGTCAAGCATTGGATAGCTTTAGAGCAGATCTTGTGTTATTTGAAAAAGGCTCCTAGACTTGGTATACTTTATAGTAATCATGAGCATACTCACATTGAGTGCTTTACCGTTGCTGATTAGGCAGGTTCTAAGATTGATAAGAGGTCAATTACAGATTACTGTATTTTTGTTGGAGGAAATTTAGTATCTTGGAGGAGCAAAAAACAAACTGTGGGATCCAAATCTAGCTAGTGCAGAATCTGAATACAGAGATATGTCACATTCTGCATGTGAAATTTTGTAAATTTGTCATTTGCTTGCTGAAATTGGTATAGATTTAATTTTCCATCTCCAGCAAAACTTTGGTGTAATAATCAAGATGTTCTTCATATTGCCTCCAATCCAATATATCATGATTGTCACTTCATTCGTGAAAGGATTCAAGATAATATCATTTGAACGGAACATGTAAAGACATGAGAACGATTGGGTGATTTGTTTACAAAGATTTTAAATGGATTTCGAGTTGAATATTTGTGTAGCAAGTTGAACATGATTAATATCTATGCTCCAACTTGAAGAGGAGTGTTATAGGATAGTGTGTAAATAGCTAGGCTTTGCCTTTTTCATAAAGCACACTTTTTTTATTGTAACCTTTTCTTCCTGATATATAACATTTTCCACCTAGTGTAGTTATACTTTATACTTTTCATCTTATATATATATATGTATATATATATATATAGATAATATCATCTTTAACAGAATTAATGAGAGAGAAAACCTTTCCCATTTTGCTTGTTCCGTAACAAACTGCATGACTAATGGTTAAATGACGCGCCTACTATAAATGATCGGTTGTCTTATCATTACTTATTTAAATGGTGTCATTCAATAATTTTATTTAATTAAATGACTAATAATATTAAAATTGAGAATTAAAGAATCACTATTTACAGGCCTAAAGTGCATATTTTCTAAAATACAAGGATTTAATTAGGGAAGATTTTTTTAAAAGAATTATTTTGGTTATGTTTCCCCATTTTTAGATTTTCAAATGTAAGAAGCCCCATTTTCTTTGAGCAACATTTCGAGGAAGCTGGTGTAAATTTTATTCAGAAGGCCTATTTTGAAAATTGGGATGGGAGTTGTTCTTCTTCTGCATGCTTGGCCACTAGTGATTTTGCAAGACAATCCATGGCATTCCACATCACAGCTGAAGGCAAAAGATGTTTTTACATCATTGCTTATATCAGCTACACAACTGTAACAAAACTGTCACGCTCACTTCTAAGTATCAAAAACATACTCCGATCAAATACGAGACATCTGATTGAGGGAGAAGAAATATGTGCCATTCCATCTCATGTGTTGGGGTCAGATTAATAATTTACTTTTAAACCAAACTATGGATAGAAAAAGTGCATATTACAAGTATATATGTTCTTAATTTGAGAACTAAAATGATCTAATAAACTGTACCAATTTATTCAGGGCATTATAAGAAGAACCACCTTCTCTTATTTCCATTTCCGTTTTCTCCTTCAATTTCATTGCCCTATGCCTTATTTCCTCTCCTTCTTCATCAACCATAAGTCTTTTCACAACTCTTTCTATCTCATCTCTCTCTAATTCATTCTCCAACTGCAAACCCACTCTCCATATATCACTTACAATTCTTGCACTCACTTTCTGGTCCCCAAAGCTTGGCCTGCATATCAATGGAACTCCTTCACTTATACTTTCAAGCATTGAGTTCCATCCACAATGGCTCCAAAACCCTCCTACTGCTTTATGTGCCAAAACTTCTTTTTGAGGTGCCCATTTCACAATGCAACCTCTCTCTCCAACACTTTCTTTAAACCCTTCAGGTAATGCTTCAATCCATTCTGAACCATCAACTGATCCAGGTCGAACCACCCACAAGAAAGGCTGCTTGCTGTTGGCTAATCCCGAAGCCATCTCAGCTAAATCTTTCTGTTTCATTGTAGCTATGCTTCCTGTGCTTATGTAGATTACAGAATTGATAGTTTGGTGGTCAAGCCATGATATACAGCTACTGTCTTCTTCTAGCAAGCTAGTGGAGGGTGATAATGGAACAATTTTGTGTATAGGTCCTATTGCAAAGATTGGAACAGGGATTTTTTGTTTTAGCTGTGATAATGATGACTCTTCTAGGCAGTTCATTGTATTGTAAATAATGGCCTTAGATCTTCTTATATTCATTGCTGTAGCTACAAGCTTAAAGAAATTTTGCACTGCCCCAAAATTTGATATGGGCAGATCCTTTAGTCTGAGAAAAGGATGCTCTGGTGCTGGTTCAAACGATGTAGGATCTGTCATTAATTTGTAGCACAAGGACTTGGTTAGGGATGAAAATGGATCCGTACAAAAACCGACCGGTAAAGTTGGCAACAAAAAATAAATAAATAAACCAACCAAATATGTATTAAGAAAAACTGGCCGGACCGACCAAACAATGCTGTAACTAGTTTGATCAGTTATATGGTATGGGCCCTTTTATATATATAAAGGATGACGTAGTTTTACAAAAGTTTGATCGGTTCGAATATATTGACATTTCTTTGCCAAAAATCAAACCAAATCAAATGTATCAAATTTAACAGTGAGAAATCAAACTAAATAAACCAAATGTCTGTTTGTTCAATTTGATTTTATTGATTTTTTCACCATATACCAGACCAAATTTCTATTGGTTCGTTTCGGTTTTTGGTTTATGTGGTTGAACACACCTATTAAAAAGTATTAATTAAATTAGTTCTCTGTACTGTTGAAAATATTAAAAAAAAACTGATGATATTTTTGCAGCCATGAGATATCTTAAGAAGGCTCATAAAAAAACTGATGATACTTTTGCAAAAATGAAGAGGAAGAAGAACAAAGCCCTACTGTTTATGCAGCTTGTAATCACATAAAAATTCTGTTTTTTCATGTTTGAATGCTCTGTTTTTCTGTATTTTCTTCTTCTTCTTCTTCTTCTTCTTCTCCTTATTATTATTATTATTATTATTATTATTATTCATGTTATTATGTTTGAGCAACAGATCTTTGATATATAGAAGTAATGTTTATATACAAGTTTGAGCAATTAATTTTTACTATTTAGAAGGAGAAGTTGAATTTTTGTTTGCTTAATTTACGAAGACATATTATGAAAACATACCTGGTAAGGGTAAGTGGCCTTGTGCTCTGAGTTGGAAAGGTGCAGTGCTGCGAACCAGGGATGTGATAGCATTGCTAGTGCGGAATATGATGGTTGGAATGTTGAGATTATGAGCAACAGCCTCAGCGAAGTAGGAGAACTCATCGTAGATGATGCATGATATTCCATCCTCTTTCAATTGTTGCTGGATCAGCTTAGACAGAATATCTTGGAAGGGCAATTGGCAACTGTCATTTAGAAGGAAGATAACGCTAGTTTTGTCTGCAGAAGAGAACTCTTGCTCTGATAGATTATCGGGTATAGTGAGGAAGTTGAATTGAGGATAGTTTGAAGGATTGGGAAGGTGAAATTTGGAGCGAGCAATGGTAATAGCAAAACCTTTAGAATAAAGAATTGTAGCAAGTTGAAGCATGGGAATTAATTAGTGGCCTTGAAAATGATTTGGAACCAACACAAGTTCATCAGGATGTTTCATTCCTTGGTCTTGCATTTCTTTCAATCTTCAACCAAGCTAGATCTGGCTCTAAAATTAATGGAAAATGATATCGTGTAACTTCTCAAATTGCAGTGATGGAAGGGAATGAAGGTGTAGGAAAGAGTGCAAGAAATTGCAGTCCGCAATCCAAAGAACAGTTGCTTAACAAAAGCTGAGAGAAGTATCACTTTTGCCTCTCAATAAAGCAATTAAATGAATAAAAAAGAAAAAGTTGGAATGAAAGTGGAAATCATTTGATTTTTTAGCAAATCAATAATAAAAAGAAAAAGTAAAGTATGTCATAATAAGCACTACCTACTAGCGAGCAAATCGATAAAATAGCAAGGCAACTTTTGTTTTAGCAAACATGTGAAACAAGATTGATGATGCTAGACCTACACAATTGATGACAGTATATATTGACCGGTAGATCTTATCATATAGCTGGATTTGAATGCAAAAAATATTTGAAAAATCAAGTATGTACATTGAAATTTAAGAAAATTTCCTGAATTCCAAAAAATAATTGTTTAATGAATGATTTTACTTAAAATTCTGTTTAATTGAAGTAAGTATTTACATTGAAAGACAAATAGTCTATTTGAACATGCTTTTAAGTTGAGGGGCTAAGTTATGACTATACTCTTAATTGAATGGCTAAAATATGAGCTGAATCAACATTTTTGTTTGCATTTTTAATAGAATTTTTGACTGAGTCCTTTAGTTGAAAAGACATTTGAAGTCTAAAGATAAAATTGCAAGAATTTTTAAGTTGGATTTGAAATTGAAAATAAATATACAAAATAACTATACAGTTTAGGTTTGAATTTGTAAGTTATCCGTAGTAACAGGGTAATGTTTATTTGCAAATTTAAGGGATTAATATCATCTATGGTTACTGAATTTACGTCTAATAACTCAAAATTAACTGAATTATTTTTCATAACGAAATTATTACTGAACTTTACACTATTTTGCACAAAAACCATTTTAATCAATTTCCTGAGAAACCAATCGCTGGAGTGCTGACATGGCATGCCAAATTATCTAATTGTGCACACGTGACGTGCCACATAATTGGCTGACTTCGGCTACTTTTGCACGCGTGGCATGCCATGTTAGCTACTTTTGCACACGTGGAGTGCCGCGTCAACATTTCGGCAAGGGTCATCATTGAAAATCGATTAAGATGACTTTTGCGTAAAATAGTGCAAAGTTCAATGATAATTTCTTTATGCAAAATAATTTAGTTACTTTTAAATTATTAGGCATAATTTTTGTGATCATAGTTGAAATTAACCCCAAATTTGAGCTGTTAGTGCTAGCATTTTAAAGGGGGAATTGAATGTTATTTAGGTTAATTAATCAATGCATATTATCACACACCCCCGGTAACAAGGGAGTGAAGCCTTATTGCCTGAGCTAGACACTTTTATACGATACATGATATTCGACTCTCTCTCTTGTTGAATTAGCTTAGCTAGACAATGTTGGAAAGGTGGTTGAAATCTTCTGGTAAGACATCTGGTATAGTCAGGAAGCTGAATTGATGAAAGTTTGAAGGATTAGGTGAGTCAAATTGCAATGGGAATCGAGAAGTCCTTTAAATAAGGCATATCTTCAGTAAATTGCCTCATATGTGTTGCCATGGTCCAGCCTACTGTGAAGAATAGGATGCAGTATTGTGCCAATGATGGCAATTTAAGCGACTGCTTCTGACGTAATATTATGTGAACTTGCTACAAATTATGATGCAATTTGTTATCAATATCACTTAAACAGTACATTCAAATAAAAATAGCCGTCTTTAAATATACACATAGAATTCAGACAAGCAGAAGTCAGAAGTACTGGTATCAACAATCTACCGCAAACAGTCTGCAACCACAATTCATACAAAATACAAGAGGAAAAAATGTTAGGATAGAAATCACCAAATACAGTTACTTTTTGCGCAAGCAGACCATCTTCTCACGTTGAAATGCAATCTCCACCATTCAAATAAGAAAACAATGAATCTCAACCACAGATTAGAATTGCACTTTCAGATTGCGGAATCTAATGAAGGAAACCACTAACAACATAACTTTGTTGATGCAGCTAAACATGCAATTCCACAGCTCCAGAAATCAGCCATGTCTCTGCCCTTGTGCTCTCAGGTCCTGTTTTGAAATTAAAGATAACTATTGTGTTGCCTGCCTTCTTCACATTCTTATGGCTGCAAAAATAAATAGATATATAAGCACCTACAGCCTGCACCAATGTTTCAGCTATATATACAAAGATATGCAACTCAGAAACTATACAAACCCAGTGGCGAAGCCACCTACGCAAGGCAAGGGGGGCAATTGCCCCCTTAATTTTTGAATTTTTTTTATTATATATACGTACATATGTGTATATATATACATCTACATAACCTCCTTAACACAATAATGGCAATTGTCCTTCTTCTTTTATTTAACAATTTATGCAATTACCCATCTTACTTTATTTAACAATTTATTTATATTATTTATGTTATATTTTTGTTCATCTTAATTATAAATCCTAACTTCGCCATTGTACAAACCCCAGCTAATATGAAAGTTATTCAAGTTCATTCCAGAAAGAAAAAATGCATCTTGCATATACTATTCAGAATACTATGTCCTGAGGTTATATACGAGATAGGATGATTACTCAAAGCCAATATGCTAGCGCTGGGAAACAATCTCCTAAAAGTAATCACTTTCCAAGCAGGAACTAAGGTTATTTAATAACACCAAGATTTTTAATCTCTGACGGCTATTAAAAGAATTGAAGGAAGGAATTAGTGGCTTAAGATTGCATAGGGTCAGATTCAGATCTACCTGAGACCCTCGAATGCTGGAACAAAAAGAAAATAGGCTCTGTTTTGACATTGATTTTTTAAGCTCTTCACAGAAGGCTGTTATCAACAATGCAAAATGATTAGAAACTCAAAAAAGGAAAACTCTAAAGATGAGGTCCAACAGTAATAATTAATCATACAGAAGCAAACAAAGCGATGAGACCTTCGAATTTCAATTATGGGGATATGTGCAATCTTGGACCCGACCTTTCGTTCACACATTTGTTGTAGAACAGCACATTTAAAGATAGATAATTGAGAAATCGAGGGAGGCAGCCCTTCTGCAGGTATGGACGGAGCTTGGGGCAATTCTCGATTATCAAATCTTCTAAGAGAGCTGACACCTCCAAGGCCCTTATAGTCCAGCAATTTCAGATGTCATCAATTTTAAAATTCGGTGTGCGAAAATCATGAATGAAAGTAGGATGTTACAAATTTGGAGTTTCTGAAGCTCTTTTCTCATGTTTACTGGATCAATTTCATTCACGGTTACTAAACTTACAATTTATTATCCGAAAGTAACGAATTTATTTTTTGTGATTTAAATGTCACTTAATTTATCAGCTTTTTACAGAAAAATCATCTTAATCGGTTTTCAACGATACTTTTGCCAGAATGATTACGTGGCAAGTCCAATGCTGACGTGGCATGCCACGTTGTATGCCTAGACACACGTGGCATTGCCATGTCACTAGTCTTCTGATAACATATTGCTGATGTAGCGTGCCATGTCAGCATTCCGGTGAAAGTATCGTCGGAAATCAGTCAAGATGATTTTTCTGTAAAAAAAGTAAAAAGTTCGGTGACATTTAAGTCACAAAAAATAAGTCAGTTACTTTTGAATAATAAATCGTAAGTTCAGTGACTGTGGTTAAAATAGATCCCATATTTACTAGAATGGAAGAAATAAATGAATAATAAAGATTTCTTATTGCGCTTGATTAGTTGGGTTACATTATATATAAAACGTATCATATAATCTAACCATTGTATTTTTCTTTTAATTTTAAGAATGGATTATGAATTACAATAACACAATATAATATTAACGAAATGAATTTAATTGGAGTGGGTTATGTGAATTAGATGAATTGTACCTATTTTGAACAGCCTTAGCTTCTGAATTCCCCTCTCTCTCTCTTAGGGATCATCATAGGGCGGAAAGTTCCCATTTTCGGTGGGGAACCGCCTTGAATTTGGCAAAAAATGCTCAAAAATTTTCACCATGGGGGCAAGGACGAGAAAAATTATTTTTTGGTTTAGAATTCAGGACGGGAGTGCCGATTGTAGTCCCCATCCCGTAATTTAGTAATTATATTTATATAATTTAGTTTTGAATTATATTTAATTTTGTTAATTGTTAAAATTTATATTAATTTGATTTGTGATTGAATTTATATTAATTATATTTTTTAATTATTAAATGTTGTATTTTAAATATAATTAATTGTTAAATATTATATTTTAGATATAATTAATTTTTTAAAAAAAAAATTATTTTTGACTAGGGGTGGAGATGGGGGAATTTTCCCCTATAATCTTACCAACGGCGAGGACAAGGAATCCCCACTCCTGGGCTGAGCAGTAGGTGGGAAGTCATTACTCGACCTGTGATCATTCCTACACTCTCTCTCACTACAAAAAAAAATTGAAATAGCGACGGAAATTAGCGACGGCTGTTTTTCGTCGCTAATTAGTGACTGTTTTGAACTCCAGCAATGAAAATGTATTGATCGTAGGTTTAGTGACGAGATAACGAAGAAAAACTGAAAACAATCGCTAAATTTGGCAGCATCGAATGGCACCATTTTTAGCTACGAAATTAAGGATGGATTTGGTCACTAAAAACATTTCAATTTTTTGCCTAAGAAATTAATTTTCTGAAAAATAGCGCCGAAAATATAGTCGCTAATTGAAATGAAATTTTTGCAACGGATAATTTATCGGTAAATTTGGCATTAATCTTAGCGACAACTTTAGCAATGAAAAATTTGGTTGCTAAAGGATGTTCAGTTCTTGGGAACATTTTTTTAATTAATGTTTTTAAAAAAATTTACAAAATTGGAGTTTTAAGAAAATAATTACAGATTCAGGATAAAGTATAAAACTGTTGCGTCAAATAACACTTTCAAACTTGGGATCCACTGAGAAATTATGATTTTTTTCTGAAATAGCTACAGACTGTCGCTATTTCGGAGACTAAAATCGTTGTACTTGTCACAATTTGCAGTGGTTTTAGACTTGTCAGTTTCCGTCTCCTTTTATTGTTAAATAAATAAATAATATATAAAATTAATATCAATTGTACCTGTAGTCCAATTTGTATGTATCATTTTGTAAATTTGTAGATGGTCCAAGTTCAAATCTCATCACCAACTTTTATTTATTTATTTATTTTAGTAATTTTAAATATTATTTAGATATTATTAAATATCAAAAATAAATATCAGATTACACATACTATCCTAATGTCAAAAGCAAATTCAAAAATTAAGAAGAATATAAGTTCAAATCCTATTACTCACCATATTTTTTTCTTTATTCTAGTAAATTTAATTTTTTTTTCATTTTTTAAAATTTTTTTTATTATTTAATGAGAATACCTATTGTGTCAGTGATAAAAGTATATTGATCAATTTGTTGGTATTACGGGCTCGAACTCTGTCGCTAACTCTTTTTTTTCTTTTTTTAAGTATTTTTTTATTATTTAATTAGAATTATTTTTACTCTTTCATTATTTAATTAGACTTAGTTAATATCAATTTTAAAAAATATGACGATAAAAAGTAATTCTAATTTTTAATTATTTAATTAGAATATTTATTATGATAGTGGTAAAAGTGTATTTATCAAATTGTTAGCGGTGCGATTATATTTTATTAAGTTGTGGATGGCACAAGTTCAAATAATACCACTAACTTTTTTCTATTTTTGTAAACTCTACTTTTATTATTTAATTAGAATACCTATTATTCCAGTGGTACAAATATATTCATCAATTTGTTGGTAGAGTGGATTCAAATCTCACCACTAACTCTTTTTCTTTTAAAATATATTTTTTATCATTTAATTAAAATAAAATACAAAAAATAATGCAAATATAAGTTAATTCTAATTAAATAATAAAAAATATACTATTAACCACAAATTGATGGATACACATTTGCCTCTATAGGACAATAGGTATTATTTGTTATTTATTTACTATAATAGATAAAATATAATTTATTAGAATAAAAATATAATAAAAAATAAGGTGCATAATGGGATTTGAACCTATGTCCTGTTTAACTTTTAAATTCACTTTTTCCATTGGAGCAATATGTGTAATTTGACATTTATTTTTAATATTTAATCATATCTAAATAATATCTAAAATTTACTAAAATAAATAAATAAAGTTTGGTGGTAGGATTTAAACTCGCACCACCTACAAATTTGCAAAGGGATACACACTAATTGGACTGCACGTAACAACTAATATTAGTTTTATATATTATTTATTAATTTAATAATAAAAGGAGACGAAAACTGATACATCTAAAATCACTGCAAACTGCAATAGTTTCAGTCTTTGAAAACGTTGCTATTTTTAGCGATTTTAGAAAAAAAAAGTCAGAATTTTTTAGTGGATTTTACGTTTGAAATCGTTACCTAATACAGCAATTTTGTATGTTACCTCAAATCTATAATTGTTTTCTGACAAAATCCAATTTTGTAAAATTTTTTTTAAAAATTAATTAAAAAATATCCTGATTCTTGTATTATTATTAGTGACAAATTTTGTAATTCGTCACAAATAGCATCGCTAAAAATACTTTATACTATATTAATTGTCTGTTTTCAATTAAATTTTTAAATAATTTATAATTTTGATTATTGATTTTACCAAGCATTATAATATTAATATAAAAATATACATACATATTTATTTTTACTAATTATTTTTAATAATTTTGCTTTACAATGAAATCATATGGAAATTCAGTTTTTTTACTAAATTCGATAAAATTCACATTTAACCTCAAATTATATAATTAAAAAATTCTAACCAAAATATAATAATTATTTTTTAATACTTTAATTGATTAAGATAAATTTTTTAATTTTATATTTTTTGCTTGCAATCATAATATATTCTAATTGTATTTTTTCTCTTGTAATCCTATTATATTATAGATTTAACCAAATATAATTTAATTCTAGAATTAGTGAAATTTTTCTTTTTTTTTAATATGATTTTAAATTATTTTCTCCTATCAATTTATCGTTATTGATTTCTAAATCATTCCATCCGTGCAATTGCTTCCTCAACACCAAGGCTGCAATATCAGCACATGCAGTTAAACCGCTGGCAAATGAGCACATGTTAAACCTCTGTCCGTATCTTTTCATTCCCACCAGAAGATGCATAGCTTCTTCACTACAACCATTCTGAACATATCAGGCAAGCATAGCAGTCCAAGAGATGTGATTGCGCTGGAGCATCATATCGAACAAACTCCTAGCATGGGCAACATTCCCAATCTGGGATATCCTGTGACCATTGTGTTCCAGGAAACAATATCTCTTAGTGGCGTCATCTAGTGCTTACTGATTCGTACTTGTTATTGTGTTTATGTTTGGTTATTGACAAATTGATGAGATTTTTATCCTTGCAGTTTCTCCCATTAATTAATTTTAAAATTTAATCATCATCTCGTAGCATTTTCTTTGATGAAATTTGCTTTCTGAGCTTTCATAAACTGATATAAATCTTACGCATTATTTGGTTGCATGGCAAAAAATAGCTGAGATATAGCATGGTAAACGTAGTCGAGCAGATGCTCCCTCTCTGTGTTTGTTTCTTTCAAATTTTGTTTCGATATATTTGTAATGGCCTTAATTGATTTATAACCTCTTATTTATGTTTTAATTTTGTGTCCAATGATCGCAGGCGTTGTGTGATGCTGCAGCTCTCTCAAATGGTTCTTACCTTGGAATTATGACACTCTGCTTTATTATTTCAGTCCTCCTTTCAGTCAAGTCATATGTATTGACAACGAATTCTCAAATTGAGACTGAAGCTTCATCTTCAATTTCAATGCAAAAGCTTCATTTGGAAAGCAAAGATTTTTATCGAGTTTCGGGGTTGAATAAGGAATGCACCGCAATAGAGTTTAGGAAGATATAGTGGAAGAAGAAAGAGTTGCAGAGTTGCTTTTAAGAAAGAGAAGAAGTAAGAAACAGGAAAACCAGTATATCAATTGAGAAATTATCAGGATCAGGCAGGTCTAACAATTGGCAAATGGACTTTTGGGATCCAAATTATTAACCGTCCTGTTAATAAGATGCAAATGTATCTTGGTATGCAGGGGAAGGAGTGAGTAAGATAAGGAGAATAAACATCATATATAACATAGATGTAACACAAGTATACATTAAGATCATTTTAAACACAGATTAAACCAAATTATGTAGTTTACAGAAGATTCAAAGTAGCATACTTGGAATTCAAATTTAAAAACAAAAGGCAAATACAGTCAGCATTATTATCTACGCTTATTTTGAGCAGCAACTCCAAGCACAACAACCTGTAAATATATCAGAATAGGGCATTAGCCCCAGAAAAATAAAGGCATGTCAACGAGGCCAAACTTCTGCCTCAATTTATCAAGTATTCTTCATGCAAAAATATCTAATGGGATAAAAGAGAAAGTACTGTTTGATCTATCCAAAACCAGTTACCCATTTAATCTCCTAATTTACAAAACCCAAGCCAACCACAAGCACACAAAGGACTTACCACTCAAATTTGCCATTCACTTAATATAGCACAAATCAAAACCCAATAGAACAGCTGGAAAGATGGTATGAAGTTATGTAAGATAATGTAATAATTGATTCTTGGTATCACCTTCTTCAGAGTTCTAAGTTTATGAGCAATTACAAAACAAGAAATCCCATATTGGAAATTATGATATAAAGACGAACAGAGGGTAGATCCACTGTGAAATGATGAATGCCCCGCCAGCCACAATTATAAGGGTTCAACCTCATCCAAAAGGAAATCATTTTCTAGGCAATGCAAAAGCTGAATGAAGAACATGGCCATAGATTTAATATCTCAAATCAACCATTAGTATCCTAAAACCTCCTCAAGATAATAAGAGACTCTGTATAAACTTCAAATTAGGAATTGGACCACTCATCGAAGCTCTCCAACACTATTTTTCTTTCCAGTTTAGGAAGATTTTGTAGGTTATGAGTATCGAGTTAACGGTGAATTTAAATAACTTAAACTCTCTCAGCACACTAAGGCACAAGATCATCAAAATCTGAAATCAGCAACCACGGAATTAGACATAAATTAGCATTTGATTACCATCTAGAAAAACTGGCTATTGCTCAACGTCTACCAGTAACTAATCTACTTCTTTTTTTTTTTTTCAACAGTGTAGGATGTCCAGCCTTGAAGATTTTGCATTCCTAGCATATGTATTTAATCTTAGCTCATACATATCTGAACGCTTTGATTACTATTGAAACTTAAATGAGAGTGGAAGGGGATGTGTACATATCAAGAACCTCATCTAGAGATTGAAATTGAGACATCCTCCAATGTTTTTTATGAATATAAGAGTACATCAGCTATTTTTTATAAACATCAAATTAATATACAATCACGGGCAGGGGAGCAATTTTTTTATTTTTTAAATTTCTACTGAAAAACTGATCAGAAATCAAATATTCAATTTTAGCACGGCCCCTGTATACAATCTATTCATATGGGGAAATCCCAATCCTCACACAAACCAAAATTCAGCCAGCAAAATCATTGTTTCTCAGCAGAGACAAAAATTCAATTCATATTCGACTGAATTATACTTGTATCATATTTTCCTTTCAAGTTTCCAAACATATTTTAACATCAAATCCACATAATTACCAAAAGCTAGGGCATATCATTTCCAAACAGTATAAAAATAATTACATAAATTTAATAATTAAGAATTACCTAGCTAAGCGCTAGATTCTGCAGCTCCATCTCCAACGAGCTTGAATTCCTGGACCTCCTTAAAATTCAACCACGGCTTTTCCCAAACCTTGGCTTCATAAACTTTCTTCTGCCCACCTTCTGTTACCTCCAACGTAATATAGTAAATTGTCCCAGCCACCACCTGTTGCTTTGCATTGACTACTCGATTAAACTCCAGCAGAGCATTCTGCCACGAAACATTAAATTTCATAAAAAAAATCAAATTCAAAACAATCAAAAACCCTAGATTGAACCAGACAAAGAATTGAAAACATAATTAAATAGCGGAAAATTAGCCAATGAAATTCGGATCTTAGACGGAATTTCGAATAGAGAACTTGTTTTTTGTTGTGATCTTCGACAGCGAAACGAGCAAGGCTATCAATCTCAATGCTGTTGGCGAATCCCTCTACCTCTTTAATACCACCAGTTGCCATTTGCGCTCCCAGTTTCCTTTGCTTCTCTTTCTTTTGTGAGAAAATTAAATCAAATGGTAGAAGAAGTTTTGGTTTTCGATATTGTTATATAATGGGAGAGAAAGAGACAGATATTATAGGGCAACGGAATCTTGATTTTGTACATGACGTGTGGGCGCCTCTGATTGGTCAATTTTGGAATCTTTATGAGCTAATATCTTCTACAGCCTGTCTTCTTATTGTTTTTGTACTTGCCAGCTAGTCGCCATTCAATGTCAAGCTATAAGGATCATCGTTGACGTAGTCGTAAGAAACTAATAGATTCTGCTGCAGAGAATCCAAAACCATCTAGCTTAATTCCTACGTAAGGAAATTGAAAATTAGGGGCGAATAAAAACCGAATCAAACCAAAAAATCAAATCGAATTGATCGATTTTTTTAATTTGATTCGATTTTAGATTTTTTTATTCGGTTTTCAATTTTAAGGAACATCAGTTTTTTGATTCGGTTTTTAAAGGAAAAAATCACATAGAAACCGAATCGAACCAAAATTTATATAATTATATAATTTTTTTATTTTTTATTGAATAATTATTTTATACATGTAAATTATTTTATTTTTAGTTATAAATTATATGAGTACATTTATTAATTATTAATATATATTTTTAGGTAATAATTTAAAATTTTGACGATTAAATTGAAAATCTATTAAATAAAAAAATTTATTTAATGATTTGTTGTATTATTTATTATATATTTTGGGATTATTTCTTTAATTTAAACTTTTATTTGTACAATTTAGATGTTTTTACTTTAGTATATTATAATTTATAATTTTTAAACACAATATTTTTTATTTTTTTAAAAAATAATTTTAAATTTCGATTTTTCGATTAACCAAAATAAATCAATCGAAAATTTTGATTCGATTTAAATTCGATTATTCTAAAATTTTGATTTGATTCGATTGATAAAAATAAAGAAATTTTTGTTTTTGGTTCGGTTATTAAACCGAACCGACCATTGCTATCCCCTATTGAAAATATAGAAATTGATTGGTTGGTCAACGGAGAATAAAGACTTTTTGATCATGGTAATTATCCTTGAATAGAAGTGATCCATATCAGAAAGAAAATAAATTAACTATGAAAAGAGAAAATAAATCAACTATGAAAAGAGATGCACGTCAAATCTTTAATTAGAATATTTTCTAATTTGAAAAATAAATAATTTTATTTTCATATTATATTTATAAAAAATAATTTTTTATTTTAGAGCACAAAATTTTATAAATAGATCTTAAAAATTATGTAAAATATATAAAAGTTGATACGCGTATCGAAATTTTAATGAAAATTTCTCTTTTCATTTTTCTTTTCAAATAACATTTAGACTGTGGATTCGTATTTCTGTCATGCATTTGTTTCTCGTGGATAAAGCCAAACAGTGATGCAAAACGGGATATTACACTTCCACTACCAACATATAGATTTTTACGATACAATAAATAATTTTAGTTTCCTTCTTTTTTTGAGTATATATTGTGTTATATATCTAACAAATATATTAATTAAATTACCATTTTTTTAAAAAAAAAGTAATATACTAAATTATTATTTTGATAAATTTAAATAACATTTAATACATACAATGGCCCAATTCCTTATTCCTGAAGAGCCATTGATCCTAGTTGCTGTGTGTACGCCATGCAGAACCGAACTTAAAATTCCAACATGAACAATGCATAATTTTGTCTATTTTGTTATTATTATTATTATTATTATTATTATTATTATTGTTATTATTATTATTATTTTAAATAGTGTATTGAATTCGTTTCTACCGTTTTGATTTTAACGGGCAGGCCTATTTTGCGGTACACTTCACTTCCACTTGGAGGGAAATTGCCACTTCCCGACTACCCAGAGTAGCAGTGGCTATGTACACGGCTGCATTATTTTTGGCAAGAAGAACAAAGGCTCTTCTCTTCAACAAATTCCTCTTCTCCACCACCACTTCCTCTATTTCACTAAATTCTCCTCTCATTTCTCGCTACTTTTACCTTCTCAATTCTTCACCTAACCCCACCCATCTGCGCCATCTCCATGCGCGCTTACTTCGCACATCTCTCTATGACAATGTAGTCCTCAGTTCGAAGCTCGTTTTGGTGTACTCCCGTCACGGCAAACTCATGCCCGACTCTCTCTCTGTTTTCTTTCACATGCATTTTCGAAATATCTACTCTTGGAATATTATAATCGGCGAGTTTTCTCGCTCCAATTTTCCCGAGAAATCTATAGAGTTGTTTCTTCGTATGTGGAGGGAATCCGATGATCGACCTGATGACTTCTCGTTTCCTCTTGTTTTACGGGCTTGTGCTGGTACTGGATTGGTGGAACTAGGGGTTTTGCTACATGGGTTGTGTATAAAAATGGGTTGGGCTGTGAGTTTGTTTGTTGCATCTGCTTTGGTTTTTATGAATGTGACTTTTGGCAATGTGTTTTGTGCTAGAATGCTGTTTGATGAAATGCCTAAAAGAGATGCAGTCCTATGGACTGCAATGTTGGCTGGGTATGCTCAACATGGGGAACCACTTTTGGGTTTAAAGTTGTTTAGGGAGATGATTGATGTGGGAATTAAGCTTGATAGGGTTGTTATGGTGAGCTTGCTTCTAGCGTGTGGTCAATTGGGATGGTTAAAGCATGGAAAGAGTGTTCATGGGTGGTGTGTCAGAAATTGCCCAACTCTAGAAATAAGCTTAGGAAATGCCATGCTTGATATGTATGTTAAATGTGCTATGCTGGGTTATGCGCATAGAGTTTTTTATAAGATGATGCAAAGGGACGTGTTTTCTTGGAGCTCTTTGATTTTAGGATATGGTTTGATTGGCAATGTGAGTGATGCTTTGAGACTTTTTGATCAGATGCATATAAGTGGGATTAAACCCAATGATGTAACTTTTCTCGGTGTCTTATCAGCCTGTGCTCATGGTGGCTTGGTAGAGCAAGCATATTGGTACTTCGAATTGATGCAAGACTATGGGCTGGTGCCTGACTCAAAACATTATGCTAGTATGGTTGATTGTCTTGGGAGGGCTGGGCTTTTGGAAGAAGCAGAGAAGTTTGTTGAAGATATGCCTGTGGAACCTGATGAAGCAGTTCTAGGTGCTGTATTAGCAGGATGTAGAGTTCATAATAACATGGAGGTCGGAGAACGAATTGCAAAGAAATTAATAATGTTGAAGCCCGAGAAAGCTGGATATTACGTCCTTCTTTCCAACATGTATGCAGAAATGGGTAGATTTGATGAAGCTGAAGTAATCCGGAACTTAATGAAAGAAAAAAATGTGTCTAAGGTACCTGGCTGTAGCCTGATTGAATCAAAGAGTTATGCTTCTCTTCCATTAACAAATTAAGTTAAGGATTGTCTGCGATCAAGTGATTTTCAGTGATTTAATCTGCAAGGGTACCAATTGCTTTGCCGGAATATGATACATAACGCAATGCATGAGTTCTTCGGTACAAGGTTAGTAGTGCTGTGATTATACTGCTGTCATGATCACGTGCATTTCATCATTCATAACTCTTTAGATCAGGTACTAGTAAGCTGTGTATTGAGGAAATTCATACCAAAGGATTTTGGAGGATGAGTTGTAATTCTTGAGCATGACCTTAAGCACCACATATCCTTAATTGCCTTGGTGCCACCATATAAGTTGAAAACTTGAATCCCCAGCATACTGTATATGAATCTGCATAGGTTTCTGATTGTACAATGAAAGAGCTTACTTATTATTGTTCACTTCATCTCTCTCAGAATAACAGAGAGAAAAAGTAAATAAAGAGATAAACTATTGTCTACTTGAATTTTGGTTAGATTAAAATTGCACGCTTTTTAGGTGTCAAATTAAAATTATGTTCTTTTATCTAATTTATTGTACTTGAAAATGATCGTGAATGAAAACTATGCATAACTTTCTAATCCTCTTCCATTGAAGATTGGTATCTACTGATTTTTTGATTGTTTCTTCTTTCTTTTTCTCTCTTTTTCATGGACATTCTTAATCTTTATGCATGGATCTCCTTCATCCCATAAACCATACGTTACACTGAAACAGAGAGTAGCTTAATTTTAAGCCTCAAGAAAGAATTGATGAAATCATACTTTGCACCTATGCATATAAAATAATTCATCCTTCATTCTCAATAAACTGAGATGAGTTTCATATAATTTAAGATCATCTCACAATCGAGTGAGTTATACGTGCAATTTTAGTTAGTGGGTAACCATTTATCTTGTTCTTTAACAAGAAAAAAGTGTGAGAAAAATGGATATATATCATAACAAATATGAGATTTTGTAAATAATAAGTCAACAAAGGGCAAGCCTCATGCCTTGTTTGGCTTCAAAGAATTTGACAAGGCAGAGAGAGTGACGGACCACGGGAAATATTATTTTTAGTAGAGTGCTAATGGTCTCAGTGGATTTTAACCTATCTAGCAGCTTGCATTCTTGTAAATTTTGAATTTTAGTAGAGTGCTAATGGACTTGGTATCTTATGGACCAGACTATTTTTTGTTAAATGCTTAGTTTTACTAAAAAATATTTAAAGCAGCGGATTGATATCATTATATAATGGCAATAGAGTTGTTAGTTTAATTTATTAAAATTGAATGATAATGGCTATTCCAAGTAGGGGTGAGCAAATTTTGGTTCAAACTGAAAAATTGAATCAAACCGACATTTTTTTAATTTGATAAACTGAACCAAACCAAAATTCTATATAATTATATATTTTTTTTGGACTTTTTAATTGAATAATTATTTTGTATATGTAAATTATCTTATTTTGAGTTGTAAATTATATGAATACATTTATCAATTATTAATATCTAATTTTCAGTTGATAATTTAAAATTTTGATGGTTAAATTGAAAATCGATTAAGTGAAAAAATTTATTTAACGGTTTTATTATATTATTTATTATATGTTTTGGGATTGTATTTTTAATTTGGACTTTTATTTTGTACAAGTTAGATATTTTTACTTTAGTATAATATGATTTATAATTTTATATAATTTTTAGACATAATTTTTTATTTTTTTAAAAAATAGTTTTAATTTTCGGTTAATCGAACCAAACTGATCGAAAATTTTGATTCTATTTGAATTTGGTTATTTTATAAATTCAGTTCAATTCGGTTGAATAAAATATCAAAATTTTAATTTTTGATTATTTCGATTTGATTATTGAACTAAATCCAACGTCGCACACCCTAGTTTCAAGAAGATTATAGTGATAATAGCTTGTAAGCCATGGGCTTTTTCTGCGAGGGCTGATGGAGGCAAAAAGCAAAGGTATTTGATAAAGTTGCTGGTTCTAAGCCAGTGGAGTAGTGGCTTAACAGCAAGCAAGATGAGCAAACCTACTAATTTTCTAAAATGATATTGTTTTCTCTATATCTGGTTTATGATTTTTTTTTATTATTTTTTTGAAAGAAATCTGATTTATGAATTAAACCAATAGAGAATTGAAATCTATTAAAAGTAAGTTGTGTACTTCTCTCTTTACTATTAGATTAATTCATGAAATTTGACTTAGGTAAATGGCATAATTCATACTGTTGCAAATAAAAGAATGCATGCTCATACAATTTCACTCTTCATTTCTTTTCTTTAATTAAATAAATAGTTTTCTGTCAGAAAAAGATTAAAGAAATACTGTGGTCGTTTTCAGAGAATTAAAGAAATATTAAACATTATGTAATAATCAATCGTTATTCATGCTTCTCTTATTAATTAATTATTGAAAAAAAGTTAAAATATAATTGGATATAAAATAACACCAAATAGGTACTACTTCCTCCATTTTTTTAATTTATTATTTTTTAATAAAATTTAAATTTTATTTATCTGTTATTTTTAAATTTTTAATATAATTTAATTTATTTTTTTAATTTATTTTTTATTTTAATAAAGTCAGAATTAATTAAATTTAATAATTTAATTTTAATTATGTAATTTAATATTAAATTTAAATTTATTTATTATTTTTTAATTTTAATAAAAATAATAAAAATACTTAATAAAAAAATGGAGGGAGTAATTAATTTTAATTTTATCATTTTATGTGACCAAACCAAATTACTCTGTCGAAAAGATAGGATTTTCCTTTCTTCTAGGAATCTCCCTCCTTTACCCTACCCTAACTTCACACGCCATTGTTCATTACCCATCAACATCTCAATATCTCTATATATACTCTCTTTCAAGATCCCAGCTTTTCCTCAGCCTCCGCCCTCTCAAACACATTTTCTCTCATTTCACTTTTTTAAATCTTGTCCTGTTCTTGCAATTTTTTTTCCCATTTTACATGGTTTCTGCCATGCAAAATTTTCTGGGTAGATTTTGAATTTCATTAGCTTTAATTCTTTTCAGCTGAATTAACCCATTTTTGTTTAATTTCCCAATGTCTATTCCTTGTGCTCATTTCAATTTTATTGCCTCTGAATCTATTGAGACAGGCTTGTCTCCTCTTTCACCTCCTCTTTCTACATCCCCTTTAATCCTTACCCAAGACGAGCTAAAGAAAATCGCCGCTTATAAAGCTGTGGAGTACGTGGAATCGGGTATGGTTATCGGGCTAGGAACCGGTTCCACCGCCAAGCATGCTGTGGACAGAATTGGCGAGCTTTTGCGGCAAGGCAAGCTAAAGAACATTATAGGTATGCCCACTTCAAATAAGACCCGCGAACAAGCTTTATCTTTAGGAATTCCTTTATCTGACCTTGATTCTTACCCAATTATTGATCTTGCAATTGATGGTGCTGATGAGGTTGATCCCAATCTAAATTTAGTGAAAGGTAGAGGTGGGTCTTTGTTAAGAGAGAAAATGATAGAAGGTGTTTGTAAAAAGTTCGTAGTGATTGTTGATGAGTCTAAATTGGTGAAATACATTGGAGGTAGTGGGTTAGCTATGCCTGTTGAGATTGTGCCTTTTTGTTGGAAATTTACTGCAAAAACATTGCAGGAACTGTTTGGATATGCAGGTTGTGTGGCCAAGCTGAGGACCGGTAGTAAGGAGAATGGCCGGGAGCCATTTGTTACTGATAATGGGAATTATATTATGGATTTGTATTTCAAGAGAGACATAGGGAATTTGAGATCTGCAAGTGATGCAATTTTGAGGCTTCCTGGTGTTGTTGAGCATGGCATGTTTATTGATATGGCAACCACAGTGATTGTTGCTGGGGAGCTTGGGGTCACCATCAAGAACAAGCATAAATAGTTCTTGCTTATGAAAGTAGTTTAGGACTTAATTCAGAAAACCATTGATTTCGTAGCTAAATTGGGGAAATTCTTACCAATCATTATGTTTTTATTTTTTCAGGTTTTTCTTTAACTTGAATTTTGTATGGTTGAGGAGAAGAATATCATCAAATTTTGGTATTGAAACGAGGCAAATTCCTAATTTGCAAAAAAGCAAATTAGAGCATTTTAGAGTTTCAGAGTTTGGTAGGGGGCCGAATGATAAAAACTTCTGTAGTACTATGATGGTTTATAATTTATTTAATATAGAACTTGGATAAGTATTTATTCAAATCTTCAAAGATTTGTATTGTTTATTAATATGCTTGTAGTTTCTTCAAGAATTTGTTCTCGGAGCAAATATGTTCTCATATTGTCTTCCGATTGTAAGGCCCCAAATGTGACCCTAATAGTAATGTGTGTAGTTTGATGGTATTAAAGCTTATTAATGATTAATTAATTTGTAAAATAATAACTTTGTTCTGAGTAATCGGAAATTATGTTGCGTGAGTTGTATCGAAAAGGATAAATTGTAATTATGTATAGGGAGGTATTTGAAAAGGAATAAGAATTGGGATTAATTATAATTGAGAGGGAGTGTTATGCATAAACTCTTTATATTCTTACTTGGAGACTGTAATTTTTTGATTTTCTTGAATACAATGTTCATTTAAGATAAGCAAATTAATTAAGGGTAAATATGAAACAAATTAATCAAAAGTATATAAAAGTTTCAAACGTCATTTATAAAATAATTTTTTAGGAACCCTTAAATGTCAAACATATAAAAATCGAAAGAGTATTACATTACAATTTTTTATACCAATTATGACCTTACTTCGATATTAGTATTTTCTACGAAAATGTTTACATATCTATTTTTTCTACGAAGAAGTTTGCATATCTATTTAAAATTATTTTAATCAGACGGAGCGGTCGGTTGCATATGCACTTAACATATCACACTTGCATATGAACAGTTAAGGAAAAAAAAGTGTTGTTTTTTTGTCAAGTGGTCCGAAATGTTCTAAGCATTTTTTTATCAAGTGGTGTATATCGGATGACTCCTATGCCTAATGTGCTAACGGGATTATCCAAGGGCGGATCTACCTTGTGCATAAGGGGGGTTCAAAATTAATATATATTTCTAAATTTTTTTTACAAATTTTAAATATATCTTTTTAATTTTTACCATTTTCCCCTTAATATTAATTTTAACCAAATACATCTTCCGTAACATTGACTTTCACTAATTTTATCTCCATTCATTTAAAATCTTGTCTGCTCTTGAATAGGGATGAACATGGTTAATCAAAAAATCGATCTAAAATCGAACTGATTTTTAGGTTAATTGAACTAAAATTTTAAGTTTATGGTTTTTATTTTAAAAATTGGTGGTTAACTGATCCAAAACCGAATATATATATTTTATGAATTATATTTTAAATTTTACACTTATATTTTTTAATTTTTGTATAATTTATAAATATTATGATATATAATTTTGTAAAATATATATTTTTAGTAAATAAACATTAAAATATGTGCAGAATTAGCGTTCTGTTGTTGATTTTATATTGAATATTTTTAATTTTTATAATTAATTATGAAAATTTTATTTTGATTATTTTAATGAATATTGTATTTAATTAGTATTTTTTTTCATTTTTAAAACATTTTTAACTATAAAAATAATATTATAAATTGTATAATTTATTAAATTTATATATTAAAATTTTTTAATGGTTAAACAATAAATCGATCTGAAAAATCGAGTTAAAAATCGAAATCGATATAGCGGTTAATCGATAGTAATGGACTGATTTAAAAAAATTATTAATAAATTGATTAACCGATCCATGCTAATCCCTACTTTTAAAGTTATCAAAACTCGGAATTCTTCTCCCGTACGAGCACCCATGCCTTGCATCCCTTCACTTCACCATCCACTACTTACTTTTGTTCAAATAAAAATTTATTTCGTCGTCAAATTTTAAAAAATTATTTTTACTATTTTATTTTATTTTATTTTAAATAATTTTTTTAAAATTTAAAAGATAAATTTATAAGTATACCCTTATTTATTATATATATTATTGGCGAGATTTTGCAGCAAGACAAGCTAAAGAACATTATACGTATACCCACCCCCAAGCATGCTTCTCTTATTAATAAATTTTTATAAAATTAAAATATTTTAATTATTTTCTTAATTTTTATAAAAAAATAATTTTAAATAAAACGGACAAAGTACATATTATTTTTAATATAGAGTACAAATTATATAAACGGACATAGAGTATAACTTAGCAGTCCAGTCAAATTTAATGGATTTTTTCCTTTAATACTGATTTTTGGACAAAAAAAAAAACTTGTATGATAATAATAATAATAATAATAATAATAATAATAATAATAATAATAATAATAAAGAAAGAGAGTGCATTTTCGTAATTTGAACAGCAAAAGGAAGCCGCTTCGGAAATTCATTCTGGGCGTTCGAATATCGAAGGCGAACCCAAGGAAGTAAAACCACCGCCTCCAGCAGCCATGGAGACGGAGGATCATAGTGTCGACAATCAACCCAAAGGCGTCAAAACATTAGTCTCTTTCTACTCCAGTTACCTATGGAACCGATTGGCCGCTTTTCTTCCCTCACCAGACTCTTATTTTCTCGGGAAAATCTCAGTTCTCTGCAGCCAAACAGCCCGCGCCACTTCTCGCAGGCGCAGGACTTGCCTTCCGCCTCCCTTACCCTCTTACTCCACCGAATCTTCTCTGTACGGTTTCTCCCAATCTATGGAACATATTATATATTCTTTTTTCTTTATTTTACAAAGAATTGCTTCTTTTAACTAGCAGAACATAATTTGTATTTTTTGTCTTTTCTCTGTATATATAGGATTGTGAAAGAGGCTTCTGGAGTTTATGATGTTTTAGAGTTCATAATGGAGCACATTTTAGCTAATTTGCATAATGTTCAAAAGAATTTGCACTATTGGCAATCTAGAGCAGAGGTGAGCGAATCAAGTGTAGTTGTAGTGAATTATGTGCTCACTTATTTGTTTTCATTTTGGTTTTTCTCTTAATTTTAGGGTTCTAATTCTCGGAAATTATACTTCATTTTCTTTGAGAGAGGACCATGGGCTTTCATTGATGGAACAGTCCAGTTATTGCATGAATGCGTTACTGAGCGTCCTTCTATTCGGCATCTATCCCAATATGCGTCTTCTTATATATCTGAGAGGGTGGCCGTTTTAACCAGTTTAAGACGTGCTCTTGCTACATTTTTGGCTGAGGTTTGTTCTTTGTTTCTTTTCATGTCTGGCATTGCAGTTGCAGTGTTTGTGTACTCGTTTCACGTACATGTGTCTCCCTCTTTGATTATCTATGTAACGGTTTTATTCTGTTCTAGATTCTCAATCAGTGAAATTATTGCGAAAACATTATTTACTTTTACTACCTTTAACCAAGAAAAAAAAATGCCGTTGATTTTGCTTTCATTTTCTTATAAAATATTTAAGATCTAATTATTGAAACTGGAGTCATATGCTGAATTCTCCGTCTGCAGTCACCATTGCTGTATTCCTTGGTAATGCTGATTCAAATGGCACAAGGCTGTTTGGAGCATCTATTTAAATTACTTAAATCTGCTATCTGTTAACTGTCTCTTCTAACTGTGCAGTACTGCAGCTGGATTTTCTTGTTCACACTATACATCCTAGTACTTATTCTTAAAATGTACATGTTTTCTTTCTTTATGATGGGATTTCTTCTAAATTCTTATTGCAGTTCATTTTCTTGCTCTGTAATCAGAAATTCATAATGTTTGACATTGTTAAGTTTTCCCAATCATTTGCATTTACCTTTTATAGACAGATTAAGTCTACCCCGCAACATCATTCACTGTAGCTCTTAATGGATACGAAACATGTGCTGCATATTTGCAATATATGAGGATATTACCAATCAATGTCCTGATTTTTCCTGTAGGTTTACATGGAAGTTGATAGATGTGGAGAAGAATTAGTGAAGAATCCAAAAAGGTCATTGCCATCTTTGTTGGCAACTATTAATGATTTGCTTTCTAATCTGGAAGCATCAATTGGCCATCTACATGCAGCACGCCAGGTAACTTCAAAAACATGAAATTGTTCTTTTCTTTTCCCTTTTGCCTATCTTCTTTATGGTAATTGGGATCTGTTTTTATATAGTTTTTGTACATTTTTACCTAACCTTGCTGACCAGTTTATGACATAAATTTTTCTGCTTTCCTCCTTTTGTATATGCTTTCATGGTAATGTTTGTCATCCCATATACTGCAGACTGATTCCTCTGTTGATGGAAGCTATTCGGTGCCTCTACTTTTTGAGAAACTGCCTGAAGTTAATCAAGAAGGGTCCGAGTGGACTGATTGTGAAATTGCAAATGCCATCAGCCTGTTTACTAAAAATATGGAGAAATTGGACTCCTACTTATCTCTTATAGTAAGGATATTCCACCTTCCTTTCATTATCAAGGTTTTATATTTGATTAACTCCGATAGAATCTAGCTATACAAAAGTTAAATTTTGGCTTATGAAAGCTACTCTTAGGTTGCCAAACACCGAAAGCCAAAGAGAATAACTCGGTACTGGATCCGTTACACATGTGGTGCAGTTGGCCTTTCACTTTGTTCTATGTGGCTTCTCAAGCATAGTCGTTTGATGGGAAGTTCTGATATTGACAATTGGATTTGTGAAGCAAAAGATTCAACTGTTAGCTTCTTTAATGACCATGTGGAGCAACCGGTATATTCTAAGTTTTAACTTTTTTTTTTTTTCATAGTTAAGTATCATATAATCTTTGATCGCCCTTTTATTATTTTTGTTGTTGTTGTTGTTATTGTTGTTATTATTATTTTGCAATAGCTTGCATTTTACAGATTGGACCTGCTTTTGTAATCTTCAAAACTTGTAAATGCCGGCTGACCATTTGAAAAATGAAATGAGGATATTGAGTCCTTGTTTCATTAAAACTAACTGAAACACTATTTGTTTTTGGGATCATGTCAGCAGTTTGTTGAAAGTTAACTTTTTTCTGAAATGCTGAAATCAAAGCATATTTTACTTGTGCATAATGCCGGCAAAAGTCATTAGGAAGGATGATTATAGACCTTCAGTTGCAATAAGCTTGTGCTTCTATTTTATAGATTGCATTGCAATAACTGTTGAATTCAAACATATTGTAATTTTGTGATTTTTGGGGGCCTCGTACTAACAAGTGTATCTTAGAATACAATATATATGAGGAATTTGTAGTGGACGAGTTACAAAACTTCTCATAGATTGTCATAAGAGGGAAGGCAGCTTGCACTAACGCAGATTAAATAGTGATTGCTTCTAACTCAGACAACACTATACTCCCTAGTCTAATTACAATTCTTACTTGCAAATTAGTTATTTTTTGTTCTTCATGCACCATTATCTTTGGCATATTCTATTTTTAGTTGTTTTCTCTTCAGAATCTGTTTTAGTTTTACAGAAACTTTGCCTTTTCAGCTGATTAAAATGATTTAGTGTGTGTTGAGCTGGATTTTACAATCAGTGTTACTCTCATTCTTTGTTGATTTTCTGAGTCTGTTTCTGTTCCAATACAGAATCTCCCTGCCTGGCTTTTTTTTTTTTTTTCATTTAGTAGGGATTATCCAGAAATTTGAAGCGATTTAATCATTTTTTGCTTGGTCTCTGATCAGCTTCTGTCTATTAGAGATGAACTTTTCGATACATTCAGGAAGAGACATAAAGGGGTGATGGAGATAGAGGAAGTGCAATTGACTGCTAATTCTTTGCATAGGTAATTTTTTTTGGCTTCATTTGTTCTAAGGACATCCTATGTTTGCTCCATGGCTATGGCAGAATCATGACGTATCAATAATTTTTGGGTCACCTTTAGGCTTCTTCTCTTTGGACACTTTGTGTCTGATCTGGCTTAAAATTTAGTAATTTGCTGCAGCTTTGGAGTTGCATATAAGCTTAATTATGGCAACGAAGTACTGCCATGGAATGGTGAAGAATGCATAAGATGTTTACTGCAATAAAGGATAAATCATGAGCTTTGTTTGGAAGAAATACGCAGCTTTTTGTGAAGGCATACTTTAGCACACGCTTCAATCCAATTGGGATTTGTAATTTGTTTTCTTTCACACTTCTCTACTCATATGAGAACTATATTGCTTAGAAAAGTTGTGCAATAGCAAGTCCTTTATCACTTTGCTTACTGTCAAATCTTTTTTGCCATGTCTTCTGAATATTGGTTGTGCCCTCTTTGTGTCTTTTATTGTTTTTTGTTTGCCATTAATCAATAAATAATTATGATGTTGGGCTATTCAAAATTCATCTTGGGCTTGCTATAATTTGAGTCTCTAGAGGTTCCATGGAACAATATTTTTTCAACTAGCACATGTGCCATGGAGGCAAACGCAAATGAATAATATCGAGGAAGATTAAGCTTGTGTTCTATTTTTATTCTTCTTTGGTCTTTTGACGAATAGCTCATTCTCTTTTCAGTTCAATTTCCATCTAATATTGACCCATTTATTTTCTTGGCTATAGAATGTTATTGACATTCAGTGAGCAGACAAAGGGTCAAAAGTTTCCAGAGAATGCATCAGATCAGGAAATGCTTGAAATAGTTATGGGCAGGTGGGTCTTTTTTTCTTAAGCATGTGGATTTCTTTTGATTGTATTTAGTATTTACAAATGAAGAGTCTGTTAGATGCTGGAAGATAGATTTGGAACAGTACTAAATGGTACAGGTAGCTATTAGATTCAGTCTCTATATCATTTTTTACCTTTATTTTTCCTTGGCTCAACAATTACATCCTCGGAACAAGTATGAACAAATACTTTATTTTATAGACATGTTAGCACTATAAAGTTAAATTAAAAAGAGAAGGGAGGGAGGATCAAGCAGCTTATTTTAGGCATTAATACCGAAAGAAACAAATAATTTGTCATCTTCTTCAAATAGTGATGCTGGAGGCTGCCAGTAACCACTTCGGAACCTCTATTCTTATAGCATAAGTGTGGAAAAATAATTGCATTTATTATTTGCCCTCCAAATGAGTAGATATTTGCTTTAATGTTGACAGTTCCTCAGATTTGATGTCTTTCTTCCTAAATTGCCAACATCCGAGAAAACAGATCATTCCATCTATAATATTGATCAAGTTGCTAAAAAATCATGTATTAAATGGTCCTTTTCTTGTCTTAAATGTTGTATGAAAAGGCATTTTTTAGCAATTTCAACTTTCAAGCTTTTGGCAGGACATCAAATCTGGAAAATGTTGTCAGAAGAAAATATTGGTATGTGAGTGCTAAGGTTGATTACCTTCCATTGCAGGATGAAAAAAATCTGAAAAAAAAAAACTATAAAAGGAAATACACACAGCATCTCCTTTTTCTTCTCTTAGAAAGTTGTTTTGGAATGTATTTGCTCATCAAAGATGGTTTTGCTAGGATATGGAAATTGGAAAATGTTGTAAAATGTTGGCATATTGGCTCATTAAAGATAATTACCTGGCATATGCAAGGAGAAAGTTAAAAAGAAAATTAGGGGCAGAAAGGTCCGGTCTTGTGAGCCAATGTGAAAGCTGACAAGCATTGCTGATGTTTTGTTTATATATGATTTGCAGTATGGTGAATCCATTGCACCTCCAGTGCTCTTAAAATATCTGGAAACAACCTCCTTTCCTTCTTTTCTTTTTCTTTTTGGTTTTGAATGGATGTAAAGTTGTTGGCTTCAAAATGTAGGTATGAAAAAGAACTTATGCATCCCATTCAAAATCTTGTAAGTGGAGAGCTTGCTCGAGCTTTGCTCATCCAGGTATTACAAGGCATAAGCTTGTTATATATGTCATTTGTTCTTGTGTTTTTTTGTCACATTATCGTGGGTTCTCTTCATTTCAGGTTCAGAAGCTGAAACTAGACATTGAAACGTGAGTTCGCGGACTGGGACCTTGAATTATCAAATCTTCCTTTGTCTTCTAGTGTCTCATTGCTTTAATCTTGTACAGGGCAATGCTTGAGCTGGATCAGATTCTCAAGGCAAATGAAATAAACTTTGCTGTTCTTGCTGCCTTGCCAGCCTTTCTTCTCTCACTTATTCTCCTGATGCTAGTGCGTGCATGGTTTAAAAGGGTATGAAATTGCAAATTTCTATTTACTATTTCTGTGGACTGTTGCTGGAATTATCTGTTGTTATAGCATATGAATTATGAATGGTGTGGTACCCAGCACTGGTATTGCATATCTGAACATTTCATTCAGTCTGTCTACCTTCAACTTGAGTTGATTCCTTTGCTAACTTGATTAACAGAATTATTACCTATGGTGTCAGTTTGTGGTTCTGTTGCTTCATTTTGATTTTCATGGTCACTTTATCAACAAATAAAACAATGTTTTTACTTGTAATTTAGTTTTGGGGAAAATTTTCATGATGATTGAGAATGCCAAGGAAACATATGTTCTTTCACAGAAAGGTGAATAAAGTTCATCTGTTACCTAGCAAATTAGAAACTGTAATTTTAAAAAAATTATAATATGGAAATAGACTGTGCTATTTTAGAAAATGATAATGTTGGAATGGAAAATGTTAGTTAGAAATTGATAATATTGCAATGGTGAAAATGTTGAACCAAAAAATGGGTAAATGAATTACTCAATATCTTTGTACATTTAACTCTTATATTTGGTTTTAAATATATTGGGCCTGGCTTTGTTTTTACTGTCTTTTATCTGAAACTTGTATTATGGTTTATCCTTTTTTTTTTTTTTTTGATGTGTGTGTGTGTGTGTATTGCCCCTTTCTGTTACTTTTCCAAAATGGTTTAAAGGTTAGGATTATTATTTTCTCTGGAGTGTGATCATCTTAATATAGTTGTTGTAGGTTCAAATCCTTCCCCCTTCAAACCTTTAAAAGAAATAAATTAATAAATAAAATTATGAGGATGATTTAGAAAACTTTTTAATAGCGACCTTTCAGTTGATACCCTTGGGTGTTGCAATTCTGGCTTGTTTGCTAATGTGAAAAGTCTGTTTTACTTTTTCATCATATGAATTATTGATGCGCTTACTGCCTCCTAGAAGAATTTGGGTTGTCTGACTTTTACTATAACAGTTTCTAGTAATTTTTTGCGCTAAACAAATGAAATCTAAGAGCTTTTTTTTGTTCTTTAAAGAAATGACTGGAAAATCTTTAAATATTAGGTCCTGCAATTGAACTTCATTTAAAGAGTGTGGATGGCTAAAATTTGATTAAAGAGGGATTTTTAGTTTCATTGCCTATATCAAACAAATGGGGTATAAAACACTTTCTTTTGGTTTAGTTTTGTGAACAGACATTAATTTCAAGCATGTGTACTTGTTTAAGATAAATGTAAAGTACCTAGATTTCAGTTTAATGGCAGCTTTTAATGGGAGACCTCAGCTTCTCCTTTACTTCAAAGCATTCATTTCTTTTTCTTCAGCTTGAACTTAAGTCCACGACTTTCACTCTGAAAAAATAAAGTTTTCTCCTCAATTAAAATCCAAATTTTTTGAAGACTAAGTCAGATACTTGGAATTTAAAGGTTTTGTAGAATTTGTTATTTGTATTTTACTTTGAGTTACTTGAAAGCACTTTTATTTTGTTAACGCTCATGAAGATTAAACTAGCAAAATGGCCCAGTTTGTTAATTTTGGGATTAACTGAGCTTGAAACAAATATATAAAGGCAGAGCTGCAACTCCCCGTTTTTGTTGGACTTGTGAGGCGAAATCTTTTCTGCTGCTGCTGCTTCTGTATTTTTTTTCTTTTTTGCAAAGTGATAAATGTATCACACATGAACATGTGCATGCATTATTAGTGTGAACCAATAATATTTTTATTGTATTGTTAAATAAAATAACATATGCTAAGAGCGGTAAAAAAGCTGCACTCCTAGCAGGACTAGCATATGGAGATTTATGGATATGCTTGCATATTTCTAGAACAGATTTGTCGGTATCTGCGCCTTACATGTGATATGTTTTAAGGTCTGGCTGCTATCCCTTGCCTAATAAAAATGGCTATGGTTATCTAGTAATCAATTGAAGATGTGATGATGGCTTTTCAATTAAATGGGGGTTTACCTGATCTAGTCTTGCAACAGGATGTTCAACTAATTAGCTCTTACGTATGAATTAAACTTTTTTCTTTTTTCCTCCATTGTGATTGCGAGACATTTAGTAATCCCTTATGTGTATAGAATTGCTGGATGCCTGGACCTTTTCTCTGTAAACAAGATCAACAGATGATACTAACAAATTTCAACATCAGTATTTTTGTTGTCTCTCTTGTACTTTCTAATTTTGCAGTTTTTCTGGTGGCTAGGTTTTCTCATTTTATTTAGCTTTACTTAGACACCTGCTTGTTTGTTTGCAATTAATCAGGACACTAAAGCAGTAGGAAGAGGGAGAATTGCTCGGCGTGAAAGAAGGCTGCTCTTGGTCGAGGTTGAGAAAAAAATTGTGCAGTACCAAACATTTGTTGATCAAGGACTGGTAAGAAACTAGATTTGGTGTTTGATTTTTTCTTAGTTTCTTTTGGTATATTAACTAAATACATACTGAGATTTAATTGCTGTAGATTAGTGAATCAATATACTGTCCCTGTGTTATTTCGTTTTTCCCCTCTTTGCAACTCCTTGCTTGAGGGAAAGGGGAAAAAGTCAAGATGCATCTTTTCTTTTTTTTTTCTTTAGAATCTTCATTAGTGCAAGATTAGCAATTTTAGGAGTCATATCTCTTGCTAGTAAAGATTGTTCAACTGAGGATTTTCATTATTTTCGCCTTCGTGCATAAAAAGTCCCAAAAGCATAAGGCCCTTACACTGGTTCTCCTTCATTATCTTTACACAAGGGATGTTTGTGGCTCGCCCGTGCATGTTGGTGCATCTGAACATGGAAATATAGTCATCTGAACTGCAGAGTTTGCAGCAGCATTTGCTAGTTTTGGAGCCTAATTTGATTTTTTGCACGTATCAGTGCATAAGAAACAAATTGGACTTGGTGTTCAAGAACCCATGTAATCTGGCAGCCATATTTTTGAAATATGTAGGACCATTTTCTACTTAGAAAAAGTTGATTTTAGATAGACACTGCATCAGTGTAGATTGAGACTAATATCTCCTGCAAAACCTGTCTCTCCTGAAACACAACCATATGAAGAGAGCATCAAAAAGATAGTATAGATATGACAAACAAATTAGTAGATGTATGTAAAGATCCCTGATTTTTAAAATATTTTTACAGGAAAAAGAATCTCAATGCATGTTTGGGTTGGTGATATACAGTTTAGATCGCCTATTTCATGCCGTCGAGAAGCATGCAAAAGCAACTGGTGAATGGCAATGGTTAGTATAGTAGAGGTTCACAACTAGTATTATTGTCACTGCACAACTGTGGTGGAGTAAGGTACATAAATTTATTTGGTGCTAACTTGCAATGCATTGAACAGTTGAGGCAGGACATAATTGATCTTGCGAAACCCAGCCTTCAAACTACATACAAACTTGTGGTGACATCAAGAATGGAACGTGTCTACGATTGTTTACTTCCTTCACTGAAACAGAAATAGTTATTTTTTCTACAATTCTACTAACCACCTCCAATCGACAATGTATTAGAGAAAGGGAGAAAAAGCACTTCATGTTGGTGCATTTTGCAATTTTGCAAGGAGCATGTAACACTTTATAGTTGACATTCGATTTCACAATGTTGATTTCCTTTCTTATATCAAGATTTTGTAAAGATGTATTCTGGGGCCAGTTGATCCTTCCAGCATCATGCAATTCTGTGATAAAAAGAAATTTTGCACTTTTTTTTTTTTTTCTTTTGTACCACCATTTTGGTAACCTTGTATTGCACTTGTGTACAAAGTGCATTAGGATGGAATGAATGAGCAAATGACCAGGAGATTGTTTCTCTGAGTTTTATCAGTGAAATTATTTGATCTTTTATAGGATTAGAAGTGGTGATTACATTTTTTTCTGGCAATGAAAATGCTACACAGGTTATTGGTGCAGGTGAATCTCTGATATGGATCAATCTTATCCGCTGCTGGATCATTATCTCAGTTCCAATTGCTGCAAGGATATGGACGCATCCTTACAGACATTCTCATTCCAATTGCTGAAGGATTATCCTGACCAGGTGGTCATGAGTTCAAGCAACAGAAACAGCCTCCTTGTAGTATAAGAGGAAGCTTCATGTGTATAAATGTCCTCGGAGCTGGCAAGTGGCAAGCCTTGTGACAAGTACAAAACAACAATGTATCAACAGAAGTAGGGGTGTGCAAAAACCGACCCGATTCGATGCATTCTTGTGGGGTTAATTGGGTTAATAGGGTTGGTTCGGTTATTGATATTAGGCATATTTCGATAATTTAAAATTTTTAATAATAAATAAAAAAAGTTTAATTTTTCTACAATATTAATTAATATATAATATATATTTAATGTAATTTTGAAATTGTTAGTTTGTTGTATTTTTAAAATATTTTTTTATGGTATTTAATATTATTTATTTGTATTAATGTAGGATTTAAATATGTAAATTAAAAAAATAAATTCGAATAAATTGGGTGGATCGGGTCGAGGCTCGAAAAAATATCGAGTTAAAATGGTAGAAGCTCGATATTTATATAGGATAGGATCGGATGAGAAAAATATATAAATTTTAGATTTTGAATTAATCGGGTTTGGATTGGGTTCACCCAAACCCGTCCATTGCACACCCCTAAACAGAAGAGAACAGCACAGAAAAGTAAGATAAAAGGTCCAAGCTGTTGCTTCTTTTAATTGGATTAAAAGTTATTAGATGCCCAAATGAATGAATGATGTAATTCTGTAACAAACCCAAAATAGCTAGTTGATACCGGGGAAGTAATTGAAAACTCTAAATTACCTCATTTCCCCTCAAAGATGATCTAATTCAAGAAGAGAGAAGCAGTGTTGCAGATACCACATCAGTCACAAGCAAATCCTAAATTAAATAACCAACTGGACTAATTCAAAGCCTATAGAATTCAATCAAAGCAATTATAATGCAAAAACACTTTTGCAACATCTGCCACGAACAGACAATTGCAATAGCAATATACTTTCAATTCAGGATAAAGAAAATTAACATGCAAAAGCAATTCCAAGGGAAGCCTAAAACAGGGTAAAATTTTAAAAACTGTAACCCTAATTATTAACAGTTTTAATGAGAAGGGGAAAAAAGGAAAATTATAAAATTTTAACAGTAACCCTAAAATAGGGTAAAATTTTAATAAATTTTCTCAAAAGAAAGTAGACCCATCAAAATTAATTCAAATCCAAAATATCACTCAAATCCATGCAAAGGAAAGGACTCAAGTTCAATCCAACCCACAAAAATGCCTATTGGTCCAATCCAAACATTACCCATTTTATTTCCTAACCTATTAGATTTATACCAGGTATTCAATAGGCCTCCACCCTTTCACTAAGTCTACTTTTCTCTCTCTCCTCTCCCCTGTCAAAATCGTTTGTCACTTTTACCCTTACCTTCTGCAATGCTCTGAAATCATTACAGATATGAATAATATTTTCTGATAATAAATAGTGATACCGTAAGTGAATAATATCACCTTGAATCTATAGAGATTTATAAAAATTTTATATCACAATTAGAAAAGTATAATTTATGATGAGTTTGGTAATATAATTTGAACTGAGATTAAAGTTAAATAGTTTTTCAAAAGTTAAAAATAAAAATAAGTTATGAGACTGAAAATGGGTCAAACTAACTTTGATTGACTTGAAAATATTTCACGGATTTTTGAAAATTATTCCAATCACACGAAATATTTTAAAATAATAAATATTAATTTTCAAAAGTGAAATAAATTTTTGACGCTTTTAAATTTTAGAATTTTTGAATCGGCTAAAAATATTTCGATACACTGAAACTTATCGTAACGAATTTTAATTGACTCGAAATTTTAAAAATATTTTAATTATAATATTTAAAAATTTTTGAAATAATTTTGGTAAAAAAATAAATTAATGATGGATGAGCCAATGATAAATTGATAAATGGCATAATAATTACCATTTCTAGTAAATCGAAAATATGGTTAACTGCAAAACTTATTTGAAATCGAATCAATTTTTATTATTAACCGATCTGATAGATTCGATTATATTTTTAATTTTTAGATTTTTGGTTAATGATTATAGTTTAAATTTTTAAATATCGATTAACAGTTATATATATATATATATATATATATATATATATATATATATATATATATATATATATATATATATATATATATATATATATATATCTTCAATTTTTTTCTATCTCTCTAAAATTTACATAAAATAATATTTTAAAATATATTTAAATTATATTTTTATTTTTATACCTTATTTTTTATATTTTTATAAAATTTATATAATACTTTAAACTAAATTTATATTATGATATTTTCTTTAATTATACAGTAATATTTATATATAGTATCTGATTAACTTTTATATATATTATTTTTTATTATATATTGGTGTTCATATTTTACTTAATAGCATTTAATTACATTTTATTATATTTTAGAGTTTATGTCATAATATTTAATATTATTCAAAATTTTATTTGACTTAGAATCAAACATATTAATTTTCAATAAATATCAAATCTATTTTATAATATTAGCTATTAATTTATAAAATATGAATTTTGGCAAGTAAATTATATTTTTTTCGTAATGTTTATATTAAATTATTTACACATTTGAAATTAAATTGAATTTTATCTAATTTTTTTTATATAATTTTATGTTATAAATTTTGATGGTTAGCCAAAAAATATTGGTTAAGTAAACGGAAACCGATGGATTGGTTAATCAAATATAATGAATTGGTTAATAGTTAGTGATTTTAAAAAATCGATATTAATGGATTGGTTAATTTTTTTTTGCTTATGGACTGATTAACTAGTCCATATTCACCCTGTAACGCCCCAAAATTTAAGTCGGTTAATAATAACTTACATATTGGTAAATAGTACTTTTAATTCAGGTTAGCAGGGGATAAAAATTGATTGAAAATGTTATATAAGTACGTATTATGTCTAGACTTTTTAACTTATAATCTTAATAAAAATATATTTTAGTAATAAGTAAGAAAATAACTTAAGTAGAATAATAATAATAATAATATCAAGGAGAGATAACATATCTTATGTTTTTCTAGATGAATTATTAGGGTCACAAATTAAAAAGAAATAAAAATTAAAAAGAATAAAGAAGGAGGGGAAAGAAGGGAAGAAAGAAAAAAAAACAGGGGATAAAGAGAGAACGGCGTCAGGAACGGAAAGGAAGGGGCACCGTCGCTTTCCTCATGGTCAATCAACGGCGCAGGTCGCTGAAGATTCTCTCTGCTGCCACTGTCTTCCACCACCGGCCACCGTTGCTTCGCTCCTTCTATCTTCTTTTGCTCATTAAATCTGAGCTTGTCCTTTTATTCTCCCTCCGGTGAGCCATGGCGGTGAACGGCGACACGACCCGCATCGATCAACCTACAAAGCTGAGGTGAGTTCGACAGTGCCTTTTCCGATCATCACTTGCCGGCATGGGGTAGATCGAGGATGGGTGTTAAGTTCGGATTTCGACCACATGGTGGCTCTTTAAGGTGCGTGATCACCGAAAATGGGACGCTGAGGTTGTAACCTCCACGGCGCCAGCGCTGGTGCATCTTCAGCGAAGCTCCGATCAAACTCCGGCGAAGCTCCGCGAGCACAATGATGGCCAGAATTGGTGAAAAATGTAGAATTTCGACATTAAATGGTATGTGACCACCAAATTTGTTTCTAATTAATTTATTTAAATGAAATCTGAATTTTTGTTAGAAGTTTTAATTTTTTTTTAGAATCAAATGACTTGTTTTTATGTGTTTTAAATTGTATATCATATTTATGGTCATATAATGGTGGTTGAATTTTCTTGAATGTTGGCGTATGGTGGCCTTAAATTATTGTTAATTTTTGTTGTCTAAGGAAGCTAGTTATAGGGTTTACTATCAATCCTTTTTGTGTTATAATATAACTGGAAATAATGCAGAGTATGAAAGGCATGGAAACGTGATTATTAGAAATGTATCAGAGGACCTTTAATGAATTTAACAGAATATAGTTGAAATTTAAATGTGTTAAACTGTTACGGTATGATATGTGTGATAAGCTTATATCTGTAATATTAGGAAATTAGTAAGGTTAATTGTTAAAATTGATTAACCATCAATAAGAAATACTTATTTTGATTTAAAATAAAGTTTATTGAAAATAGTTTAAGCCAAGTAGGTCTCACGATTACAAGAGTTGAATTTCTGCCTTATGTAAGCAAATAAAAAGTGTTCGTGCATATGGATTTGAATTCTATTGATTCTGGCTTTACCATTTATGGTTTTATGAACTAAAGTGCTTGATTAAATTCTGATACTAGAAGCTGTAAAGTAACATACAGAGTTTAACTTTGGTAACAAATTGGTTTGAATAAATTGTTTAAACTAAGAATTATCTAATTTTGTCCACTATTCATAACTGGGTTATTAAGTAGGTTGTTGGACTTATAGAATTTATGCTTAAATGATAACGTGATTTAGATGGTAAATAAAGGTTTATGAGCAGAAATCATGTGTGCTGATTCAGCTAGACTTAGATGTAAATTTGGACTTCCTTTAAGTTAGTTAATATGTTTAAATCAAGGAATTCAGATAGGATTATAAATATACATATTCATAAAAGAATACATGTATTGGTGGTAGAATGGTAATTATATGCAGAGTTTATATTTAAAAAAAAATTGAATCACAAAAAGAAGAGATAAAGGAAACGTGATAGTGTGTGCTACTTTGCTTGCATAAACTAGGAAATAAATCTTTATTTCTAAAGATTCCTATTGACTGTTAACTTAAAATGACTAAACAAAACCTATGATAAAAAAAACCTAAGACACATGAATACACATGTATCTTGAGAAATTAAGATTTTAACAAGAACGTACTTTGTTATAAATCGCGTATGAAAGTAAATACGTACAACTTGAGCTAAATGATTTCATGATGATGACTGTGTAATTTATAATGGCCTGTATATTTAAAGACATGACGAATACATAGATATGATTTCGAATTTATATGAATAATTTGAATAATGTGATTCATGAAAAGTTACAAATTGATGATAATTCAAGATTACAAAGGTGACAAATCAAACACCGTTGTGTCCATGATAATAAAGATGATGGAAACGATAGGTATTGAGAATAAGTACTATTGATATATATATGATGCTATTTATTTCAATAATGATTTTATATTGGCCCTTGGTAAAATTAGGCAGGAATTGGAGAAATAGGATAAGGTTGACATGTCAATTAGGGACGTTTAACAATACTGCATCTTGATGTGGTTACCTGATTGAATAATTCCGAGAGCTCTTTCGGTGAGTGTGGTTAGATTAAGTTGTGGGGTGAATAGCTTTGAGAGCTCTATCCACATGTGTATGTATATAAATATATTAAATGGTAGGCTGAATAAAATTAGTCTGAGTCGTGAATTGTATAGTTCTGAGAACTCAGTCCACACATATGTGTATGTATAAATGTATGTATATACTATATATATGTATGTATATGTGTATGTAACTATAGAGTAAGGATTAAATGTTGTATGTCAATAATGTGAAAATGATGTTGAATGGACCGTATGGTTTCGATGAACTTGATCCTGCGTTTAATTTTCGTTTATCTTGCTCGTCATACAATTTCATTAAATTTTACTAGGAGGCAAATTTTAAAAATGAATAAGTAGAAAAAAAATTCTTATAAAAATATAGAAACCAATAAAGTAAATAGCTTATTTGTACAGTGGTTAATTGTGCATTACATAATTGGATATGATCCAATACAATTAGAAATGTACATATGTATATACAAGGATGTGTGCGTATGCTATCGTGCGTAAATGGTTGAGATTTGATATTCATGTCCAAGTGGTCCTATTTAACAAGTAATTTATGTGAATTAAGGTGTCACTTTTAACAATAACAGTTTAGTACAATAATGTTTTCATTGTAGATAGATCAATTATCATTAATCATTTAATGTTAAATAATTTATAAGCAATTAAGTACGTATTTAAGAAATTGTTTATTCCAATTTACATGCGAAGTTTTAATGATTATTACTTATGTTTATGTATACTTCAAAGTTGGAATTTTATGACCTTAATATACTATGATTCTGTATCGTATATTTGATTGTGTTATAAATGTATTTTTAAACTTTATAACCTTTGAGATAAATTTGATTGTCATCACTAAGTTTTTAGCTTAGCGCGTGATTTCTTTTTTGGCTCGTAGAGAGGATCAAAGAGATTAATTTATAAGCAGGAAAGGTCGAGAGTAGCTACAGCTAACCATGTCGAAACTTGGAATGGGGCGCGATGACTAAATACAGTTGTATTATTATTGTTATATTTTGGTATGTACACGATTAAAGTTTGCTATATTATTATTAATGCCTTGATAATTGAGAAAGGGATTTTGTAATTGTGATAACTGTATAATGAAACTGTATAGATATAAGGGAGAACGGAAATATTGGTATAATGTTTATTTGACAGGTGAATAATTTTACACCGAATGTTTATTGAGGAGGTTGGAAAAATTTATGTTGAAGTTTGATTGAAGTTGTGGAAATAGTTGTATGATTTTAGAAATATTTTTGATAAATTTTTCTACATGAGGTTGTCGACAATTAGGGAAAATTATGTCGAATTTTTTTTGAAATTGAATAATAACTGTTAAAATAATAAGATTTTAAGTAGTAAATTTTCATAGTCAGTCCTTTTAAAGGAATCGAACCCGAATGTGACAAACAGTATTCGGATCTTTAAATTGATCGGAAATAGGGTGTTATACATTCCTACTTGTAGTTGATTACTTGGATTTGAAAGAGTTTCAAGATAGCATGAAAAAAATATCACATTTTTAAAGTGAAATTAAAATGTAGATTTATTAAATAGATGAACATATTATTATTATTTTGTTAGATTAATTTTTATTATTTTTATGTTCAATATTTGTATAAAATTTTATTTTTAAAGTAAAATTAAATTATTATTATTAAAAATTTTATAAATATATAAAAAATTATTTTTATTAAAAAAATATAGTTTATAAATGAATCTATGTATATTAAATGCATCAATATATTTGAATATTAACATACTTATAACCTATATTTTTATACCTGTTTATAAACCGACATTTGTAACTCAATCAAAGATATTCCACCAGCCAATTTGCAACCTCTAACGCGGAAAGTAATATTTTGCTCAAAGTAATAATTTGCGCCGCCGGCAGCCTGACTAATGTGGTGAATGAAGTCAAAATGGAGTCTTATGAGAAACAAAACGACGACGTTGTGAGATTTAACATTCAAAGGCCAAAGTAGACCACGCATCTGCATTTCGTTTCTCCTCTTTCTTCTTCTTCTTCTCAATTTCAGTATAAAGCCGGAAAATTTTAAAGTTGTTGGTTTTTTCTAAGATGACGATGGATGCTGTGGTTTTCAAACTCCCTTCATTTAAGTTGATGAGCCCTAACGGCGCTAATCGGAGTCATGCTATTATTCGATGTGGATTACCCAGATATTCTTCTTCTGCTATACATGCGATAGCTACCACTGGCAGAGAAGGCGACCAGGCCCTTGGTTCCCTTTCCCTCGGTCATATTACTCGACCCGATTTTCCCATCCTTCACCAGGTGTTTTTTTCTCTTTCTGCTTATTGAAAATCCATTATTTTAATTTGGTTTTTATTAATTGTTATTGAATTTAAGTCAGAATTCTTGTAACTCTTGGTGTAGTAACTAGTATGGGACTTTGCAGGAGGTGAATGGCAAAAGGCTTGTCTACTTAGACAATGCTGCCACTTCCCAGAAGCCTAATTCTGTGTTAAAGGCTTTACAAAATTATTATGAGACTTGTAATTCGAATGTTCACCGAGGAATTCATTACTTGAGGTCGAAGCTCTTCTTGTCTTCTGTCTACTGAGCAAAATTCAAAATACTTTGGCAGCTTAATAAAGAATTTATTTGGCTTCAATTTTGGTTCTATTTGTAAATGAAAGAATTTTTTTTTTTTTTTGTACTGTGTAGTGCAAAGGCAACTGATGAGTTTGAGTTGGCCAGAAAAAAAGTTGCAACCTTTATAAATGCATCTGAGTCTAGAGAGATTGTTTTTACCAGGAATGCTACTGAAGCTATCAATCTGGTAGCCTACACCTGGGGCCTTGCAAATTTAAAACCAGGAGATGAGGTTTGTTTGCTTTTGGCTTCACTCAATCTGTCTTTTTGAAATCTTTATACTTCATTCTTTTGGTTTTTCAAAATTTAAATTTAACTACAAATTATATCTAATTGTGGTAGATTATGTTCTATTCTGTGAAGCTTGGTTTCCCTGTGTAATTTAGAGATGCCTCGCGGAATTTGTTTTACTTTGCCCCTTTTAAAGTTACGCAATATGAAGATGTGACAATTCAAGAGAACATCATGTATGCTAGTGAAAATAAAAAAGTTTTACGATGGGTAAATTAATTATATTTGTTGATACCTAGATCATTTGACCATTATATTTCCATCTTCTTTTTATTGGAATCGTACTTCAAATATCCAACCTTACATAATTTTGGTTTTACTCCAGATTGTACTCACAATTGCAGAACATCACAGTGCTATTGTTCCTTGGCAAATTGTAGCACAGAGGACTGGTGCTGTTCTGAAATTTGTAGATTTGAATGAAAAAGAAGTTCCAGATGTACAGAAGTTGAAAGAAATGCTCTCAAGGAAGACAAAACTTGTAGTGGTTCATCACATCTCAAATGTTCTCGGTATGTCTGCTTTATTACTATTCCATTTAGTATTCTTTTTTCCTTATGGTGACATTTTTTCTTAGAAAACTGATATGCTTTTGGGGTGTATTTCTTCTGGTTGATTTATCTGATTGTTTTTCCATTCTATTTTTTTTTCTTTGTTTGTATATTTGTACTCTTTGATATTTTTAACCATGTCATGTGATTCCATGGAAATGTAGTTCACATGCTATAAGCAACCAAGGAATAAATCAGACTACTAATGTTAAAAAATTAGTTCCCTATTGTCAGTTAAATATAGCTAGAGAGACCAATCCTATGTATGGTTTTTTGGATGTATGAAAGGAGAGATTACTTTTTTAAGTCTTTTCTTGTCTCTACCATTTTCCCATTTTTCATGATGCTTTGGGATTATTCTTCCTTTTTTTATTTTATTATTATTATTATTTTTTAAAAAAAGAAAAAAAATTTCATATTTATTTCTTCATATTCTAGTTCATCTGGGCATTTGTCTTGATTAATTATCTAATTCCTAAGTAAAAGCTTCTATCACTTTCACCTGCTAGCTTTAAAGTAGTGGACATCCAAAATATATGTAAATACATTTAACTAATTTCATCTTTAACTCAGTTCCTGAATCAAATTGATAAGTGGATGCATGAGAGGTATCGTGGATGAATAGAACCTAGTAGAAGGCTAAAAGTTTAAAATTCAAATTTAAATGATAAAATATAGGCCAAAAATTTCTGGGAACAAACCATATAAATAAATTCATTGTAAAATTAACAATCCAATGGAATGAAATTGTAAACTCAAACTCAATGATGCATATGATCATCTGGCAAAAAATTCAAATAAAAATTGCATTTTACCATGGTTTTTGAAAGGCTTTTGCAATTATTTCATTGATCCACAAATTACATGGGTCTGTTTATACGTGTGCTGGGACTTTTTTTTTTCTTTTTTTTCCCAATTTGATTTGATTTCTTTGCATCAACATGCAAAGATTTATGGGTTCTATATAATTTCCATGTATGATTTAGGGAGATGGTATTGTCTTTGAGAGGATTGCTGTCAGAATTATTTGTTGCAAGTCACCTATACTTTGATCAAATTTGAAAATGTTGCATTGTTTTTAATTGGATTTATTTGTTGTCTGTAATGCATTGTACTTCTTTAGCCATTATTGTCTATCCCATTGCATGATTGTTCAAGACTACAAAGAAATTGGGCTGAGATTTTCGCTTTTATGAATTTAAGATCAATTCCCTTTCTGGATATCACTTTACTGGAGCAAGTAGTTGTTGATAACATGGCCTATATATGCTCTTGCTTCAGCTTCTTTCCTTCCTGTTGAAGACATTGTCCATTGGGCACATGATGTGGGAGCAAAAGTGCTCATAGATGCCTGTCAAAGTGTTCCACACATTGTGGTTGATGTCCAGCGCCTCAAAGCTGATTTCCTTGTCGCTTCTTCTCACAAGGTTAGCCTATTGACTTGTATACTGAAAGATGACGTTAAGACATGCATATGAAGTTAAGAAATAATCATGATCCAGATGTGTGGGCCCACAGGGATTGGATTCTTATATGGAAAAAGTGAAATCTTACACATGATGCCTCCATTTTTGGGTAAGTTACTACTTTTGGTGGTTAGACTTGGAGTTTTTCCCCGTTTTATTTTCCATTGCAAGAATTTGTCTCCATAGCTATAAAAGGAGTGATATGAGAATGTGCATTGATGTGTTGATGTTGGTCTTATTTTCTCAGGTGGTGGGGAGATGATATCAGATGTATTTTTAGATCATTCTACATATGCAGATCCTCCATCAAGGTTGGTGAACTGCTTGCTTGTTAATATACAATGTCTTAGAACTGAAGGAATGGACAGGCAGTGCACAAAGTTGTGTTTCTCCTCTTCTCCTTGCCCTTCCTTTCTCTTGTACAAAGTTGCCTGCTTCTGTGGGAATTAAATGCTAGTCATATCCAACTATAGATCAGGACTGACAATAAACAAGTAACCACCCTGAATTTAGAGTAAAATGTTAGACTGAAGTTTCTTATGGTTTTAGGTAAGACAGAGAAAATTAACACGTCAAATACATAAATATCACAAATCCAAGTTTAAAAGTAACAGCAGCAATAAACGATTCCTTGTGCTTAAATACCTGGCTTTCACTTCTCTTCCCTTGAAACAAAAACAGGGAGAAAGAAAAAATGTCCATTTATTGCTTTTTATTATTCTTTCTAGGTTCTTAGAATTGAATTAGATGGCATTGTGTGTAACTTTTTGAGCATTTATTGCTCTTGAGCACCTGAAAAAAGATGTGCTGCTGAGCTCTTTTAAAATGTTTTGCGTGTCCCTGCATTTTGTGGCATTATTAATTTATATTGAATAGAATTCAAGTAATAATTTTTTGTGATACCAACTGCTTGAGATATCTGCCGTTTGATTAATTTTTTTTTTTCAAGATACTTGTTATGTTCTGTCTTCAAAATAATGCTCTTCTTTGTAATTTGATCTTTATATGAATTAGATTCGAGGCGGGAACTCCTGCTATTGGAGAAGCAATTGGCTTAGGAGCAGCAATTGATTATTTATCAGGAATTGGCATGCAAAAAATTCATGACTACGAGGTGAATGGAACTTTCCTGCAATTTTTCCTGAAAATTGAAGTACACAATTTTTAAAGGGTGAAATTATTTCAACCCATTTGAGTGATTTCTCCCTGTACTTAAAAAGACCACCATTCTTGATGATCCTCATTCTGATGTTGAGTGCCATTCTTTTATGAGTAGGCAAGACATTAAATCTCCAGAGAATATGTTGAATCCATTCTTTTATGAGGTGTGATACATGATATCTGCAGATAATATGTTGTGTGCCATTCTTTCATAAGTTGGTTGCCTGTTGCCATAATATTTCATTAGTTCCATAAGTGGGATCCCTAGCAGTCTTGACCTGTATTTGGAACTTTCTACAGAACTGGATTTGATGGGGTGGTGGGTACTAGGAATAGGGTAGGTTCTTTTTTTTTTCTTTTTTTTTTCTTTTTTTAATGTTAATTGAAATTTGACATGTTATCTATCTGTCAAACAAAATATATTAGCATTTTAACAAAGTCCCTGTTTATTTATTGATTGGTGTACAGACGAAGTTGGCTAATTATTTATATGAAAGCCTCTGTTCTGTCCCCGGTGTTCATGTTTATGGCCCAAACCCTTTGGAAGGTGTTCAACGTGTGGGTCTCTGCTCTTTTAATGTTGATAGCATTCATCCTACAGATTTAGCAACTTTTCTAGACCAACAGGTGGAAGACCTTGCTCTTGGTTTCTTGTCTATGATTTGAGTTGGTTACTGGATTTCAAAATATTGAATGGCTACTAATGTGCTTAATTGCAGCATGGAGTGGCAATCAGATCAGGACACCACTGTGCCCAACCTCTTCATAGGCATTTAGGAGTGAACGCAAGTGCTCGTGCTAGTCTCCATTTCTATAACACGAAAGAAGATGTGGATGATTTCATAGAGGCTTTGAATGATACCATCAGCTTCTTCAATTCTTTCAAGTAGAATAACCTTTCATTTTTGTGAGTTATACAACTGTTCCTTTCTTTTTGCCCTTGCATTTAAGGTCTCCAGTCCTGCTTTAATCTCTTATAATGAGTGTTGTACAATAACTTTGTAGATCAGAATCATTATTTAAGCCCAGTACAAAAGATGTACATTGTCTTTAGATTCAACAAAGCCAAGCAGACGATAATTTTGTGAAGCAGTAGTAATGATATTGTGGACGAATCCATGAATTTTCTAATTGCAACTTGCAAGGATTGTGGAGGTTTGTTCTTGGAAATATTTGGTTGAGCTTATATGACTGTGAAGTTAATTTCTATACTCTTCCAGTTTTAGTTGCCTTAATGATCTTACAGAAGATCATTGGGATACATATTATAGCCAATTAACAGTTATAATTGCTAATATTAAATTTTGAGAAACCTAGCAGAAAAAATTATTAATGACCATAAAGCTATGCATGGCAGGAGCTAACGCCTTCATCTTCCTTTACTATTTGATAGCTGAGAATAAAAATGGCAAAGAGCATACATTTTGTTATCTTGAAAAAGTCTAATATATTTCTTGTTAAGACTAATGACTATGAGAGTATCTATGAGAGATTGAGAAGAAGCCGATACGGAATGGGTGCCTGCAAACACAAGAAGAAGGTTTACTCTTGATTGATAGGGGTTAACACTTCCGAGATTCAAGTTAGAGGATCAAAGAGGCAAACACAAGAAGAAGGTTTACTCTTGATTGATAGGGGTTAACACTCCCGAGATTCAAGTTAGAGGATCAAAGAGGAAGAAGGGCTTGAAAATTACGCAAAAGTCCTTTTACCTTTGAGGTTGAACAAGTATTTATAGTGTTCTTGATTCTGACTTAGGATAGTTATAATTGAGTGCTAATCATGACTATTTAAATAATTTCAGAATTAAATCCGCTTGCAATAAGGTTAGACTTGCATATGCCAGGATAAGATTTTCAATTGGAATGACCATTGATTTGACATCAATGTGACATCGGTGTTTAAAGATAATCCAATCGGACTGATTTGCTTCATCTAAAGTTCATATTGATTAATGTAGATCAGTTAATAAGAAGGCTTCTACAGCAGTCCTTAACCTTATTGGGCCTTGGGCCTCAGCTACCAAGCCCCTTAGAGAAGTGATATTTTAGCTATTGTCATTTGTTCCCCCTTTTCCGTCCTCAAGCTCCAATCGGATTCAACCATGATTATATACACGGCATTTTTAGCCTGCAAGAATATTATCGCGACTCTTCTTATTCAGAGCCACCAGGTAACACGATTGTTTGCATTAAATGACACGTTCTTTTGGAGCTCATGTCTCTTCGATTTTTGCGTGGAATCAGGGTGACGACACCATGTGTTCACTTTTCATTGGGGGCTGAATTAAAATTTGAAATTCAAAAATCCTCTATAAATAGGTCATTTGTGTCTCCTCTAGCAGGATTTTGAGGCCTTTTATCTTTCTTAATTGAATGCATGATTTTGTCCTGTAACTTGTGGGTGAAGTCTTTTATCATTGCTTTTAAATCTCTAATTGTTACTCCATTCGTTCCTTTTTATCGGTCACTTTTGTTATTTTCATTAAGATTAAAAAAATAATAAATAAACTTAAATTTAGTATTAAATTACGTGATTAAAACTAAATTATCAAATCTAATTGGTTCTGATTTTATTGGGAAAGAAAAATAAATTAGAAAAACAAATTAAATTATATTGAAAGTTTAAAAGTGACAGATAAATAAAATTTGAATTTTACTTAAAAGTGACAAATAAAAAAGAACGGAAAGAGTAATAGAATTTTCTCGTCAAGTTGGTTGACTTTGTCAAAGAGACCTTCTTCATCGAATACTGATAAAAGGTTCTCATGAGTTTTTTCTACGTGGATGGTGGATCTAATCTGTTGCCCTTCGTTTGAATGCTCAAATACTTGAGATCACCTTGGCAAATCTTTCATTTTTGCCTTTCAATAAAAATACCAAATAATAACTACGAGAGTATCTAAGAGAGATTGAGAAAAAGCCGATCGAGAATGGATGTCTGCAAACACAAGAAGGCTTACCTCTAGTTGCTAGGTGATTAACACTTTGAAACTCAAGTTAGAGAGAGAAAGATTTGAAGATTACCCAAAATTCCTTTACTTGTGAGGTTGAAGAGGTATTTACAGTATTTCCGATTCTGAATTATGGTAACTGCAATTGAATGCTAATCATAGGGTTAAGCCTGTTGCTATCAGAATAAGATTTTCAATTAAAATGATCATTGATTTGATATCTGATGTGGAAGGATAATCCAATTGGACTGATTCGCATCATTTGAAGCTCATATTAATTAACGTAGACCGGTCAATAAGACGGCTTCTGGAGTGGTCCTCAACCTTATTGGACCTTGAACCTTAGCCATCAAGCCCTTATTAAAGAGGCGATGTTTCAGGTATTATCAAATGCAATTCCAACTTGCTCTTTACTTGGATAATGGTTATTCAAAAAGATTTTTATGCATATGAATATGGTATTTCATGGTTATCTCTCATTGTTTATTTTTGTCAAATTTCATGGTTTTTTATATTTTTATTCTCTTGCTAGATTTATGTAATTCTAAACATTTCTATTATATTTTAATATAATTCTAACTTTTATTTCTCTTTTTTTTTTTTGAAATTTAATCTTATCTTTCTTTCATCAAAAATATTTTTTTAAAACTTTTTTTCCTTCATAAAAAATTTATTAAACTCACATAGTATATAATTCTTTTCAAATATGTATTTTTTTCCTACCAAATTATCACATAAAAAAAAACCAAATTTTCACTTTGATAAATTTAAAATAACATTTAATGCATTATTTCCAACTTTACCATCATACGATGTAAACAAAACATTTAATACTTTAAAAAATATTTTTTTTATACAATTTACTATGATAACTTAAATTAAAATTAGCAAAACCAATAATTATCTTAATACATGTAATTTGTATAATAAGAGACAATTTGCTGAGCCGTATGGGGTAACTTTAAGGTTTAATGCATATTAAGCCCCTAAACTCTACAACTATTGTTATTTTGCCTCCTAAATATCGAGCAACCACTTAACCACTTTAACTATTAATTTTTGTTACATAATAAGTTTTTAAATGCTGATGTGGAATTTTTCTTTTAACAAGAAAAAGACGTATGTCTTTATATCTCTTTCTTGTTTGGAGAAAAATTTCAAATAAGCATTTAAGGAACTATTTTGTATGAAAATTAAAAGTTTAAGAGATTAAATGGTTTTTTGAAAATTTAAGAGGCTAGATGACCAACGATTACAAATTAAGCAATGTTTTGAAACTCGGTTTGACACATTGGAGGTTAAATCGGTTGGATAGTGACTCGGTAAGAAAATTAGGTTGGTCCAATATAAAACTTGTAAAATGAAAATACTCTGATTGAACCGGATTGAACCAGAAAAACTCAGGTTGAACCAAAATTTAGGTTGGACCGGATTGGACTTTAAAAATTTTTCAGAAAAAAATAAAAAATTAGAAAAAGGTTTGCTTATTTTATTATATCTCATACGTGTGATTGGAGAATTATATATTTATATAATTTGATTTATTTTTCTTATTATAATTAATCAAATTTTAATTTTTACCCCACTCAATCAAGCTTATAAAATATTTTTGCATGAAACTATACCTTTTTCTTCATAGTTCAGTATTATTAATTATATTTATTAACGGAACTTGTGGCAGTTTTTACATATATTAAATAAATTTATTTAAATGTTTATTTTTGATATTATGTGGATTTATTTTGATATTTATTACTTAAGATAATTTATTTAATTTTTATATTTACAAAATTTATTGGATTTAAAATTAATATTTTTATATTGATATTTGGTAATTAATAGATTTTTGAATGTATTTTTACATACTACATGTTTAATTTTTTTTGTAAATAATTATATTTAAAAATAATAATAAAAACTCCGAGTAAATCCAATCGAACTAATTGATCCATGATCCCGTTGGCATGCCGAGTTGACTTTTGGATAGAGTTTCAAAACATTGAAATGAAGGCGGCTGCTGATAGACTATAAGCAAAGAATTTTCAGAGTTGTCTATTTTTCTAATGTGCGAGGGTCATCAATGACGAAAGTAATTTGAACAAATTTGCTCGTTTATTTTTCTCTTTGCTTTAGTGAAAGGAAATTATATTAATTATTCATATGAACTTTGACTTCTCCATATGATTACGCGAGTGATGTGTTATTTGTTTTCCCTTATTTTTTCTTACAGAACTCCAAATCTGAGTTTGTTAATTGGCTAATGGCTATTTAAATTTAACATATTCCATTTTAATTAGACTTTTTATTTAAAACAGCATAACTTGGTTTACAAGTATTTACTTTTTCTGATTTCTGCGAAATTTTTTTATTTACCCAATTTGTTAATATTTATAAATTTCGTAACATATGCTAGTATTTAATTTGACTTTTTATTTAAAACGCCAACCTATCCTCGTGCAAATTCCTCTGCAACAATGTCATCAGCTACCACAAACTCCTCTGATTTGCTTGACTTTTTGGTGCACAAAGGCAATGGGTTAAAGGGTTTAGTTGATACTGGTCTCGATACCCTTCCTCACCAATATATCCAACCAGAAGAAGAAAGATTCAATCCAACCCAAATTGTGTCTCAACAGTTCATACCCATTATTGATGTCTCGAACTGGGATGATCCAGAAGTTGAAGATTCAATCTTTGAAGCTGCAACAAAATGGGGTTTCTTTCAGATTATTAATCATGGGATTCCACAGGGAATTCTTGATAGAATTATTGATTCAGCTCATGGGTTTTTTGGGTTGCCAAGTGAAGAAAGAAAGAAATTTTGGAAAGGGAATTCGCCTACTGATACTGTTTTTCTGACCACAAGCTTTACTCCTTTAACTGAGAAGGTCCTGGAATGGAAGGATTTCCTTAGCTTCCAGTATATCCCTGGAGATGACCAATCTCCTTCATTATGGCCTTCTGTTTGCAAGTAAGGACTCAAAATCTCTTTTTGTTCTCAATTTAATGGTTATGGAGGTTCTGATGATGTCAAGTTTTATATTTTTATCAGCCATCTAGCTCTAGTTTCATTACTGCTTTCAATTTCTTGGCTTTACCAAGTTCAAATCTTTACAGATGGTTAGAGTATGAATTCGTGGGGAAAAATATCAAATTTTTAGTCTTTTTGGTCTGATTTATAATGGGTTAAACTGAATTGGGAAGTTCACTGATGAGATTGACTCAAATTAAAGTTCAGTTATCACCGTTTATATAAGTTACCCTGATTGATACCATTTTGCTAAGTATTGCTCCAATTAATCAGGAATAGATGCAAATGCATACACTAACAAAATTGATGCTTTGTTTCAGAGAGCAAGTGCTTGATTACATGAAAAGTGCTGAAGGGGTAATCAAAAAGCTGTTGGAGCTGCTGCTGAAAAAGCTTAATGTGAAGGAGATGGACAAGGAGAAGGAGCACGCCTTAATGGGTTCATTAAGAATTAACATGAACTACTATCCCCGTTGTCCTAATCCTGAACTTGCAGCTGGAGTTGGCCGTCATTCTGATATATCATCCATCACAGTTCTCCTGCAAGATGGCATTGGCGGCCTTTATGCTCGAGGAACTGAAGAGAACTGCTGGATTTGTATCCCTCCTGTTAGAGGAGCGCTTGTGATTAATGTTGGTGACATGCTACAGATAATGAGCAATGATCGATATAAGAGCATAGAACATCGTGTGGTTGCCAATGCGAGCAACAACAGGGTCTCGGTTCCTATCTTTGTGAATCCAAGACCAGATGCTCTGATTGGGCCTTTATCAGAAGTGGTAGAGAGTGGAGAGACACCAAGATATAAGCCAGTTGTGTATTCTGATTACTTCAGTTATTTCTTTAGCAAGCCTCATGATGGAAAAAATACTTTAGACTTCGCCAGGATATGATGTGAAATTTGACCCCCCTGTTACAATGGGATCATTTTTTTTTTTTTTTTAAGAATAATGCGTTTTTCAAATTTATTTGGAAAATTGATGTGTTTTTAGAAATATTTGAAAAATGCAGATAAATCAATTTATTCTCGCAACAAGGTGCTGCGAATTCTAGAAATAGGGTCGGCAATCATTTGTTGCCGAAATAAGGTGGGGTTTACAATTGTGAAAATATAGTATATTATGCTTATTCGGATATATTATGCTTATTTGGCTTATTATGTTCTTTTACTCTCTTTTTTTCCTATTTATTTTTCTCAATAAATATATTAGTATTTTGTTACGTGATGATTTTTCTTCTTTTTACTTTATATAGTAATATAATTTTTTTCTTATGAAAAGTCATATCTAGTTGAATAAAATTCTACCGTTTTTATTGACCAAATTAATTTTTCTTAGAGAAAATCAGAAAACCAAAAAAATTAATTTTTAAATACACGTGACAGATGAGGTATTACTAGGAATGCTCACGGGTCGGGGCGGGACTGTATATTGCATCCCCACTCACTGCCCTGCCGATGGCGGGGATTCCCTGTCCCCATCTCCGATTCAATAAAGGGGAGGCAATTCTCCCCGTCCCCGTCCCCCTCGGGTATTCCCCACCTTGCGAAAAAATATATTTTTTTTAATTTTAAAATATAATATTTTATAAATAATTAAAATTAAAATATAACATTTAATAAATAAAAAAATTTAAAATCAATCATAATTTAAATAAATATAAATTTTAACCATTGATAAATTTAAAATTAAGTATAATTTAAAACTTAATAATTATAAAATTAAGTTATATTTTAATAATAATTTTAATTATTTATAAAATATTATATTTTAAAATAAAAAAATATATTTTTTTGGAGCGGGGATCCCCGCGGGGCGAATATCCCATTCCTTGTCCTTATCTCGAAATACACTTTGGGGATTTTTTTCTCCCCGCCTCTGTCCCCGCGAAAAAAAAATTCGGAAATTTTTCGCTCCATTAGGGTCAGGTCCTTGCCGAGGTCAGGGATTTTCCGTCCCGTGAGCATCCCTAGGTATTACATTCTCATTGGTCGTCATTAATGCTGTTGGTCATGTCAGCTTTCCATCCATTATAGGGATAAAATCGCATAAAAAAAATAAATTTAGGGGTACAATGGGCTCAAAAAATAATTAGGAGCAAAATTATCCTTTTTAAAAGGGTTAAGTATAAAAAAAAAAAAAAAGCCTCAACTGTATGGTATTTACAATTTTGGATCTCATTTTTAAATTTTGTAAAAAAATACTTCAACTAGAGGATATCTTACAATTTTGCTACTCTGTTGCTATTCGGTAATTTTTTCCTTCAATAGTGACGGGTACCAAAATTATAAGATATCCTAAAGTTAAAATCCTTTTTTACAAGATTTAAAGATAAGATCCAAAATTATAAAGAACCCTATGATCTGAATCTTAATTTATAATTAATCATTTTTAAAATGTACCCTTATCCCTTAATTTTATCAACTCCATTTCTAAGCTTTATTTTACTCCTCTCATCAATTTTATAAAACATGTATTGTAATTTATTAAAATATTCATTCGTTAGTATCTCTAATTATATATTTTTATTTTATTATTATTTATTTTTTATATATAAAAATAAAATAAAAATATTTATTTAATATTTTTAAAAATTGTCACAAAAAATATTTTTAATTGCTACTGTTCCCCATTTCCACAGCATCTTGCTGCGACATTTTCCGCGGAACTCTCAAGCGGCATTTGATGTCCACTAACTCCTCGATCATAGATCCCATGGTCAAATTTTGCAGTACTGTCTTGCAGGGTTGAAAAAAATCCTATTTTCCTAAATAATTTTGAAAACACTCCACATATCCAATTAATTCTGCCAAATGCATTATTATTAAAGAAGTCCCCCATAATCATTTCAAACTTTTGCAAGGGAAAGAGAGGATGAGAATGCAATTCTGTTCTGTGCTCTTCTAATGGCAAGATAGGTTTCTTGTTCACTTTAGCATTGCATCTGTATCAGGCTGATGATTTTTCTTAATTTTGTGAATCAACTGCTTGTAGCATGAAAATTATGAAGTGGCTAAGCGAACTTGTAACGATAAGAAATTGTCGATAGAATAGTGTTATTCTTGTTATACAAACGTTTGTTCTTCTTCACATACTTGCAAAATATGATCCCACATAGGGCATCCTCCCATTTCTCAATCTATGAAAAATTATGGTATATTTTTTCCTTAAAAGTATTTTAAATAAAATGATTATGGCTCAATATTCTTTTAAATTAATTTTTGCTCTTAAACTATTTAAAATGAAAATGTTGTCTTTATATTTTCAAAATAGATAATTTTTGCTTTTACACCTATTAAAATAGATGCATTCTACTCTTAAAGTGAACAATACACCATATTATGTGATGAGTTACCTTAAATAAAGATAAAATTAGCCTATTTTGAATGGTTCAGGAATTATCCCTATCATCCTACTCTTTTTATTAGTTTATAAGAAGGTCAAAATCATCATATTTTATTTTAAATAGTTCAAGAGAGCCCTATTCTTAATAGTGCAGAAGCATAAGCCACCATCAATGTAATTGGACCCTAGATGTAACAAATGCCATTGTTTATGTAGCTAATGCAATTACCTTATGCTTTCCAGGATATTGCACTATGATAATTTCTGCACAAAGGATCAGTTAAGAGTATGAATATCAATGCCATATGTCTATGTAGCTAATGCAATTAGCTTATTGTTTCCATGAAATAATACTCAAACAGCACTTAAATTTTTCTATAGGATTGATTAATTAGAGTATATCTACATTAATCCCACAGTACACGAGGAGAGGAATAAGTGTGCCTTGAGGAGGTTGCTATGAGAATATAGAAGCAACTGACAAATAAGAATTCATAACAGGATTTCCGTTCAACAGTGAACAAATATAGATAAAATTTCAACATATTTTACAATGATATGACAAAACTGAACCTATTCTATTGTTCTTCAGTTGTCAAAAATACATGGGAAACACAACAATTAAATATATTGAACCCCCTACCAGCCATAAAGCAGAAACAATAATTTAAAAGCCAAGAACAAACAAACAAACAAATAATGAGAGCTGAATCATACTACTCATTTCACTCCTCTATCCTTTCCCAATTGGCTGAACTCGCTTTCAATGGCAGCAGTTGCCAAAAAATATTACCCCGGCCTACGACAAATCATAGTGCAAAATTGCAATGATTCTTTCAAATTGGCATTTCTCTCTTTACCAATTCACTCATTTCTCTTTTCGAGCCAAGGTCTCGCTTTTGTACTCACAACCAGCAGTTACCACAAAACCTGCTCCCACCTGGAATGAAGCATAAAGCAAAGAACAATAAATAACATTCAAGTGTGCTCTTTGGTCCATGATGCATAATTTAGGGTTGAGAGGGGGACAGAGGTTACCTGGCAATCTTTCAGTGTAACTCGTTCTTGGAGCTGTACATTGCTGCAAATCACAGAACCTTGGATTGAACAACCATCTCCAACAGTAACATGGTTCATGATAATGGAATTAACAACCTGACACGACAGATATAGATAGGCAGTAACAGTTTAGGTTTCTTGGAAGCTTGGTATTATGATAAATTTCTCCCAGCCACAAATTGAAAACCGGAAAATTATCTCACCTTCACATTGGAACCTATCCGGCAGTGACGACCTATAACAGATCGCTTCACGCTACACTTGTCACCCATTTGTGAACCTTCCCCAAGCATACAATGAGGTCCCACCTACAGCCACCCAACCAGGGTTACAAGCAATTTCATGTTAAACAAATGTTACAACAAGTTCTCTATCCCAGGGTAGTCCCACCAATATTCTTCAGTACCATCTGACATTAAGAATTTATGAGACTCTGCTTGTGAGAGACTTACAGTAGTTTTTGATCCATATTGTGCTGAAGGATGGATAATATTGTTATGAGCAGAGAATGAATAGCCAGACAGATGATTCGCCTCACCTATGACCTGATTGAAAAATTAAAAAACTTCTGAATCACAAAAACAAGTGCTCAAGATGATAAATATAAACCACCAAAGAAAGGTCCTAACTGAGCAAACTCACATCTCGGTTTATATCACTGAATGCCTGAATAGAATCTAACCGTGCACAGTATTTGCTATTGCTTGCAATATAAACACAACATTTATGAGTTCTTCGCGAAGAACTTTTAAGACCTGATGAATAAAGTTCATGGAAGCTAGGTGTAGATGCATTGGATAACATTTGAGATACCACTGCTTGGTTGTTTTGGGAACTGATCTTATCATTTCCATTTTCTTCTGATTGTGGAGTTCCATTCAATAATATATCTGACCTCTGACACCCAACAAAAATTTAATGACATTTTAGGATATACATAATTGAACAAGCATCACAAGAGATGTAAAACAGAGGTTAAGTTAGATTAACCAGCTGGCTCCGAACAAGATAAGGCAGGACATCCTGCTTTAAGCTTTGAAATTTATCCTTCTCATCTAAAACTTCTTGAAGAACAGACCTGAAAGGCATAAATAGGAAGCATAAAGATAAAGGACGCCTTGAAAAGGCATAAATAAGAAGAATAATATTAATGGACACCTAAACCAAATTTTGGAACCAAGACAAGTTCAAAACACAAACCTCTTAAATGCATACATGTGAGCATCCATAAGATCAGATCGTATTTCCATCTAAACAACAAACATATAATAGAATATTAGATAAAAAGCAAGCAAATTTCAAATATATTCCAATCTTATGGGCATGTTTCCAAAAAGAAATCACTGACAAAATGCGTTACAATGAAGAAATACGAAGAAAATAGTACAGAAACAAAATGTAATTAGAAGACAATATATCTTTGGTGGAACTTCATCAGTTCCTAAAGCTCAGAGTTTAAACAGAAATAGACAATTTCTAATAATGGGCAGAAACTCAATTTTTTCTCAGCAGAGTGAAGGAATTGTTTTGACACTATGTCGTTAGTGTGGTCATAGATAAGTTTTACCATATGCCAATTTGTTGTCAATCGTGGGTAAAGGTTTGTTAGACATGACAAAATGAGAGACAGATGACCTATTACCTGCCCAACCGTGCGAAGGATACTCTTTTGAATTCGAATATCTTTCTCAACTTCAGCCCCTGCAAGAATCACCAAGATGAAGTAATCAACAGATAAATTAAAACTTGAAATACTGGAACTCTAAATATCCAACCTGTTGCTATATGTAATAAAAACTGTTTTGTGGGATCCAGCCCAATGATGTTGTATCGTCTTGGTTTCTTTACTTTGTCTTTTCCAGCAGTGGACCCTGGATCAGCAGATCCACCAACAGCAGCAGAGCAAAGCATTGCAGTCACCACAGCATCATGCCGTCTATGTGCAGCAGCAACAGCACCAGGAGGAACATCAGAAACAAGATCACCACTCACAACCTGAAGAAATTTAAACCACAAATGCATGTAAATGAAAATTTGTTGACCCCGAACTGAAAACACATAAAATTTAATTGCTAACCAAAATATCCTTTGCAGTCAAATGGTGTGCAATGGCCCGGAGAGCACCAGCAGTTCCAATATCCTCAGGAACAGCAGCAACCTGCAGTGTCATATAGCATTTCTCAATTCTTGTTTCTTCCAGCAGAAAACCAAATTAAGATAAGAGCAGTATCATGCAGCTATAAACGAGGTTCAAAATTGTTACAGCAATCCTCTGTTATCATGATATAGCAAAATGCATTTTGTTGGCAGAACAAGGCAAGAAATGTCAGCTACAACACTTAAGTACCCCAACATCGGAAGACTTCTTTGCAGAATAAAAGGAAGACCAAAAAATCAATAGTACTAGTTCCATATGGCCACTAGCAAGAAGCTAAAAATCCTCTAAAATGTCATGACTCAAATTAATCAGATCCAGGTCATAGTCAAATGAACTGAACCTTGCTATGACAAATAAAATGTCCATGTAAGCTTAAGATACAGAACTGAGAATTCTTAAGTTAATTCATCTGCTACTCTCTACAAACTCCCTTGAAAAAAAAAAAAAACAATTGCAGTACCCAAAGAGTTGAATGCTCCACCAGTAGCAAAGCAGCAGTAGAATGCCATGCTTTCAATGATGATGTTCTCACTAATGACTCTCATGGTTAGATGTAATAACAAATATATGATGAGCAATCAGCAACCAACTACTAATAGCAATTAACTAATTATGCATTACAACCCTCTGTGATAGAGAAAGTGCTACTAGTCACGAGTCCCAAGCCCACAAGCTCATAATGTGGAGAGTTTATGCCAAGAAGCCCAAGAAGCAGATGGAAGGAGAGGCAAACGAGTGAGCTGGCACTAGAGTTAGTTATGCAGGGGTACCCTATAAAAGGAAGGGAGGAGGTGTGTGAGGGGATTATGATGAGAAATTATTTGTAATTAGTGTTTAGAGAGTAAGGGAAAGGATTGAACAGAACCAAAAGGTTGTTCTTCCTTGTAGCTGAGGGCCCTTGCTATTATTTTCCGTTTGTTCTTTCCATTTCTTTGGATTGTATTACTACAGATTATAGTGCTGTATTTGATACCTTTCATATCAATATCACAGTTATACCACATTCAGTTTATTGGATTGTTTATCATAATCTCCATCATTGGTCCGACCTGCCGGATGCCAATGGAGAATTGCCAACTATCCTAGCAAGCCAGAATGGATGAAAATGTCCAGCGACTGGTAAAGCTTACTGTTCGTCTAAATGAATTAACCAAATCCGCTTCCAAGATCCAGGCCGACAAAAAGAAAGAGATGGTGGAACAATATCATAGCAGTTACTCTCACAGCTTTTATGAAGACTTTGCAGATCTACAACAAGCGGAAATTGTAGAAGAGAACATCGAATTTTGTGAGATAGGGGCTGCTAATATGCTTGGGTGTCCTGAACAACAGGACATCGGGAACTGTACTGGCAATTTGAGAGAAGATAATAGGGGAGGGATGAAGGAGCTTGAAGAGTGCGTGGAAGCCTTGAGACCTACCCATTCCATGGAGGCATCGCTGCAGATTGGGAAAGGAAGATCGACTCCATCGCTGCAAATTTTCCTTAAGAAGAGAGGCAATTCTATTAAAACTCAGATGGACCAAGATGGCTAGAAGGGATCAGGGCGAGGGCGTTTTGGCCCATGGAACCACTTAACCGGTCCCATATTGAGCCTAACCCAATATACAACCTTTCCATATCTTCCAGCCCACCAGCAACAAACCCTTTCTCTTTCAACTGAGTTGCATCGAAGGGGACCAAAGAGAGCAGGTCTTCATCAACAGACCAAAATTGAGTGGAAAGCACGACGACGCAGGAAGGGGCTTGTTTTCTGCAGGAGAATCACTATGCCCGAAACGGTGACGTCGCCGAGAAAGGTTGTCTCAAAGAGAAGCGAGGGGGATGTTGTCGAGGTAGAGGAGGCGGTGGCATTGGAATCGCACACGATTTTCTCTCTTTGGGATTTTTTATGGAAGGGGTTGACCTCGTAGCAGTTTTAAATACACTACAAGCATCCTTTGGTGATGGGAGAAGATGCTCTCGAGATTGTGAGGCGATCAAGAACCAACTATATGATGTCAGGAGAGGAATTTTGAAGGAACTTCTCATCTGTAATGATTCTTTTCAGCACCAGTATTTCGAAGCGCACTTAATGATGACGTTGCTTGGAGAGGGTGATGAAGCAAAGACCAGTATAACAATAGATGATGTGGTTTATATGATTGATTGTGAAGAGCATAAGGAAAATCGTCATAATCTTCAAAAGAAATTGACAAGCATGATTGAGGATTGGATATCTCAAGCAACTGCAGGGCAGCGCCATGGAAGCGCAGGACGAGTTAAACCTGGAATTTGCGCCATGTAAGGTAATTCCAGAGGAAGTGCCCTTTTTTTCATTCCAGTAATCTTGACAATGAACTTCTTTAAGGAACAAGATGAATGTGAGACTCTGCTTATTATTTATTTATTTAACAAAACGGCCTTACACAAAGCATTTGCCTTGATGGTAATCTAAATGTGATTCGTTATCACTGCTATACTTTATCAGCATTCACTCTTGAGACCTCAGTGTCTTTTTTCCTATTAAAAGGATAAATGTCATCAGCAATGTTTCCCAACCTAATAATCATTTCTCAGCATGCCTACCAATTTCTGCATTCAGCATATTCCTACTAAATTTTTATCAGCTATTTCACTGAAAGCAAGGAAATTAAAAAAATATATATACTACAAACAATCAACAGCATTTTCAGATTAGCAGAAAAGACGATCGATTCATCACCTTAGTCACAAAAGTATGGATACAATCCAATGATTCATTATACTAGAAAAAATTAATGTGGTACCTCAACATGCAGACGATCAACATAAGCACCTGATATCCAAGCACCAACACGAAGAGCTGTATCTTGCCCTTCAACAACCTATGCCACAGCATTTACACAACCCATTTTATAAACCTAAAAACCCAATAACAATAAATTTTGCTTAAATCTTAAATAATCCAACATTAAACTAATTCTGATATTTTTTAATATCCCAAGACACGAAACTTTTCATTCATGCTTCTTTCTTTCTTTTTTTTTTTATTTTTTTTCCTTTTCTTTCTATTCCACTACTTATTTCTATTTGACTCAACAGACAGAGCACAAGAGAAAATCAAGTAAAAGCATACCACAATAAGATCCTTGAGATTGCTGAGCTCCAATTGCTCCAAAATATAAGAAAGAACCGGCCGGTTTGCTACCGGAAGCAGCGGTTTTGGCAGTTCCTGCATTCAAGCAAAAACAAGAATGAGACTTGGCCAGAGAGAAATTAATTTTTTTTTTAATTCTTATTCTCAAGAAAAGAAATGAATCAAACACCTTAGAAACAAGGGGAACCAGTTTCTTTGAAGTGCCACCGGCAAGGATAACAACTTGGAAATCCATTATATCTGTGCGAGAGATTCTTATTGTTGGAGAGCAAAAGAGAAACACAAAATCAAGGTGGGATTTTTACGAGTATTGAAGAGCGAGAAAGGCGTAGGTTGTGTTTCGTTACTGAAGAATTGCTATTGCACACCTGTCTAGCAATTCCATTTCTGGAAGGACTGTCGTCGTCACCTACCATCATGCAGATTGACTTTTAAAATACACAGTACTATATAAAATTTACTCTTAAGACAACACAAGGGGATGTAGCTCAAATGGTAGAGCGCTCGCTTTGCATGCGAGAGATAGGGTTCGATACCCTGCATCTCCATATTGATAGGTGTCCATTACAAACGGAAAATGGATCGAACCCTGTACCTCTCCCATATTGATAGGTGTCCATTACAAACGGAAAATGGATAAAATAAGCCCGATATGGATAATATATTTTTTCACATATTTCAGGCAAGGGTGCTCACGGGACGGGGTCGGAAATTACATTTTCACTCACTGTTCTACCGGAGTTGGAAATTCTCCGTTCTCGCCCCCGACTCTAGAACGGGGAGGATTCACGTCCCCTAAATTTTTTTTAATTTTAAAATATAATATTTTATAAATAATTAAATTAAAATATAACATTTAATAAATAAAAATTTTAAAATCAATCATAATTTAAATTAATATAAATTTTAACTATTCATAAATTTAAAATTGAGTATAATTTAAAATTTTATAAGAAATAATTAAATAAGTGCCAAGTAAATATGAATTATAATGATATAATTCGCAAAGTATGTAAAAAGGTGTTAAAAAATATTTGATTAATTAATGAATTTAAAAGACTCTGAAAAGTTAATGCATGATAATCGTAGTGAATTATGAAGATATAATTCACGAACTGTATAAAAGTATTGAAAAAAATGAATTAAGAAAGCTAAAAAGGTGTCCATTACAAACGGAAAATGGATCGAACCCTGTACCTCTCCATATTGATAGGTGTCCATTACAAACGGAAAATGGATAAAATAAGCCCGATATGGATAATATATTTTTTCACATATTTCAGGCAAGGGTGCTCACGGGGCGGGGTCGGAAATTACATTTTCACTCACTGTTCTACCGGAGTTGGAAATTCTCCGTTCTCGCCCCCGACTCTAGAACGGGGAGGATTCACGTCCCCTAAATTTTTTTTAATTTTAAAATATAATATTTTATAAATAATTAAATTAAAATATAACATTTAATAAATAAAAATTTTAAAATCAATCATAATTTAAATTAATATAAATTTTAACTATTCATAAATTTAAAATTGAGTATAATTTAAAATTTTATAAGAAATAATTAAATAAGTGCCAAGTAAATATGAATTATAATGATATAATTCGCAAAGTATGTAAAAAGGTGTTAAAAAATATTTGATTAATTAATGAATTTAAAAGACTCTGAAAAGTTAATGCATGATAATCGTAGTGAATTATGAAGATATAATTCACGAACTGTATAAAAGTATTGAAAAAAATGAATTAAGAAAGCTAAAAATTTTAGTGAAAAATATTTATAGTGAATTATTGTAAAATAATTCATAAAAAGGTGATTAAAAAGAAACAAAGATAAAGTGACTGAAAATCAATGATTTAAATAGTCAAAGTTTTAAAAAGAATGAACGATAAATTGTACAAATTCAAAAAAAAAAATTCAACCAAATTGCTTAGTTCTATTTTGAAAATGACTGTGTTTATTAAGAGTGTTACATTTTGTGATAAATTAATATAAATTTTAATCATTAATAAATTTAAAATTGAGTATAATTTAAAATTTAATAGTTATAAAATTAAATTATATTTTAATTTTAATTATTTATAAAATATTATATTTTAAAATTAAAAATAATATATTTTTTTGCGGGATGGATACTCTATTTTCCGTCCGCGCTTCTGATTTTATAACGGAAATTTTTTCTCCATTTCCATCTCTGCGAGGAAAAAATTTGGAGATTCCCTGTCCCAAACGGAATGAATCCCCATCGGGACCGAAAAATCTCCGTCCCGTGATCATCCTTAATTTTAGGTGGTAAAATGATCCAAATAGATTGAATGATAAATGAATAGAATAAAAATGGATTGACCCGTAACTTGAACAAATCCATTTAGGCCGTTCCTTTTTGTATTATCTATATCTCTATTCTTTCCAAATTATTTAAATTTTTATCGATAGGCATCCAGTTCAAGCGGAAAATGGATAAAATAAGGCGGATGGGCATTTTTTTTCATACATCTTAGGTGGCAAAATAAATTAAATCATAAATGAATGGAATGAAAATGGATTGAACCGCAGATTGAATTGGTCAAACCAACCCATTTAGCCCATCCCTTTTCACATTATGTGTTTTACATTAAAACTCATCTATAGGGACGATACAAATTGCATGATAATATGAAAAGAACACGAAATTAAACATTCAATTTCAGGCCATGCATTTCCTCGAGAAATAAAATTTCGACTAAGAAAACTTAATTTTTATTCCTTAGCCAAATGAAAGAACTTTTTTTTTTTTAAGAGCAAGAGCAGTAGATTATCAATCAATACTAAAGAGAATTTTAACGGATTACCTAACATGTTCCGTAACCGAAATACTAATTACAAAGTCATCAAATGTCAAAAATAAAAATGAGCAGCGAAATAGTAAATAATTGATCAAAATTTTAATTGATTAAAAAATATTTTATGAATTTGAAAAAATTATTTCAATCTATTAAAATAATGTAAATGACTGTTTAATAGTAAAAAATTAATTTTTGTATAAATCCGAAAAAGTGACTTTCAAACCAGTAATTTAATTTCTAACTATAAAATATACTGAAATAAACTCGTTTTGAGCTGAAAATATAAACTTACAGTAAATAATATTTTTGGAATAATTTTGGTAAAAATTTGACAACAAAATAAATTGAATCAATTATAAGTGGACAAGTTGATTAATCATCACCATTTGATCAAAAACCTAATGATCAAATCACGGTTATCGATCAAGTCATATATAAGTATCACACATTTGAGATTTTCAGCTGTTTCTCACTCACATTTCCAACCAAATATATAAATGTATTAATATTTATATTACATTACTAATGTAATCAAATATAATAATGTTATCATAATTACATTACATTATCTAATGCATTGCAATTTATTATTCCTTACTAAACATAGCCTAAGATCCACTCAGTCTATGTATTCATCAAACTTAGTTTACTTACTTTCTAAGGCAATCACATATTTCAGACTCTTTAATAGGTATAATAAAATTTTCAACAACTTTCAAGCCCTCTTTAAGTATAAGATAGAAAATGAGCTCTACAATGCAATGGACTGTGATGGAGGTTGAAGTTGGAGAGAAAAGAGAGCATGCCAATTGTGGTAGTCAGAGATCGAGCAAAAGAGAGAGAATGAAAGTTGGGAGTCGGTTGGGGTGGGCCAATGCAAGAATTCAATTTACATGCATATTTTGATTTTTCAAATTCAATCCATATGATCTGTATTCAAATTCAATCCGATCCATATGTTGAAAAAATTTCAGATTGGCTTAGGATCATTCCATGAGTCAATCCATTTTGATCCATACGGATCGTATTCATCAAAACAAAAAAAAAATATTAATTATATTTACTTTCGACGGTCACCCACAAAGTTGTTTGCTTGAATTTATTTGCTATACTTAGCATCAAGATCCCCAAATTAATCTTATTATTATTATTATTATTTAACAAAGCAATTGCTAGATTATTATCCTAATGAATATTTAATAATAATGGGCAATCGTCAACAACTTTTTCAATTGAAAAATAGATCCCATCTCCCCTATGCAGCGACCTACGTGAAAACGTCCTTTTTTATCTTTTCTATCGTAAATGCCAATCAAACCACATGTTGCACTCATCATTTTGTCTGCTACCAAAACGACATGCATGTGCACGTTAGCCTAGACAATTTTATTTCGCCTAATGTGCACCACCGTAGCCGCTCTAGACTTCTTAAATTAGCATTCTACAGTCACACATGCGGCACGTCGAATCACCTCCGGCAGATTAGGACCTCTGCTCCACTCTCCGCTGCCAGAATCGTAAACTAAAACTAATCCTTCTCTTAATCCTCTAACATTTCTTCCACTTCTCCGTAATAAATCGTCATTGCAACCTACGACTTGAATTAACACCACCTTGTCTTCAACTCCCAAGCAGCTGAACCTAACTGTACTATCTACTCTAACTTGCGCTGGTAGTGGAGGACTCTTTATCCTACACCACTCTCCAAAACCGGCATGTCGTCTACGCGCGTCGAATCGCCAAAACGACAGCTCCACCGCGTGGCTAGCTAGAATGTAGACAAACCCAGCGGCTGAGCAAGCTGCCACCACACACCCACCGCCAGGAACCGCTCGGCTTCTCAGCCACACACGTGTCTCCACATCGTACAAGTCCATCGAACTAGCATATAAGTGAGCTTCGGCACCAGCTGTGGCGGCGAGTGAGAATTCATTCCCATTCAGTCCCCCAATTTTAAGCCCTCCAATTACATAAAGCACACCATCAACGGCAGCCCCAATGCACCCAAATCTCTTCCTGGGAGACTGCGCCACCACGGCCCACGAATCGGTGACCGGATCATACTCCTCCAGCGCCGTCGCAGCCCGTGAACCACCGCCGGAGACGTAGATTTTTCCGGCGACAACAGCGCAGGCGAATTTCTTCCTGGGAAAATTAACAGAAGATCTAGGAGAAAAAGTACCGCTCCAAGTATCATAACACAATACAAATCCATTCCGGGTAATAATGTAGATTCGGGGACCAATTGCACAAAATCGGGCATGAGAAATGTTATCCAATTCGAAAGCGATCTTCCACAAGCCATGAATAGTAAAGTTAGGATCTTTAAAACGGAGAGAGGCTGCGTAGAGGGAAGAGCTGGAGGCGGAGAAGGCGAAGATGGTGGGGTGGAGGAGGTTGTGGAGACGGCGGAGAGAGAGGAAGGAAGGGGAGCGTAGAAGGTGGGACCAGCGGCGGCAGACGAGGGAGATAGAAGGGAGAGAAGAGGAAGCGACTCTGGCGAGGCATTCCAAGAGAAGATCATCGGGAAGAGAAGAGAGAGAGGGTGTGGAGATTGAAAGAATTGGATTGGGAGAGAGAGATTTGGAGGTGTCGTGTGGATTCGGGAAGCAAGATTTCATTAGCCATGAGAAATGGCGAGAATTGCAGCTCTCAGACATGGACTTCTACCACTGTGAGGTTCAGACTGGATTAGATTACACACGCAAGATATGGAAAGACTTTATTTAAAGTGGTGGAGGGGTTATTTTATTTATTCATTAAATTATAAATAAATAAAAATTGTGAAAATAATGATTTGTTTGGTATCTGGAATTGGAAAGAAACTTGTTATCTTGTTCCAAGCATGTTTGTATGGACGGAATACAACTTTAAACCATATGATATTTAAATTAATAACAACTCGCTGATTGCAGGTATCTCGAAAGATAAAATAATTGAATCAAAAATTTAAGATTGTTTTATACTTAAAGTCAATGATCGATCTCTGAACTTTTGGATAAGTATGGATGAATTTTTACTGCTCAACCACACCACGAATTGAAAAAAACTTGTTTAATTCAATACTTTTCAGCAATGATATTCACGCATGCTAACAAAACTTAATTTCATATAATTAGAAATGTATTGAAAAAATGACATTATAAATATTTATATTATTATAAGATTTTTGAATGAAAAAATGACATTATATATATTTATATTATTATAAGGTTTTTGAATTTGAGAGACAGTGGATTTATTTATATAAATATGAATGACGTGATGGACTGGTAAAACATAGGAATGATGGAATTATTATTAATTAATGATCATATTTTGAAAGAAAGCAAATAATTGGTTGGTGGGTTGGCTGCCTTAGATCTAACAAATTGTCATTTTATTTGTTGCTTCCAAATACTAATAGGGCTGCATTTATTGAATTCTCGCTAAACTAATCACAATATTTTCATTAAATTTACCAATTTTTCACTTCAAATTTATTCATCACTAACATCTTTATTTTGTCTAATTTTGTTCAAAATATTTTTCAAATTGATACCATAATATTCTTCTTTTTAACAACTTTATAGAGCGACAATTTTATTTTTATAAATATTGGCATAACACACACGTAAATGAACCGATAGTTCACATTAATATTAAGTCATTAATAGATCCCATTTTGTCACAAATTATAACATTTAAAGTTAACACTTTTGCATTTTATAGAAATAGTTATTTTTTCCTCAAATATTTTTTAACATCTGCACAAATAAATAAATAAATAACCAGCTTCACTTCATCATCTTTTTTTTTATTATATCTTAAAGATAGTTTATAAATTTCTATATTTTAAAAGTAAAATATATTTTATAGCTAGTTTTCACATTTAATTTTTTTTTTCACATCTATTCAAAATTTTTTAAAATGGCTTACTTAATTCACATTTTTTATATAATATTTTTTTTCAAATTTTTTACACCTACCATAATTTTTTAAAATTTATTTATTTTAAATCAAATTTTATATTCTATTATATTTTAAAATTGATTGTATTAAAACAAAAACTTACTATATTTTATCATATAATTACAAAACTCTATAGAAACTAAAATAACTATCATGTTGTTACTATTTAATATAATTACTTGAAAATTGTATAAGAGAATTATTTTTTTTTAAACACAATTATTTTATTTTTAAAATTTTGTATAGATATAAAAATTCAGGTGTAAAATAGCTGTTTTTGGAAAACGTTATATCCAAATTAGTGAAAATTGAAATTCATTAATAATGTGAATGCTGACGTGAATTAACACATCATTCATATTTGCACCGTATCAACATTCATATTAGCGTGATTATCCCCTTCTAACAGTTATTGCTATTATTGTAAATTATTGGCAAAATTATATTTCTGTTGTGATAATTATAAAATATTTGAATAACTATCAAACTCATCATTTTCCCTATTCTAATAGAAGTCTACTTCTTTTATTTTGTATCTATAAATATCCTATTGTGATTATTCAGTAAACACAATCAATAATAGAAAATTCTCTATTTTACTATTTCTGTCTTTCTTTTAATTAGTTTATAACACGTTATCAGTACGATAGTCTTTATTGATCATTGAAAGTCGGTGGTTTACGACAACCCGGTTCGAAGGAATCAATAATTATAATTTACAAGATTAAACAGTAAGTAGATTTAATTCATAAATTTTGAATTATTTTAATTCTCATAAGTTAATGAGATTGATTAAGAGTCGATAATTCTACCCTAAAATAAATAATTTTAAAAACTTCAATATACAAAAATGTTAAGAACTGAAAATAACATTTTATATTACCAAGGACATTAACATGATTTTAGTGATTTGTTTTGCATAATTACAATTTGATCCTTACTTAATTATATTTTAATCATTATATTATATATGATGATTTATTTTGCATAATTGTAATTTAATCCTTGCTTAATTATATTTTAATCATTATATTATATATAATGAATATATTTTATGTAAAGCCATATTTGGTTTTTAATTTGCTATATATATATATATATATTGTTGTTGTGTGTAATACAATTATTTGAAGACTCTTGAAGAGTTATAATGCAATTATGTGCATACAATTTGTTAGAAAATATATTATTTCTCAAATATGTCTCGCAGACATATATTTTCAAAAAATATTCGCTGAAATGAATATTATTTTAAGACTGAAACATAAATACTTGAGATCTACTTTGTATAAGATTAGTAATATATTTTTTCAGATAATTTGATTTTGATACAAATATTAGTAAACTCAAAGTTTGCTAATAAATACAAATTTTAGTAACTTGAAGTTTACTAACAAATATTAGTAACCTATTATTTACCAATTATATAAATATCAGTAAACATGAAGTTTATTGATTAATTAATACTAATATCAGTCAATTAAAAAAATTGATATAAATACTAATAAATATTTATTTTATTATTTGTCACAATATTAGTAAACATAAAGTTCACTAATTATTGTGCAAGTATTAGTAACATGTAGTTGACTAATTATTCAAATATCAATAAATCAGAAGTTTGTTGATTAATTGATACTAATATTGGTAAACTCGAAATTTATTGATTATAATAAACTTGAAAATTGATACAAATACTAATAAACATATATTTTATTGATTGTATGTCACAAATATTAGTAAACCTGATGTTTACTAATTGTTTGATATTGATATTAAGAAACTTGATGTTTATCAATTGATATAAATATTGATATAATAAAAATAGTAAGCCTAAAGTTTACTAATTAACAATTGATTACTTGGCATGACCGATTTGAACATTTTGGATTGATTATAATACATAAATTATCGAGAATTCATATGTTTATTAGAGAACCAGAAGTTTCTTTAATTCTACTTAAGGAATTCTCATAATCTAGCTATTTGTTATCAAGAAATATTTTATACAATTAACATTAGCTGAAATTAATGTTAATACGATTTTTGGTTCTGCAAATGTAATTGAAGGCTCTGGAAGAGTCTAAATTATGCTTCCAAATGGAACAAAATTATATATTAATGATGCGTTGTATTCAAGTAGATCCCGAAGAAATCTACTAAGTTTTAAAGATATACGTCGTAATGGATATCATATTGAAACGACAAATGATGAAAATGTCTAATATCTATATATTTGTCCACAAAATTGAACCAGAAGTTTATATTAGAGAAACTTTCAAGTTTCTCAACAGGATTGTATTTCACGAAAATAAAAATGGTTGAATCAAATTATATGCACCAGAAGTGCTCAAGCCTTAAAATGTTCATACTTTGGCATGATCGCCTTGGTCATCCCGGTTCAACCATGATACGACGTATTATTGAGAATACAAATGGACATGGACTTAAAGATCAAAAGATACTTTTATGAAATGATTGTTTTTGTAGTTCTTGTGCTCAAGATAAATTAATTGTGAGACCCTCACTATCTAAATTCCTTTGGAGTCTCATATTTTTTTAGAAAGAATACAATGAGATATTTGTGGACCAATTCATCCATCTGATGGACCATTTCGTTATTTTATGATTTTGATTAATGCTTCAACTAGATGGTCTCATGTATGTTTACTATCATCCCATAATGTTGCTTTTGCTAAATTTCTAGCTCAACTTATAAAGCTTAGGTCAAGTTTTCCTGATCATCCCATTAAAAAAGTTCGTTTAGATAATGTAGGTGAATTTACTTCAAAAGAATTTTATAATTTTTGTATGTCAATAGAAATTGATGTTCAACATTCCATTATACATGTTCACACTCAAAATGATTTAGTTGAATCTTTCATTAAACGTTTACAATTAATTGCTAGACCTGTGCTCATGAAATCAAAACTTCCTACATCTGCTTAGGGATATGCTATAATTCATGCTACATCTTTAGTTCGTCTTCGACCATCTGCATACAACAAGTTTTCACCTTTACAACTTATTTTTGATCAATAACCTAATATATCTCATTTTAGAACTTTTGGTTGTGCTGTATATGTTTCCATTGCTCCCCCTCAACGAACTAAAATGGGCCTTCAACGACGTTTAGGTATCTATGTAGGTTTTGATTTCCCTTCTATTATTGGATATCTTAAACCTTTAACTGGTGACCTTTTTCGAGCAAGATTTTTAGATTGTCAATTTGATGAATTGGTTTTTCCACCATTAGGGGAAGATAAAGAAAAGGGGCCAAAAGCTCAAGAAATCAGTTGGAACACACCAACTTTTTCCAAATTTGATACACGCACAAATTAATGTGAACTTGATGTTCAAAGAATAATTCATTTACAGAATGCTACAAAATCAGCTGCCCGATATCTTTACAAACACCCAAAAGGTTACCAAATCATTCCAGCTGCAAATGCCCCTGCACGATTAAATGTCCCCGTAGGACATCTTGGAGGTATAACAGCAAATGAGTCTAGTTCACGCCAAAAGCGTGATAGACCTATTGGTGCAAAAGATATTATTTCTCAAAAGAAGAGAGAAATAAAAAATCATTCAATTGATCCTCCTGAAGAGGATAGAAATAACTCAAATATATAACTACATATTTCTAGAGAAGTGACCTTAAAAGTGGTTTCGGTATCGACAAATTATGAGATCTCACTGAAAACTGAAAATATGTTAGAAATAGATGAAATTATGTATTTACATATGCAATTGCTTTTGAAATAGCAAATGATGATGAGCCTGAGCCTAAAACTGTAGAAGAATGTCGACAAATACTTGATTGGCCAAAATGAAAAGAGACAATTCAGGCTGAGCTAGATTCTTTAGCTAAGCAAAAAGTATTTGGACCAGTAGTCCTGACACCAGAAGATGTCAAACCAATTGGATATAAATGGGTATTTGTACGTAAAAGAAATGAGTTAAATGAAATTGTGAGATACAAAGCACGACTTGTTGCACAAGGTTTCTCACAAAGACTGGTATAGATTATGAAGAAACGTATTCCCCAGTCATGGATGCAATTGCATTTAGATTTTTTATTGGTTTGACCGCCTCTGAAGGGCTTGATATACATCTAATGGATGTGGTGACAATTTATTTATATGGATCGTTAGATAATGACATATATATAAAAATCCCTGAAGGATTTAAGATGCCTAAAGTATATAATTTAAAACCTCGACAAATGTACTCGATTAAACTCTAAAAATCTTTGTATGGATTAAAGCAATCTGGACGCATGTGATACAATCGTCTAAGTGATTACCTAGTAAAAAATGGGTATGAGAATAATTCAATTTGTCCATGCATTTTTATCAAAAGATAAATTTAGGATTTGCTATAGTTGCAGTTTATGTTGATGACTTAAACATAGTGGAGATTCCAGAAGAGATCTCTATTACTGCAGAATATTTGAAAAAGGAATTTGAAATGAAAGATCTTAGAAAAACAAAATTTTATCTTGGGTTTCAAATTGAATATTTGCTAAAAGGAATTCTTGTACATTAGTCATCTTATATAGAGAAAATCTTGAAACAATTTTATATGGATAAGTCTTATCCATTGAGCATTCTAATGGTTGTTCGCTCTCTTGATGTCAAGAAATATCCTTTTCGCTCACAAGAAGATAATGAAGAGATTTTTGGTCTTGAAGTACCATATCTTAGTGCAATAGGTGCATTTTTATATCTTGCAAATAGCATTAGACCAGATATAGTTTTTGCAGTTAATTTGCTAGCAAGATTTAGTTCTACACCAACTCGAAGGCACTGAAATGGTGTAAAATATGTTCTACGTTATCTTCGTGACACTTCTGACATGGATTTGTTTTTTTCAAAAGGAGTAAATTCAGAATTGACAGGATATGCTGATGCTGGATACTTATCAGATCCTCATAAAGCTCGGTTACAAACAGGTTATGTCTTCACATATGGTAACACTGCTATTTCTTGGCGATCTGTTAAGCAAACAATCATTACTACTTCCTCAAATCATTCAGAAATATTAACCATCCATGAAGCAAGTCGTAAATGTGTGTGGTTGAGAACCATGACTCAACATATTAAGGGAACAAGTGGGTTGGTAGTGGAGAAAAAGCCAACAAAATTATATGAGGATAATGCAGTATGTATTTCACAACTCAAAGGCAGCTATATCAAAGAAGATAGAATCAAACACATCTCACCAAAATTCTTCTATACTCATGAACTTATGAAAGAAGAACAGATCGATATTTGCAAAGTTCGCTCAAGTAATAATCCAGCAAATTTATTCACAAAAGCCCTACTAAGTTCAAATTTCAAGAACATGTACACAATATTGGAATACGCCAATTAAAAGATTTAATTTGATTCATTTTATTGTTGAGGGGAAGTACATATGAATGTTGTACTCTTTTTCCTTCGCTAAGTTTTTATCCCATTGGGTTTTTCTTAGCAAGGTTTTAACGAGACATATTTTATAGTGTATAGTCATCCAAGGATAAGTGTTATGATAATTATAAAATATTTGGATGACTATCAAACTCATCAGTCTCCCTATTCTAGTAGAAGTCTACCTCTTCTATTTTGTGTTTATAAATACCCTATTGTGGTTATTCAGTAAATACAATCAATAATAGAAAATTCTCTATTCTACTATTTCTGTCTTTCTTTTAATTAGTTTATAATAATTTCTAATTTTTTTTTTATTTTTTTTATGGAGCTAGTTTTAGTTTCACACTAAGTAAATTTTAGGTTGAATTTTATTTTTTTTCTACATTTAATTTTGTTCAAATTACATTTCTAATTGACAACAATTATAGAACCATGGGACATATTCCCAGTTAAAACTAGTACGGAGGTTAAAAAAAACTTTAGACATTGATTAGATAAATTGTTAAAAATTTCACATAAAAAACATATATAAAAAAATCATAGACCCTTAAACAATGAGTACAGTTGATCCATTAAAATACTGTAAAAATAAATATTTATTCAGGGTGAAAAAATAAAAAACGTAAATTCAAGGTGAAAAAATAAAAAACAACTTTAAAAAACCCGGCGGGCTATAAGTTTTGAACCTACAATCAGTGTAATCTTAAACCCATATAAATGGGCCCAATTCAGCCCATTTAGAGGTAAACCGTGAAACCCATATTATCCAAAGTCCGAACCGATTTGACCAACAGAAAAAAGAAAACCCTTACAACTAAGTCCTAACGGCTAGAAAAATCCAAATCTTGAACCCTACCACCGAGAGCGTTGAAAAGCATTTGGTAACCGTTAGATCATGAAAAGATCCAAAGGCTGAAACTAAAAGAAAATCAGACCGTTGGGAGAGCCTCGCTTCGCTTCAAAAGGAAGATTTTCCCCTCTGTTATTCCCTTCCCATTTTACAGAACTGAGATCAAACACATAGAAAGACAAAGAAAATTACAGAGAGATTTTAGAGTGTGAGAGTGCAGAAGGGGGGTTATTGTTGAGATAGAAAAATAAAAAGAGAGAGAGGGTGGCGACTGGAAACGCAGAAGAAGGAGAGACACGCAACAGTCTTCTCCAAGAGTTTCTGTCGTCACTGTTAGCAAGAATTTTTCGGAAAAATCAAGAACAATCAGAAGAAATTGACGAACAAGAAATGGCTTCAAAAGCTGTTGTTCCTCGCCAACATCTTAAAGGTTTGATTTTTAATTTTATTTGATCTCTGATTTTAATTTGTTTCTTATTTTCTTTTTCACCAATGGCGGAAACCCATTGTTTCATGGTTCTCTGCGATTGTTATTGAATCTTCGCCTTTCCTGTTGTGGAAATTACATTGATTTCTTTTGATTGATATTTATCTTCCCTGAATAAACTTCTAGTTTTTCTTTTGGTGTTGGGTTTTTCACATCTATTTCGTGTTGAGTTTTGGGTGCTTAAACTTTTTAAGTTTATGGGATATTATACTTCTTTCAACTATCCACAAATGCAATAAAAATTTTTACTTTCTTGGTTTTTGTTTCCTTGAAGTCTATGGACATGGCATCAATCTCTTAATAACTTTATTCTATAAGGACTTTGATTTTCCAAATATTACTAATTACATTGGATAATTTGATGTTCCTAGAGTCCTTTTGGCTCAATTTTTTTGAGAACTTTCTTGCTTAAATGATCTTTCATACATGTTATTATTGCTTTTCTAGGGGAAATAAAGCAGAAGAACGTTGTAGCAGAAGGGAGGAACAGAAGAGTACTTGGAGACATTGGTAATTTAGTGAATGATCGTCCTGCGTTAGGGAAGGTAAATGTAGAGAAAGTCTTTCTATGCCCATTTACCAAATAGGGTCAGATTAGAATCTTGTGTAATGAGTAAAACAATGTCAATTTGCAGAAAGCAATCACAGACGGTGGTAATGTGGTTGGAGCTAGAAGAGGCCCTGCAGTAACAAAGGCAGCGATAAAGAAGGTACCTGAGAAGCATGATCCCGAAGTTGTTGTCATTAGCTCTGATGATGAAAGTAATCAGAACAAGCCAGTTAGCCGAAGAATATCAAGAAAAGGCTCTTCAAGGAAGGAAGTTAAAACTCTTACGTCAATCCTCACGGCGCGGAGCAAGGTATTTTCTTCTTTTTCTCATTTGAGTTATTTTCAGTTTTGGTTTCTGAATGGTGCTTGCTTGGTCTGGTTAACCTTAGGCTGCCTGTGGACTTACCAAAAAGCCAGAGGATTCAGTGGCAAACATAGACGCAGCTGATTTGGACAATGAGTTGGCTGCGATTGAATATGTTGATGATATCTACAAATTCTACAAGCTCACTGAAGTATGATATTTCTCATTTTTTATTAGGTTCATATGGTTTCATTTCACACATCAAGCTGATCTGATATATTTATCTTTTGTTTCTTTTTTCAGGCTGATGGTAAGGTGCATGATTATATGCATTTCCAGCCAGATATCAATGCAAAGATGAGATCAATTCTCGTGGATTGGTTGATTGAAGTTCACCGCAAATTTGAACTCATGCCTGAAACTCTTTACCTGACCATCAATATAATTGATCGATTCCTAGCGGTGAAGGTTGTACCTAGAAAGGAACTTCAATTGGTTGGCATCAGCTCAATGCTCATTGCATGCAAGTATGAAGAGATATGGTCACCAGAGGTATTTGTTTCTTTTTGAATCAGTTACTGCTTTGAAACAGCTTCTAATTTTACATGGATAAATGTTTTTTTGCAACTTCTATGATTTGCAGGTCAATGACTTCATTTGCATATCAGATAATGCTTATATTAGAGATCAAGTTCTGAAAATGGAGAAATCTATCCTGGGAAAGCTGGAATGGTATTTAACTGTTCCTACACCATATGTCTTCCTAGTTAGATACATCAAAGCCTCAGTTCCATCAGATAAGAAGGTATAATTGTAAACTTTGATAGAATTTGATCTCTAAGTCCTGTGTTTACTTTTAGATTTGGCATAGATTAATTGATTAGTACTCAAATGATGTAGATGGAGAACATGGTGTATTTCCTGGCTGAACTCGGTTTGATGCATTATTCAGTTGCAGTCATGTACTGCCCCTCATTGATTGCTGCATCTGCTGTGTATGCTGCTCGCTGTACCCTTGGCAAGATCCCGTTTTGGACTGAAACTCTGCAGTATCACACAGGATATACCGAAGATATGCTAATGTAATTCTTTGCATTTCGTTATGTGTCTGTCATCCTTGCTATTTCGAAGCAAAGTAACATTTACTGTCATCTGTTTTGCAATATGGCAGGGATTGTGCAAAGTTTCTTGCCAAGTTTCATTCTGTGGCTGCCGAAAGTAAGCTCCAGGCAGTGCTCAAGAAATTCTCAATTGAGGATCGTGGAGCTGTTGCTCAAATTAGCCCAGCCAAAAGCCTTTTGGACAGCTCATCCTGAAGAAATTGCGGAAACTCTGAATTTGCTTTTGAGGGCCTAATATTCATTAGGCATTAGTATTTGCTTTTATTATGTGATTGTGTTCATAGGAAGATCATATGTTTGTTATGATCTGTAGTTGGTATTTAGAATCCTTTGCCTTTCTTTTTTCTCTTGATGAGCTGTGAAGATATGAATCTTTGTTTGATCATTATATAGATAATTAAGTGGCTTTAAGGAGTGTTAAGTTTTACCGATTTGTAAGATAACCAATTTGTTTATCAAAGGAAACTTGCTGATGTTTAAGCTATTATTAGAACTTAATCTAACCAAGAGCTTATCTATCAAAGTTTAATTTCTGTCTAGTATTAGAACCTTATCTAGTGAGCTTGCTCATGTTTGAACTTCTTCTATGTAATACAACAGCAAATAGCATTTGGACTTTTGCTAAGATGATGAATGCAAATTTGCAGATGCAGCAAACACAGTTTGACACTGTGGAATCAGCTAAAACTTTTATTTTGACCAATAATTACAAAATTACAGAATCAAAAGCCACAAGTTATAAAAAGAAAAAGTGCATCCAACATCTTCCATGACTGTTTTATTGCATAAATTACTGTTACAAAGCAGGGTTACCATCCAACTCAAGTTTATCTCAAACAAAGTGAGAAAAAATAATCCCTGCAATTCTAATAAAATTTTCTTACCTAGTTTCTTCAATTTTCAATTCTAATTCAAACAGGCTCATCATCTCTAGTTTCTCCATTTACTTTGACCTTAAGTCCACAGCAACCCTTCTTACCACGTGCTTCAACCTCAACTTTGCTTATGCAGCAAGCTCCATTTGTTTTCTCTATCTCCTGCCTTCTCTCTGTAAATTCTGAATTCTCCTTCCAAACCTCTCCATCAGAATAAACCTCTTTCTTCCATATTGGAACAGTTGCTTTCAACTCATCAATAAGAAATTTACAAGCCTCGAGAGCATCAACACGATGAACAGCTGAAACTGCAATGAAAACACTAGTTTCACCAACTGGAACCGGGCCAAGTCGGTGCACAACAGCAATGGAGTGGATATTCCAGGATAATCTAGCAGAACTACTTATGGATTTGAGCTGGCGTATAGCCATTGGTACATATGCTTCATATCTAAGCTCCACAACTGTTTTTCCCTCAAAGGTGTCCCGTGTGGTGCCTGAAAATGTTGCTATGGCACCAGCCTGAGGAGCGCTTACATAGTTTATGTATTTAGCAAGATCAATAGGGTTATTCTCTTTTAAGATTTCAATCAAAGTTTTATCTTCATCCGCCATCTTTTCTCAGAGCATTCCTACCAAACTGAGCTTTGTTTAACTTGTCCTCTGCAACTGCCTTTAGTTACTGCAGAAACTTGAGGAACGAAGAGAAAGAAGGATATGGTTGCACCATCAGACACCCCAGTTGTGTATAGTTGGGGAAATAAATCTGTAAAAAAGAAAAATAAAAAATAAAAAAACATTATGGCAACAGTTCAGTTCAGCGGACAAAAACACAAACTTGATTCTTATGGCACAAGTGACAAAGAATAATCCTACTGAAAAGCGAGTGGTATATCTCTATCAAAGACCCCTTCTGGCTTTTGGAAACCAGAAGAGGCAGTTTAGCTCTTGAACTGCAAGATTTTGCCGAATCTGGATTAAAACATGAACGTAGATTCGATAACCCTTTTCGTACAAAGTACAAAAATAAAGCCCAATGCTAGAATTCCAGAGGAAGGACATAACAAAATTTGAACAATATAAGCTCTGCAGAAAACAGCAACATATTGAATAAATAATTTAGCCACAGCAATCCATTAGCATGAAAAAATTGATGATAAAACAGATTTAATTCATACAATAAATTAGATTCAAAGGCTGTAAAAATAAACACGAACTGGGAACAGAGTATAAGGATCAAAAAATTCAATCTTTGATCAATTTATTGGCTATAAGGTTAGGGCTTCTTCAGCACCGATACAACCGGTGATTTATCTCTCTCTACACATATGCATGTATATCTCAATTAGTGAAACAGACAAAGGAAGAAGAGAACCAACCTATGAAGGAGAGGAGAAAGCATTGAAGGAGCACACAATAAGCTGCTGCAGCGGCTAGGTCGCTGCCTACGACGGCAGCTACGGTGGCACAAAGCGGTGGTAAGTGGGAAAGAAGCAAGATAAAAGAGTATCCCGACTATCAGGTCTGCAGAGAAATGGGAATAAATATACTTGAACAGGTGGACATACACCCAAGTCCCTCATAAACCTTATTATAAATTACAGAAAAGGCGAATACTATCCAAATCCTTTTAAATATTCAATTAATATATAAAATTTAAACAACACATTAATATGTATATTTTTTGAAACTAACATATTAATATATTTAATATATTCGATTTATTATATTATACGATTTATACTATAGATCACATATACATAATACTTCTATAATATTTATATTAAACAATACAAATTTTACATAATATTTGACATTAATTTATTAATTTTAATATTAATTAATAATTAAATTTTATAAATGGGTTTAAATAAGAAGCATTGTAATGTACAAGGACGATGCAGAATATATCTTTTAAGAGGATAAGATAACACATATTATCTATTATGCCTTTTAAAGGGAAAAAATAATAAAGAATTAAAAAAAATATTAAAGAGTTAAATAATGAAAAAATAAGGTTGGCAATAGATAGAATACCATAAAAATTTTTATATCCAAAAATTATCCACATTCATTTAAAATTACTATTATATTATTAGTATCCATTTAAAATTAATATTACACTATCTGTATTCATTTCAAATTCGATTATTAATGTCCATATACTTTCTGTTACATATTTAAATATTCATTTATCAATAATTTTTCTAAAAATAATTAAAAAATAACAAAAAATAAATTTGTAATAAAATCCCATCTATAAATATAGAGATAAATCAAATTAAATTCAAATATAAAGATAAATCAAATTAAATACTGTTACGATAAGCAATTTCTCTTTCAACAACGCATCATTTTCTTCATCTATTACCGCATCTTTTCTTCTTTTCTAGGCTTATCCACTTCAACTTCAACCACTTTTCTTTTCCCCTAAAAAGCTGGTTTTGTTTTTAGAGTCCTGATAAAAATGTTCTCACTAAAATAATCATGCCTGATAGCACAATAAATTACAATCTTTTTTAAACAGGATAATCTAGAAATCTTTATAGCATGCATCTTATTTGTTAGTTAATTTTGTCATTCTACTTTTTATTAATGCCAAGAGGGAGGGTTTTTTTTTTAGGTTCTCTATTTGCCATATATATGGGTGAAAATTAGGTAGGCATTGAAAATAATCCTTGGGAAAGTAATACCCATAGCATCATTAGCTAGGAAAGTTCATTAATTAGAAGGGTAAACATCATGTTAGGCAAAATTTTGATCCTATCAGTATGTATTGTTGTGGAAACTCGAATTAATTTTCACCAATAATAATAATAAATTCATCAAAAATTAATATTACGTAGATGAATAAAGTGTGAACGATTGTATTGAAAAACCACATAAGGCAAAATTCTTAGAAAAGATGGGAGGAGTCACAAATAGTTCTACTTAAAATCCAATCTTATATAAAATTTTCCTAAATAGTAATTTAACATCACAATAATTCACTAACAATATACTCGAAAATAGGTATTAAATAGATAAAATAAAGAACGACAGAATTTAACGAGGTTCGGCCAACTATATACCTACGTCCTCGAACACTATCAATTTATATTTCACTATTTCAAAGAAATTACAATGTGAAATATTACAAAAGAGAGAAAGAACTTTTGACTAACTAATCATTGATTAACTTTTCATGATGAATGGAATAATCAAAGGAAGTTTGCATTTATAAGAGAAGAAAACTCCTTCAATCTATCTTTTCCTGATGTGGGATTCGTATTTTTAGTTAACAAATCTTAATTTGTCAACAATTGTGAGTCGTGAACCACAAAAGTCAACAAATCTCCACCTTAGCGAACTCCAAGTTTTTAGATCCCCCACAAATCTCAATTTTAGTAGTGTCACCAAATGAGCTTCAAAGCACTTATCTTAAACTTTTAACAATATTGATCAAGTTCAAGTAATGTTGCTACTTGACCGCAATTGTTACTTTTGTCAACATATTAGTATGATTCTCAGTAGTCCTAATCTTTTAGATTATTATTCCACCTTCTTCCAGAACCTCTCGTACAAAGTGATAACGAACATTGATATGCTTCGTACTTGCATGCTAAACTTGTTTTTTATTACTAAAAGGATAGCACTCTGATTATCACAAAGCACTTTGATGTGCTTTTGTTGAACTCCTAATTCATCAAGTAACCTTTGAAGCCAAATTGCCTCCTTCATAGCCTCTATAACTACCATATACTCTATCTCAGTAGTAGACAAAACAACTATTGACTGTAAAGTAGACTTCTAACTAACTGGTGCCTTTGTAAGAGTAAACACATAACCAGTAATTGATCGTTGTTTGTCCAAATCACTAGCATAGTCAAAATCAAAATATCCAAGTACACATTGACCATCTTGCTTATCCCGCTGAAATGCCAAACCAACATCTATGATGTTCAGAATGTACCGTAGAATCTATTTCACAACTTGCCAATGCTCATTTCCATAATCATGCATGTACCTGCTTACAACCACTTGTGAAATGTCAGGTCTGGTACACACCATAGCATACATTAAACTACCAAAAGTATTTACATAATGTACTTTTTCATGTATTCCCGTTTTGCTTCATTCTTTGGAGATAAAGATGCACTAAGCTTGAAATAAGGAGCAAGAGGAGTACTAATAGGTTTTAACTTTTCATTCATGCCAAAATGATTTAGCAGCTTTCTCAAATACTGTTTCTGAGTCAAAAAAAAGTCTCCCTAATTTTCTATCTTTACCTATCTTGATGTCAAGAATCTTTTTAGCTTCACCTAGACCCTTCATTTCAAACTCTCTGTTCAACTGAGCTTCAATGTCTTAATCTCTTGGAAGCTATCAACATTAACATAAAGAAGAAGCACTACAACAAAATTCATAAATAATAACGAAAAAATAGCAATGAAATTTGATTCCCGTTGCTATTTACCAGCGAAAAAAATTCTGTTGCTAATTTTGGTGGGGATATTTTGCTTTAGCAACGAAAAAAATAATTATCTTTCATTGCTAAAGATGGAGGAAAATTTAAAGCTAAAATTTTACAACGAAAATGAGCAATGGAATATTGATACCGTTGCTAAATAAGGTGCTAGTGAAATGTGAAGAAAATTTGCAACGACAATTACCAACAGAAATAAAATTTCGTTGCTAATTTAGCAATCGAATGTATTTTCCATTGCTAAATTAGCAACCAAATTTATTTTCATTTCTAAAGTAGCAACGAAATTTGATTAAATTAGCAACTGAATTCTATTTCCATTGCTAAATGAAATTTTACCCTAGGTATAAATAGTTTTACAGCCAAAATTTTTCCTCTTCTCTCTCTGTCTCACCTGCTGTCTCTTCCTCTCTCTCGCCCTTGACCTTCCCCTCTTCCTGGCCCTCACCCTTATCCTTGCCCTCACCCTCTCCTCTAGATCTACATTCATTAAAGCCCTATCCTCTAAATCTACATTCGTTAAAGCCCTCTCCTCCAGATCTGCCTTCATTAGTCATCAGCGAAAGGATCGAAGCTGAAGTTGAAGGTGATCTTCTCCAAAGCTAAGTTGTTCAGATTTGTCAATTTTAATTGCCAAGAAGTTATACAAATAATTTATAAGGTGTTTTTAGTTGAAGGTATCATCCTTGTACGTGAGATTTAGGCACCATCTCGGAGTTGATTTTCCTCTCACGCTCACTCTCTTTAGTTCTCTCTTCTTTTCTTCTTCTTTTATCTGATTAACGTTCATTTTCGAAGTTACCTTTACCATGTCTGATGAGAAGCGCCATTTTGAGTCTAAGGTTGATGTTGGAGCTTCAAAATCTTACCTTTAGCAGGTCGGTACCATCTGTAAAAATGGTTACATCATTATCAAGAACCATCTATGTAAGGTATTGATTGACCTTTTTAGATTCTTGATTGTTAAATATAATTTGAGGATTATTTATTGGGCCTATATCAGGAAGCTAATTAAGGAATTTTCACCTATACTGACATTTAGATGGTATTCTACTCTCTTAAAAACCACTGATCTCTCAATTTTTTACCCGTTTATTCCTTTTTTTTCTTATTTGGTTTGCAAAAAATTAAGGAAAAAGTAAATTTATTGATTTTTTTCAAGTTTTTTCTTCTTTTATCGGTTATTCAACTAAAGAGCTAATGATTTTTCTTCATCCTCTTGAAGCAAACAAATGGATCGTTACCAGAAGGTGGAGAAGCCAAAGGCCAAGATAGCTATCAACAAAAACGAATTGAGGATTACTGCTCAAGAAAGTATGGGAAATTACATTTCTTATGCTCTTTCCCTTCTTCAGGTTTAATTTCCTTAGTTTGTGCTTGACTATTAGTTCTTTCTAGTTTAACTAGCTTATTACTTTGGTTCTATATGTGTGTGTTTGTATTTACTATTCTTTGTGTACAACTTAGATCATAGCTGTTGTTTTCTATTTTGTTTATGGACATTTTAACAAATGTGGTTAACATCATTAGTTTTCAAGTGATGATTGGGAAATAAAGCTGTACTTTTTATTGTCTTTGCACACATTTTTTATCATTTGTGTTGGGCTTTTGTCTAACTTACAATATTTGTGTATATATTTGGCAGTTTTTGTGATTTTGGTTAGATTTAAATGTTTTTTTGGTTTTGATATGTGGTTGTGCATTACATTGATAGATAAAATTTGTTTTGCTATAATGTTTATTTTTGTTCCTATAGGACAAAGGCACTGATGAGAGCCACCAGTAGAGCTATTAACAAGATGGTGATGATTGTTGAATTGCTTAAGGTGCCTAAGTTGGTCCCACATACACACAAAAGGGGGTGAATTGGGTGTCACTCAATTTTTCAAAACAAGTTTTGGTGAAGCAGAACGAAGAATATTTTGGTAAAATAGATCTGGTTAGTATGCAGAATGTAATGAACAAAAAAGATTAATTTTTTAAAACCTTTTGAAAGTAAATTCAGTTTGCCGAGAATAGAATATGTGTAAAATAGATTTTTAACAGAAATCTTTTTGTAAAATAATTTTCTCAACAAATCAGTTATGTCAAAATAATTTTAGAAAAGAAAAGAGGGGAGAAGTAGAGATAGAGCAAAATAAAAATTTATCATGGTTCGGCCTCTACACCTACATCCACTCCCCAAGACACCGTCTTGAAATTTTCTCTCCACTAACAACTCTTGTAATGGGTAAGAGTCAAAGCCAATATACAATCCTAGTATATTCTACCCATAACTTTTTTTTCAAGAAAAAGATATAAAAACTTACTAGAATTCCTAAGGTTCTAGCCAATCCTTTCTCATAACCTATCACAAAAGGATTACAACAGAAATGCTATAATCTAGTTGAGGAGGATGATAATGTATGAAGTACAAGATGTGGAAAGTTGATTAGAAAAAGTATAAACTTTGTATCTCAAGAGATAAAATGATTTTTCCAACTTCTCTTCTTTTTAAGGACTTAAAATAACTTGTATTTATAGCCAAAAATCAATTATAACCTTTAGAAAACAAAATCTAGTGGTTAGAGTGAAGGCAGACTGCTGAAAATCTGAAACTAGCCATTAGTTTGTCTTTTAGTGAAAAGTAGAATTAGCAATTCTAGCGAACTTTTCTGGTGCACTAGAATAGGAAAATGTTTTTTGGAACCAGTTTTGGTAAACACTTCTAGTGACTTTTAAAAGCAATTTTTTACTAAATTAATTTTAAAACTAGTTTTAATGCTTTAAAATTTTTTTATAATGCATGATTATGAGTATGAAGCTCCTCAAAAGATTTTACATAAATAATACCCTAATTCCTTGAATTTTTCATAGAGTAGAACAACTTTAAGTTCCTTCATGCATTAGGCTAGAATTGTCTTCCATGCTAAATGGAGATAATCTAAAACAAAATACATTTAAATAGATTTTTGACAAAGTTTACTCAAGGTTCGGTTATCATCAAAACTGAGATGTAGCCTTGAGCCAATAATGTACCTTTTTTTTATGATAATAAAATCTTGATAAACTTAGTTAAAAGACTATCTAGGTTAGTTAACATATGCTCCCCTTACTATATGCCCGAGGGATGTATATAAATATAAACCCAAAAGAAAATTATCCATAACTATAACATTTCTAAACAACTGTAAAACAAATATGTCAAGACACAAATAAATCAAAATTATTTTATGACAAATCTGTTATCAAACAGATTATAATCAAAATACTTGACAAAAAACATCATAGGATCATAGTAGAACATAAACTAGAACACAAAATTCTCATAGCCAAAATTAAACACAACATTAGAAATAACTAGGCAACAAATAAGCTAAGTTTTTAGTTCATTCTTCTCCCCCTTTTTATCATCAGCAAGAAAAAAGAGAAAACATGTGAACAATAGGCAAGAATAACAGAATGAGATATCCAACCATAGTGAAATTATGAAAGTAACTGAGTTTAACAGACTAAAAAATTAAGGTTATAATAGATTAAGGTTTAGGTGTAAAGCTAGATGCAACATGCTTACTAAGAAGCTCAGTAATTTTGAGATGAGTAGAGTGAATTTGAGCCAAATCATGCTACAACTCCCCAAAGTATTATGCCAATTCAATATTAAGTTGGTCTAAAGCCGAAAGAAGATCAAAATTAGCTAGTGGCTAGGGATGAATAGGCGGATCAACTGAGGGAAGAAGACCGGTAGAGACATAAGGCTATTCTATGACATGTAGCAAGTCATCCTTGGTTAGTTCATTAGGAATAAGATCCTCTTTGATAGATTCAACAATATCAGTAATGAAAGGACCATCTTGATTATTAGAAGGAGCTAAACTACCCTCATCATCAGATTTGGCATCTTGAGTGGATTTCTTGACCGCTTCCTCTGCTAATTCAGAAGATGCATCATCTTCCTTATCCGGTACTGCATCAAATGTCTCTTCATTTTTTGATTCAGTGTCAGAAGACATAGATCCAGACTTGTTACCATTGGCTTCTACTTCCTCCTCTATAGGATCTTGAATCAGTTTCTTGCTCTCAGAGACCATGGGATCAAATGGTGTTTTCTTAAGAATTGTGGATACCTAGTTGATGATCTGAGAAGCAAGTCAGGAGATAAAAATTGAAGTAAAGCATTTACATTTTGAGAAGGAAATATGGTGGAAACAGAAAGTAGCTAATTGGCAGAGGCAGTAGGAGTTGACGACTCAATAAAAACTGTTGATTTCTTATGAGCAAAATGCTGAAAAGAAGCTTTAAGTTTGCATTTCCCAGATTATTCAAAAAATTTTGCAGAAATGCAATAGGATTTCTGCAACATTTTCCTTGCTTCTTTACTCAAATACAAAGTCCAGTACTCAAAAAATTTATTCAGCAGAAGAGCATAAGGCATTCGAGATTTGGATTTTTCCTCACACATAATGGTCATCAGTAAGTGAGGCAAATTAACTTTCATATTGTGCAAAAAAAAATCAAATTATTCATCTAAGGAAGACAAAAAAGTAACACTCCTTGATCTAGGAACCACATAATCATAGATAAATTTATTAAGTTCCCTGAATTTTGGATGCATGCAAGTGAAAGTGAAATCTTTACGTAAACTCACAAATTTAGAAGTTTCTCGCAAAAATTTATCTCGATTAAAATTTGTAAGGACTGAGGTGCTTAATTTTCTATCTACTCGAGTGCCAACACATGGAATAAAGAAGATATTTCCAATAATTTCAAGGATATCATCACTGCAGCTGTCTACTGATGTCACTGCAGCCGTCTCTAGCTCCACTGGAGTTCTTGTAAACGCTGGTAGCAGTCAGATAGTTACTGCCCCATTATTTTCATCCTCTGTTCCTCCCAACCCGTCTTTCTCCACCAAACTCAATACATCTAACTTTCTACTCTGGAAAACTCAAATCACGCCTCTGCTTAAAGGTCACGGTTTGATGGGACATGTTGATGGTTCTCTCCCTGTGCCATCAAAACTATTGGCCACTGGAGATGCCAATCCAGAGTTTGATCACTGGGAACGCAGAGATCAACTGGTTCTCAGTTGGATCTTATCCTCCATTGAGTCTACACTCTTACCACAACTAGTAGGTGCTTTTACTGCCAAAATGGCCTGGGACAAACTAATGTCGTCCTACGCTGCCGGCTCCAAACCTCAGCTTCGCAATCTCAAATCTCAAATCCTTTCTCTTAACAAAGGTGAGGATTCCATTGCTGTATATGTTCAACGTACTAAGGCGCTTTCGGATCAATTAGCTGTCTTAGGTCACCCATATCATGAAGAGCATTTAGTTGATGCCATCCTCATGGGATTAGGTCCTGATTATAGACCTTTTAACCGCTCATTGGATTCACGTATGGAATAGCATTCTTTGGACCATGTTTATGGTTTGCAAGTCCTGTTGGCATATGAACCAATTAATTATTTAATGTCTAATTGCCATGTTCTATTCACTCCAATTTGACAAAAATTTATTAAGCCTGTATGGGGTACATTTTCTGCTTCTTCTTCCTCCTAGATTTGGAATTTTTTGGATATTTAACTTGTGGGTTCTGGCTTTTATGATAAGCTCTTTATTTGAGATATTGCTTTTTAAAATACAGGCAAATGTGAGTTTCATTATTGATTTGGCTAGGCAAGTAACCTTAATTTTGACTAAGAGATCAAAATCTGTATTTGGTTACTCTTGAAAATATATATTAAGCATAGAGGTGGAAAAATTTATTTGTGAACTTTCAATTGATAGCATGTAAACTAGTAAATATTTTTTGAACAATGGATGAATGCCTTTGATTTTGGGATATCTACTGCAAAGCTTGTGTTCATGTTATTGCATTAAGAACCATAATGACATGTTAATTTTGTTAATTTAGAGGAAGTAAGGATGGTGACATTTGTGTAGCTGAAGTAAAGAAAATGGAAGTAAGCCACTGGAGCAGGAGGCTGCACCTGGGCACATACATTACATCTCTAGAGTTTTGGCTCACTGCCTTCACTATTGTTTTTGTAGTTTTAAATTCAATTATGGCATTGCACATCTGTCACATGTGCATCATCTAAAGTAATGGCATTGCACCATTATCTAAAAGATACCTCTGCTAACCAATCACTTTAAATTGAATGTAACCAATTCAGATTTCTTTATGATGTTCTACTTCTTATTCCTTTTTTGTTTGATTTTACAATTGGAATCATATTAGAGTCTTAGACTGAAGTTTTAAAGTTAAAGGTAAATGTGGTGCATCTTATGTAATGTCCATGTAAACTGGTTTTGATTGACAATAGCTTTTTGAAAACATCTCATTTATCGTTGAGAAATTGATGAGACTTTGAATCATATTGTAGTTCTATTCTTTATCTTGCAGGGCAAACTCTCATATGAACCTCATGGAGTTTTCTATTTAGATTCCTCCTCTTCATCAATTTATTTGTTGATCCAGCTAGAGAAGCCTGCCACAGAAGGAGGAGGGGTTACTCCTGTTTATTCACGTAAAAAACCTGTATGTCCTATTAAAATTTTATATTTATATATCGGTTGATGTGAACATATCTTCTTGCTATTTTGCATTTGATTTTTAGTGGGTTTGGGCTAAAAGATGTGCAAATTGTCATGACTTTTGCTTTCATGGGTAGGTCTATTTTATAGCAATCTACCTTTGATATTACTTTCTAAATATTGGTTTATATTTGAACAAAAATAGCTAAAGAAGAAGGGCTACAAAGTTCTGTTCATGGTTGATGCTATTGATGAGTATGCTGTTGGTTAGCTCAAGGAATTTGAGGGGAAGAAGCTTGTCTCTGCAACAAAGGAAGGTGTGAAACTTTGATGAAAGTGAAGATGAGAAGCAAAAGAAGGAATAATTGAAGCAGAAGAAGGAACAAGTGAAAATGATCCACTATTAATTATTAGGTGTTTTTATTTATTTATTTTGATTTGTGGTCTGCTGTTATTAGCACTTTTGGATAATTTTTGGAATTGCCTTTTATATGATTTTATGTTTTAACATTATATTTCAATTTTTATGATAACAAATTTCTCTAATTTTAAGCATCGTCCACTTTTTACTTATTTTTGAGACTTATAGATGGAAATGTAATAGTTTGTGAAATTTGATTATTTGTGCTTGCTTAAATATTATTCAGGGACAATGTGGTTTTGTAATATCTTATCTATATGTATTCTACGTAGTAAATAATAATTACAAATTGTAATAATTTTTAGCAACAGAATGACAACGGATTTCACTGTAGTGAATTTTTTTATTGGTGGGGAAATTAGCAACTAAAATTTTATGCCATTGCTAATTTTAACCAATTCACCGAATCTTACTTTGGTTGGATTTAGCAATGAAAATTGAATTCCATTGCTAAAAAATAATAACCGTCAAATTAACAACCACTTATTTCGTTGCTAATTTTCGTTGTTTTTTATTAACAATAGAAAATTGACATTTTCGTTGCTAAATGGCTATTTTCTTGCAGTGAAGATATATATAGAATTCATTTTGTAGCTTGCACAAATACACACAATGATCATATTTGCTTTTTATATACTTCTGCCCCATCATAACTTGCTAAATCATTTGTGCATTGCCTCAGAGATTGTTTCAATCCATATAATGATTTTTCAAGCTTACACATCATATTCTCTTTACCAACAACTTTAAATCCTTCAGGTTGAACCATGTAGATTTTTCCCTCCAAGTCTTCATGTAAAAATGCAATTTTTACATCCAACTAAACTAGTTCCGTATCCAATTGTGCTACCAAAACCAAAAAAATTCGAATGGATGAATGTTTTACAATCGAAGAAAAAACTTCATTATAGTCAATTTCCTCCATCTGAGCAAAGCCTTTAGCCACCATCCTTACTTTGTAGCGAATATCATCATTTTTCGATAATCCATCTTTCTTTACATATACCCATTTGCACCAAATTGCTTTCTTTCCCTTTGGGAGACTAGCTAGCTTTCACATATGATTCTTATGAAGGGATTGTATCTCTTTCATTCATGACTTTCTTCTACTTCTCTTTTTCTGAACTTTTGACTGCTTTATTATAAGTGGTAGGAATGTGATTTGTTGTAATTTGGAATGCGTAAGCCACCATATCAACAAAGAGAGCAGGTTTTTTTGATTGTCCTCTTTGGTTTACTTAATGCAATTGATTCATGTTGCTGTAGATGTTCTTGGGTTGGAAACTCTTCTTCATTTGACTCCTCATCTACCATAGGAGTTTCTACATCTGCTTTATCATTTAGTGGGCTAGCAATTTTCCTTCAAACTCTACTTGTTTTGGAGTACCATTTGTTTGCTCAATACTTTCAGTTGTCACCTTTCTTAACATGGTAGATTCATTAAAGGTAACATCCCTATTGAAGATTATTTTCATTGAATTTGGGCACTAAAGTCGATATCCTTTCACACCAGAGGTGATCCTTATGAAAATTGCTTTATTTGCACGTGGATCCAAGTTTGATTCCTTAATATAGTAGTATGCAGTGGAACTAAACACATGTAAGGAAACATAATCTGTAGGAGGTTTTCCAAACCATTTATCTAATGGAATTTTACCACTAATAGTACTAGATGGTAGGCGATTAACGAGATGGCAAGCATATATAACAACTTTAGCCTAAATTCTCTACCCAACCTAGCATTGGACAACATACTCCAAACTTTCTCTAATAATGTTCAATTCATACGTTTTGCCATCCCATTCTATTGTGGTGTATCCTTGAATATGAAGCGTCTGATAATGTCTTCATCTTTGTAGACTTTCATAAATGGATCACTCATGTATTTCTTGCCATTATTAGTACAGGGATGTTTGATCCCTTGGCCTGTTTGAATTTCCACCATCTTTTTTCATTTGAGAAAACTCCCAATACTTCATCTTTATTCTTCATAGTATACACCCCAAACTCTCATGAAAAATCATCAATAAATGTCAAATAGTAGTGCTTTCCTCCAAAAAGAGACTGTCTTGGAAGGTTCCCACACATCAGAATGAATATAGTCCAAAATATCCTTGGTATCATGGATTGCTGTTTCAAATTTCACCATTGTCTTTTTTTCCTTTGACACAATGTTCACAAAATCTAATTTGCAAGTCTGTACACCCCTTTTAACAGTCCTTATTTTACTAGAAGATTCAAGGATTTTTGACCTGTAAGTCCTAAGTATATATGCCATAATGTAGTTGCTTCTAACTCCTTTTTATCACTAGAAGCCACCACTATTGTTCTAATAAAAATAGTACCTTGGTAGTGGTATAATCTATTATTTTTTTAAACTCCTTTCAACACCATAAGTGCACCATATATTATCTTCAGCACTCCATATTCTGCTTCCATCTTGAGATCCTTTTCTTTTAAAAACCCTTACAAAAATAAGGTTCTTTGACAAACTGGGCACGTAACGAACATCTTTTAAGATTCTGATTGATCCATCATAGTTTCTCAAATGAATGGAACTAATCTTATGTGTGGTGAGAGGGAAAATCATTTGCTATATAAATAATTCCATTTTCTAGTTCTTTAAATTCATAGAACCAATCCCGATTGGGATATATGTGATGACTGTAGCCTGAATCAAGTAGCCATACACTAGAAGAGGTAGTTAACAATGTTACAAACAAGTAAAAAATCTGAGTCTTTATTATTACACTTAGTTACATTTGAATCTGCAAAAGCCTTTCCCTTATTAAATTTGCCTTTATTCTTTAGCTTAGGACAATCTTCTTCCAGTGCCCTTTTTCCCAGCAAAAGGCACATTCATCTTTGCCCAATTTGGGCCTCGACTTAGATCTCCCTTTCTTTCCTTTAGTTTGGCTCTGCAAATGACCTCTCACTATTAGAGCTTCTGTAGCTCCATTTGTGCTTTCTTTTTATCTTTCCTTCTCAATTCATAACTGTATAAGGCAACATAAACTTCATTGAGAGACATAACAACCTTCTTATGAAGTAGAGTCATTTCAAGAAACTTAAATTCCTCAAAAAGGGATCCCAACAAAATTAAAGCTAGATCCTCATCTTCAAATATCACATCCATATTCAATAAATTACAACTAAACTAATTAAAACTGATGATGTGATCATTTATTATGGTACCCGGAACATAAGTGAAGCGGAAAAGTATTTTGTTTATATGAAGCTTATTCTGATTGCTTTTCTTAAAAATTTTTCCTCTAGTGCCTTTATCAAATTATTTGCAGAAGTTTCTTTTGAGAAAGCATACTTTGCTCTCTAGAAAGGCGTGAATGAATTGTACCACATGCCAAATGATTAAGAATCTTTCATTCTTTCTCACCAACATCATCTGGTTTCTTTTCTTCCAGGGAAGTGTCTAGACCTTGCTGAAGAGAGTGTCTAGAACCTCACTTTGCCACATGACGAAATGACTCGTACCATCAAAAATTTCCACCGCAACTCTTGCATTAATTTGTCATCGGATTTCTCACCAAAATGGACAAGGAAGAAGCATTCGACGTGGATGGATTTGATTTTTCTTCTATCATCTCTGCTATAATTACTATTCAACAGCTGTCAATGCAAAAACCAATGGCCTAAGGAAAAATATTTTCTGATGTGGAAGATTAGACTATACTGCAACAACAGAGCATAGTAAGAAATAACCTAGGCTTTGATACCAATTGTTGTGGAAATTCGAGTTAATTTTTACCAATAATAACAAATTCATCGGAAAATACTATTGCGTAGGTGAATAAAGTGTTAACGATTATACTGAAATACCACACAAGGTAAAATTTTCAAAAAAATTGAAGGAATTACAAATGACTCCATTTAAAATCCAATTTTTTTAGACAAAATTTTTATAAACAAGTAATTTAATAGAACAATAATTAACTAACAATATACCCGACTATAATTATTAAATAAATAAAATAAAAAATATTAAAATTTAATAAAATTCGATCAATTATACCTTAAATATTCAAACAATATCAATTTATATTTTATTATTTTAAAAAAATTACAATGCGAAATATTACAAAAGAGAGAAATTTTGACTAAATATCATTGATTAATTTTTTGTATTGATTAAAATAATTAAAGGAAGTTTGTATTTATAGGAGAAGAAAACCCCTTCAATCTATCTTTTTCCTATGTGGGATTCATAATTAACAAATCTTCATTTGTCAACAATTGTGAGCCGTGAGCCATAAAAGTCAACACTTATGTCCAATTAGCCAGAAAATCAACCGCTGAATCAGTTTCGTATAAACATGTTTGGATTTCCACTCTCCACTGCCTTTGAAGCAGCTCACGAATGCGAAGAATGACGTAACTATGGGCAGGAAATGGCGAAGAAGTACCCATGATTACTTGCACCACGCTTCTATATATTGTCCACCTGAAGCATAGCCAATCTCCAACTTTTATCCCAAGCAATTTTGAAGCCTAAAAGAATTCCCCATAACTTAGCAAGGTAAACGTTATTGTCTCCCACATGCACAGAAAAACCGCTGAGCAAGTGATCCATACAATCTCTAAAAACGCCACTCCGAGGCGAATAATAATAATAATAATAATAATAATAATAATAATAATAATAATAATAATAAACCTGAAATAAGATATAATTATATCAATTAATTGTAACGCAGAAAATGAAATAGAAAAAATAAAAAGTTTCGATAATAGCAATAACTATATATATTTATAGTAGTCATATTTTAAAGTTTAGACTAGACAATTATATTAGAATTAAAATACTTGTATTTTTATCATATTAAATCAAACTATTTTGATTTAATATGAAACTTTATTCATACCTAAAGTTATGAATACATTCAAATTCTATTATTATTATTATTATTATTATTATTAATTAATTATTATATTTAGTGATGTCAATTGAGTTAGTAAATTATTATTATTACAAAAACTATTCACGGCATCGATTTAATTTATATTAGAAAAGGTATATAGAAATTAAGAGTTTAAATGACTTAAACTCTTTGATGACGATGAATTTGCTTTAGATGGAACTAGAAGCCGTTTCAGATTTACGGTCATTTTAGAATTTTTTTTGTTTTTGTCAATCTCAAAACCATTTGTCATTTTTTTCATCATAATAATTTATATAATACAAATTTCTATTATCATATAATAAAAAATGTCAAAATAAAGAAAAATAATAGATAAACCAATTTTCCTTTAGGAGGTGAAGTAAAATAGTTGGAACCTGAAAATAGCTTATTAGTTAAACTCGATTTTAAGATGAACTTTTCTATCACGATAAAGTTAAAAATCACAAAATTCAACTTTAAAAATTGTAATTCTCGAGTGGTTTCTATTAAATTGCGTTAACAGTTCCAATCTGCTATAAAATCCAGAAGATAAGCAATAATTCTAACATCTCTATTGCAAACTTAACATTCAATTCAAATAACTATATATGGTTAAAGAATGATGTGCAACGCTAATAATATGTTGTGTTTTTCATTGTAAATATGTAAGGAGATTTGTGTTTCAGCACATAGGAATTAAAGTAGACCTAGCAAACATAGCAGATCAAGCAGGTTCGGATCATTTCGAGTCAGTTCTTTTCAGATTTGTATTTTTTGAATTACTTATTTTTCGAGCAGATTCAGATAGAGTCTTGAAACACAATTAGAACTAAAAAATCGAACTGATTCTTACCGTATCGGATTAGATTAAAAATAAATTGATGTGTCGATTCAGTTTTTAAATAAAATTTTGATTATATCGATCCGACTGAACTAAAAAGTAAAATATAGATATTAATAAAACGATATATTGTTAATATATATATATATATATATATATATATATATATATAGAGAGAGAGAGAGAGAGAGAGAGAGAGAGAGAGAGAGAGACTATAAGATCCTAAAAGCACGCTTAAGACACATGAGCTTCTCTGTATACAGAAGATGATTCAACAGACTGCAAATCTCACAAAATTACGAAAAGAGATCACTGACTTTGACATCTATGATTCCCTTAAGCGCAAGCAAAGGCTAGTTTCCTTCATTTTCACCAGTACATGGAAACCAGCACAAAATCAAACATAGTTTCCTTCATTTTCACTGCAACCAAATAAGATTTAATGTAATATTCAACTTTTGAAGTTGTGTCATGTTTAAATTAAACAAATATACCTATAACTAGGTCAAAAAGTGGATGCTGATCATTCCATTTCTTTTTTCAGTTCTTAGTTGGCATTTTTCAAAGCTCTCACATTGTTCACGTTTGAAACAACTTGTTTTATATAATCATAGGTTTTTTTTTTTTTTACTAGGCATCGCCAAATCAATTTCTAACATATTTTTATTTAGCATAAATTTTTATGTATTTAAATTTAATTCTACAATAAAATATTTTTTTTATTAGTTTGGAAAATTTGAACAGAGAATTTAGCAATTATATAGATAAAAATTTATTTTTGCAATATTCTAATGATCAATTAAATGCACCGGTTAGAATTTTGTAAGTTTTTATTTTATTTTATTTTATTTTCTGATTTAACATTTCTAATAAATTTTCTAAGTGTCAAAATTTATTTTTACCTCACAATTTTTCTAACTAGTGGCGTAAATCTTATTTATGTTTTCATAAAGAAGAAGAATCGTGCAAAACAACAACATAGGAATTTCAATTTCAAACTAATAAATCACATATCAAATATCTGTATTAAGTATTAACTTAAATGACTAATGAACCTAAACACACCATTTTCACTAAAACTTCACAATTTACAAAAATCTTCATTAATTTCAACAAAAATATAGTCATGGTTTTGTGTCTAAGGGCTAGTCTAGTACCTAATATAGTTATTTTTGGCTTTACAATATATCTTCTTGAGATACCGAATTTTACTTTCTAAACACTGATGAGATTACTTGTCTAAATGGAAATGATTTCTCTGTACAAATTACTAGCCTTGTCCATAACCATGCCCGTATAATATATACGGATAGTTAATCTGTAATAGTGTAATTGTATCCTATTCTATATAGGACTCCTCTAGTATAAATACCCTTTAATTATTCAATGAAATACAAGTCAATTACCATTTTTACATGGTTTTAGAGCCAAAAACCTTAAAATTATCATGGATAAGCTACAATTCTATCTGTGTAATCGTGGGTGGCATATTTTATGGCTTATTTATAGTCTTAGTTATAATTGAATATTTGTATATAAAGCTGTACATGCTAATCTAAATACACGAGTTTTGAGTATTTCTTTCATATTATTGATTTTTGCATGAGTATATATTAGTCATACTAAATAGATCAATCCTTATTTATTTATTTTTCTGTTAGTTCTAAGTACTCTCAGGTCGTTGAAATTTGAAAACAATTTTTTTATTTCATCATAATCTCACGTTTTTTTTTTATTTTTAATTTGAATTTATATTAGGTCAAAAAATGGATGCTGACAAATCAATGAATTGATTTATTGAATAGAAAAAGGAAAAGAAAAAGAAGCAGCAATGGCTCTTATATAAATTCATTTCAATTTAATCCAGTTACGGGCAAGCTCACAAGTTTAGATCCAAGTAAATGGCTTATCCTTCATTGTTGTTTCTTCCTGTTCTTCTACTCTTGCCTATATTTTTTCACTTTAGTTTGAAGAGAAAGAAGAAGAACCATCCACCAGGCCCTCCTGGCCTTCCAATTATAGGAAACTTGCACCAAGTTGGTGTTTTACCTCATCGAAATCTGTGTGAATTCTCCAAGAAATATGGAGATGTGATGCTTATCAATCTTGGCAATGTACCAACGGTCGTTATCTCTTCAGCAGAAGCAGCAAAAGAGATCTTGAAAACCCATGATGCTAAAACTTGCAGCAAACCTCTATTGACTGGTTCTGGAAAATTATCTTACAATTATCTTGATGTTATTTTCACTCCTTATGGCAATTACTGGAGAGATCTTCGTAAGACTCTTGTTCTTGAATTCCTTTGTGCTAGGAGAGTTGAATCTTTTCGATTCGTTAGAGAAGAAGAGGTTTCTCTAATGATAGACTCCATTTTCAAATCTTCTTCTTCTTCTTCGTCTGCTGTTAATTTAAGCAAGAAAACTTTGTCTGTTGCCAACAGTGTTATATGTAGAATGGCATTTGGTTACAGTTTTCGAGAAAGAGTGTTTAGCTATGAGAGATTTCAAGAAGTTATTGATGCAGGTAAGGCAGTGCTTGACAGTAACTTTGTGGCTGATTACATTCCTTACCTGGGTTGGATTGTTGATAGAGTCAGTGGTCTCCATTCAAGACTTGAAAGAAACTTTCAAGAATTAGATGCTTTATATGAGAAGATTATTGATCATCATACCAAGAAAGAAAGAAATAATGCTGAAAATGGAGAGAAAGATATCATTGATATTTTGTTGGAGAGATCACAAAATGACCTCTCAAAGGATCATCTTAAAGCTACTCTCATGGTATGTCAATTTTATTACTTTCCTTTCCCTATTTTTGTTATTTTCTTGCATAGCTTTTGTTTTTAATTTGTTTTTTTTTGTGTGTTTTCTTTCTCCTTTTATTTGCTATATATGAAATTATATATTGCCACGAGTGCAATAGCTAATTCCTTCATGGATAATTTAACTTCATGTTCAAGTTTTAAGCCATAAACTATAACCTTAAAAAATCATAAATATTTAGAACTTAATTATTAGAAGCAGACCTGAGCTTTTCGATAATATATTTTTGTATACATAAATTTTAAAATCAACTTGCTATATTTCTTTTAAATATATTAAGTTTTCCATTGCCAAAACCATCATGTTATAATAAATCTTGATTGTTGGAATATTTTATGATGCTTTGGCCTGAATTAACTCTAATATAAAAATCTTAATCTATTTAATATATATGTCAGAATATACTTCTTCCTGGGCTGGGCACAGGAGCAGCAACTTTGGTATGGGCGATGACAGAGCTAGTTAAAAATCCTAGAGTAATGAAAAAAGTACAAGAAGAAATCAGAAATTGTGTTGGATCAAAAGAGAAAGTAAGTGAATTAAGTGATATTAACAAGTTCGGATATCTGAAAATGGTATTAAAAGAAACATTAAGACTTCATCCGCCAGGCACTTTTCTATTTCCAAGAGAAGCAATGTCAGGATTTAACATGAAAGGGTATGAAATATACCCTAAAACAAGAATCTATGTTAATGCTTGGGCAATTGGAAGAGATCCAAAGGTATGGAAAAGTCCAGAAGAGTTCTATCCTGAAAGATTTACGGGCGATAATCCTATTGAATATAACGAGCAAAATAATTATGAAATGTTAGCATTTGGTGGAGGAAGAAGAGTATGTCCTGGCGCTTATATGGGAATGGTTTTGGTGGAGCTTGCACTTGCTAATCTTTTGTTGTGCTTTGATTGGGAATTGCCTAATAATATGAAGATTGAAGATCTCAACATGGAAGAGGTTTTTGGTTTTACAACTCATAAGAAAGAACCTCTACTGCTTGTGCCTGTTAAGTATCAAATTGCCAGTTAAGATTTAGGCAATGTTCTATCATTTTTCATTGGTAAATGTAGTGAAAAATCTTGAAGCAAATCAGTTCTAGTACTCTCTGCTAGTGAGTACTAATGTTCATGCAATACCATTTTGAACATGGAAGAAGCTTTTGCTCTTACAACTAATAAGAAAGAATCTTTGTAGTTTGTGCCCATTAGATATCTACTTGCAATTTAAAAATAAAATTAATAATGTTACTACTTTCTTTCTACTATAACTATGCTTTATAATGTAATTAAAAAAAATTTGAATTTCACTGCCTTACTCTTATTTCACATTTTATTTTTTTATATGCTATATATGTCAATTAATGTACAAAAATTTCAAGTGAATGTTTATATCATGTTAATTTGCGATTAAAATGCTACAATTATTGCTTATATCTTGCTTTTCAATGGACTTTTTTAGGAGCTCGGAAGTTATTAATGCAGTTTGATTTGGATAGGAATACTATATACAAATCAAATTTTGAAGCTAATTTTATGAAACCGCTCGTGAATCAAACAACCACAATTGATCGGTATATGCTAATTGTATATTCTGGTAAGATTTTGATCGGTTTCAATCAAAGTGACGTTTTAGCTTAAAATGGATAAATTGGGATATTTTATGTTATAAAATTTTCATTTATAACTTTTTTATTATAATAAATGGATAAGTTTAGGGCGTGAATGAAATTAATCCATTGAATTTATGATTCTTTAACTTTATGGTTTTAGAAAAATTAAGGCCAAATAAATTATTTGGCACTTCAACTTGGCAGTGTTTTCATTTAGGTATCCGAATTAATACAGTGACCAAATAAATATTTCAACTTAAACAATAATATATTTTTAAATCATTATTGATGAAAGGATATGGAATAGAAGGTGCGTGTATTTCAAAAGCGCTGACATGAAAAATTAACCTGTAAGATGATGACACGTGTCACAACTAATCAAATAATAATTTTTTTAATTGACCGACGGAAAAATCCGTTGGTAACTTTTGTTAAGGATTTTTTTTTTAATATCTCCTGCTTATCCATACGAGCTGAAAACCCCAAACAAATTCCATGCTAAAATTGACTGATATCAAGCTTGAGTTGAAACACATAATTAAGCATAGATGCAAACCAAAGATTTAACAAGACATCCGAGCAGTAAAACTGATCAAGTTCTGAAGTTTCCACTCCCTGTTCCCCTATAAAAAGAAAAAATATCTGTAATTCACCTGGAGTTAGCTTGCGTCTGTACTAATCAACATGTAGCAGAACATCCCTTCTTCTCTTTTAGCTGAGTGAGAATCATTTTCGATCTCTCTTATTGCATCAAGATTTTCACATAGAACCGAAAGAGATCTTAAAAGAAAAAAAAAGAAAAAATGCTCAAAATCATTTTCGACTTTTAGGTTACTATTTTACTCCATTTGTTTGAAATAAATTCTTGCAATATTGTCTTAGTTTAGGTATTATTTTTGGTAAAAGAATTCTTTTGTAACATTATATTAGTTCTATTTGAATATTTAGTGATATTGAATGAGATTAACCCCATAATGTAATTAAGAGTAAAACTTGAATCTTCGTTGATGGACTTTGAAAATTATACCAATTCAAATGTTATTTTATAAAATTAAAATAATATATATATATATATATATATATATATATATATATATATATATATATCAATTTTACCATCTTATCTGTATCCACACTGTTTTAATATCTTCACTATAACTTTTATCTTTTTTTTTTCATATTAAAAATAAGAGATAATATTATAGTTTTTAATAAATTTAAAAAAATTAATAAATGTCTTATTACGTGAGAAAGATGAAAAAAAAAAAATACGTGACAGAAGTATAACGTATAAAACGGTTTGGAGAAGAAAAAGATATCCAATGAAATCAAAAGTTCTCTGCTCCTATTTCCGTTAATTTTTCATCTGACGGAACGAAAAGCTTTCAGAAAAATTGAACCATATCCTCCAGGCCCTCCTGGTCTTCCGCTTATAGGGAATTTGCGTCAACTTGGTGAAACGAAAAGCTTTCAGAAAAAATAAGAACCATATTTTCTGATCTAATGATTAGTCATACGGTCTGAAATGAATTCCAGCTTTTTCCACACTCATTTTCTATTCTGACAAACAGGAAAGAGGTATACATGATAGATGATCACCTTGTCTTAAGCCACAGGATGGCCTGAATTCGGATGTAGGAGAGCCATTCACAAGAATAGAAATTCTAGCTGAGCAAATATATACATTCCCGCATCCACATCCTCCATTTGATGCCGAAATTCATTTGCTGTAAAACTGCATCTAAGTATGTCCAATTAACTGAATCAAAATTCTTGTGAAAGTCTACTTTAAATAGGACCCCGCCTTTGTTAGAGCTTTTTAGAGAGTGGATGATTTCGTTAGCCACTAAGACTCCATCCAGAATTTGTCTACCCCGAATGAAGGTGCACTGTTCCTCAGACACTGCTTCTTTTATCACCTTTTTTAGCCTGTTTGCTAGGAGTTTTGCGATGATTTTGTACAGACAACCGATCAGGCTAATGGGGCGGAAGTCACACAGATGGACTGCCCCTTCTAATTTTGGGATTAGAGCTATAAAGGAAGAAGATGACCCTAGAGGTAATCGGCCTTTGTTATAGAAGTCCACCGCCACTCTGTAGATATCTTCTCCAATAAAGTCCCAAGCGATTTTGATGAAGGCGAAGTTGAACCCATCTGGACCAGGGGATTTAGTAATGTCACAAGACCAAACTGTCTCTTTTACCTCCTCGTATGAGAATGAAGCCTCAATAGAGCAAGCTGATTGCAAGGAGAGTTTTTGAAATACACCCTCCTGGAAAAGGGGTATACTAGGAAGGTTTTCTTCAAACAGTTTTTTGAAGAAAATTAGTACTTCCTCCTTTATTTGCGTGGGCTCCGTGATAGTTCCATTCTCACTGACCAGCTTGTTGATCCTATTATTACAGCCCCTTATTGATGCAGAGAGATGGAAGAATCTAGTATTGAGGTCTCCCTCTTTTAACCACTTCACCCTTGATTTCTGTCTCCACATGCATTCCTTGGCCTTTAATTTGCCCCATAGTATGTTCACTAGGGAGTTCTTCTTAGAGTTCATAACATGTCTGACTGCCTCCTACAAATCTTCATCTTCGAGATCGCAATCAATCTTCTCTATCTCCTTTTCTAAGGAAGTAATAGTCTAGTCAACATCACCGAAACAAGAGGAATTCCATTCTCTAATGGTCTTTCGAAACAATTTGAGCTTGAGGTACAAGTTTTTATGACCCTACTTGTTCAAGTCTTTCCACCAGCAGCCAACTTTTTTTGAGAAGTTTCCATCCTCCAACCAGGCATCTATGAATTTGAAAGGTTAGGACCCCAATTTTCATGAGTAGAAGAAAGCACCAAGCGGGGCCGGGGGCGCGGGGGTTCCGCCGGGATCGGGAGTAATGATCCGAGATTAGTTTAGGGAGGGCTGTTTGCTTCATGTTTTGAAACTTTAATAACCATGCTTCATTCACAAGGAAGCGATCAATCCTGCTTCTACTTACAGAGTTGCTCCACGTGAATTTTTTCCCGATTAAGGGAAGATCAATTAGGCCTGTTTTAAATATAAATTCCTGGAACTTCCTATCCTTCTCGTTTAGATTCCCTCTCCATCTTTCCTTTGCTTTCAAAACTGCGTTAAAATCCCCACCCAATACAGTTGGTAGATCCCTATCTACAATTCTTTCTAGTTAAAGCCATAGATGATCTTGTTCATTCACAGTGGTCGGAGCATAAATTACAACCACCATGCATTCCATGTTACAGCTCCTAATAGTCCCCTTAATAGAAATCCACCCTTGTCCTATTTCATGAGAAAGCAATTGGAAAGAGTCAGAGCACCAATAAGCTATTATTCCTCCACTGCACCTGACAGCTTCTGAGGCAATCCAATTGAAGTGTCTATTCCCTCATACAGTCCTGATTTGGTCACCTGAAGCATCCTGCATCTTAGATTCAACCAACAAGAGAAAATTGATATTATGTTTAGATATTATAGAAGCTACCACCCTTTTTTTAATTATTGAATTAAAGCCTCTAATGTTCCAGCATAAAAACTTCATCATCATAAGAAATAAAGGGATGAGGAGAGCCGAGGAAGAAGAAAGGAGATCAGTTTGCAGCCTCGTTATTTTTCCTTTGCCATCAGTTGTCCCTTTCCCTGACCTCCGAGTCTGTGAGAAACTTCAAGAAAGCATCTTTGTTTTCCACTCGTAAGATTCCTAGTTGATCAGCAACATCTAGGATTTTCATAGCTTCCGAACTGGGGGACTGTGAAGCTGCTTCCACCTCCTTGAGTAAGCGGGCATTTACATTGTTGATGCAGCCATTAGAGATAGAATCGCCAGCAGCATTTTTGGAGCAGCTGTTGTTGTCTGAGAGGCACTCTACTGTCATCTCTTTGTGTCTACCTCTGCTGTTTCTCTTCTTCTTAGTTAAATTTGGGAGATGGGAGGAAGATTTAGCCGCATCCATCGAAAAAAAGGCTCTTGTTTTTTTAACTTTCCTTTTTTTCATTGTATTGCCCTTGTAGGCCTTTCCATTGGACCCAATCTCGATTAACAGCTCGTTGGGGCTAGGTGCAGTGGCTAATCCATTATCATCAGATTGAGAAGGGAGAAGAGTTAAGTCCAGTTCACCTGAATGAGGAGTTGCATCTATAATAGGCCTAGATTCAGTAATTGGGTTGGTGAGAGGCTCTATTTCTAACCCTTTAAGAGGCCCATACCCAGCTGAGGAATTTACCCTACCTCGAGATGTACTTCTGGGGCTTAAATAATGAGGTCCATCTTTCCCTTCTTTCAAGACTTTACCGTTAGAGGCGTGGCATGGAGTGGAGCACGCCACCGCCTCCAGGCTTGGAGATTGGGCCGAGTCTGAAGGTGACTTTTCATATTTCGAGAACGTTGAGGGTTGGCTGAGCCGGGCTTTCACCCCAACGACATCCGTTGCCTCCTGCTCCGTTCCGGCACTAGTCCCCCTTTTTGCAACCTTACTACATTCATGCCTGATGAAAAGATCTGTGATAAAGGACGATGGTTCTTCAATGATTCTGAAAGGATATATGACATTTTCAATTCTGACTTTAAGAGAATCATTGATAAAGGATGGGGCAAATGTAGCTGTCATAAATCTAGCTGTATCGAGGTAGGTTTTTGATCTTGTGTTCCTATCCAGGGTGATGAAGTTGCCATATAGGGCAGCAATAGTAGAGAAAAAGGTTGCATTCCATGCATGCAAAGGGAAGCCTTCACATCTGACCCACGTAAACCTCTTCTTGCAAATGTCTTTCGGCTCCCAAGGTTTAACCATTTCAAACCACTCTCCTAGCCACTCTGCACCAGATTCCAGCATTGCATCCCTTTCTTGAGCAGAAGGGAAGGTGAGAAGCATGAGGTTACCTCCCATTGGTCTGCACTCATAGGATAAACATGAGGTTACCTCCCATTGGTCTGCACTCTCCTTTGAATTAATTGGCACGGGAAGGAGCTGTCAGATATGATATCCTAAAGATATATGAGGCATATAAGATGGTCTATTCTTCGATTCTTCATGCTGCTGACTTTTGAACTATGAAGGCTGCTCCTATATCTTGGGGGTCTGCTCCTACTACTCAGAGGGTCGTTCGTATGTTGATTGTTGTCTCAATCAGGGGCATTACCATATGGAATGTGCGTTCTATAGCCTAGTAACTGGTCTCTCAGTTTCCTGTTTAGCTAGGCTCTGATGTTGGGTCATTGTTAACTGGATTTGTGTAGGCCATCAGATATATTTAACTGTAGAAGGCTCTGTTATTGCTCTGTTGATGTTTGTAATCTGCTGGCAGCTATTATTTTAATAAAATCTGCAGCTTATAAAAAAAAAGGAAAGAGGTATACATAAATGTGAACTGGACATGTGATTTGTTGCAATACTTGTTATATGTTCCTAGTATCTAAAACCTAAGTGTTTCTTCAACTATAGAGTTTCTATGCAAACAATGTTATTAAAATCGGATCGGATAAAGAACCAATAAGATTGAAGATTCGTGGTTCGACCGGTTCAACCGAATTTTTTTATTTTTAAAATATTATCAATTATTATAATTTTATAAATACGATTGTATAAAAATAAAAAAATATTCATCAAACATTAAATATATATCATAAATATCCTAATAATAAAAGTTACAAAACATAAATTCAATTATTATTATAAGTGATTAATTATGGATTTTTGAATATCATATGTTAAAAACAATAAAATACAATCATATCATGATTTTTTTTGTTTAGATGGAGTACTAATGAAGCAAACACAGAAAACATTAACATTGCATATATGAGTATAATTATATTTAATTACAATAAATCCAAATAGATAATAAGTATATTAAATTATTAAGTGACATATTTAGAATTTAAAATACTAATTTTTCCAAATAAATAAAACGAATATATATATATATGTGTGTGTGAAAATATATAAAAAATTATGATTTTTTTACACTTTTTAGCCAAAAATTCGATTTTATCCGGTTCTCAGGTTCAATCCGGTTTTATGTAGTTAAATCAACTGGCTAGTCTGTCAGTTTGCGGTTAAACCGGCCGGTCCGATCCAATTTTAATAACATTGTATGCAAATGTATGATGTGAAAAGATAGAACTATGGCTTAGATCTTGACATAGAGCTTTGATACGACAAAGGTATCGCATATTGGTATAATAAAGTACCAAGTTATGTAATCGACAATGAAACTAGTGTATGCTAATAATAGAATACAATAAGTAAAGAATGAAGTTAAAGACAAGGCTAGTGGTGAGCTTGCCCATAATATTCTACATTATATGAATATGAATCAAACACAGTAAAGGAAGCAAAGGTATTAAGCTTTAACAAACCAAATCAAGAATGAATAAATTGTAATGAGCATATAAAGATAAATTCATTGAAAAGTCTAAAAGCATAAGCAAGATAGACTGATAGTAAGATCTTGTTCAAATATAAATAAGAGTAAGATATGTTGTAAAAAGATTATTCCTAAAAGTTGTCATAATGAAGGCTTGAACTAGAAGAACTACGTGATTTTGATTCCCATTTTAGGGATACACAGGAAGCTTGGAATATAATGTTCCATGTCCGAACCAAAATATATTATATTTTTTTCGTTAACAACTTAAACTTTTAATTTTTCATCTTCTAGAGCTGTTATTTAATTACCTATTAAATTTTTCATGCATATGTGTTACCTTTTGCAATGTAGATGTAAAATCCAAGAGTAGCCATATGTGAACGTCGGTAAAGGATGTTGAAGACTTCTAGAGAAGTAATCAATAGGTGCATTATGTTAAATTGTGACTCATAAGTCAAAAGATATATATGTATATCAAGCTATAAATGTGTAGACAAGTATATAAGTGTATATGACTTGACTTGTACAGGAATGTATGTAGAATAGATTGATATATGAACTGAACTTTAAAGCTAAGATTTAATAACATATGATTTACAATCGGGTATATCTATGATGGTTATAAGAGCTGGGTAGCCTCTTATCTCTCTCTTAGGATACATGGGTGTGTTACATTAATATTTTATTTTGTTGCATTTACTTTAATGGTACTAATGCATCTTTGTACATCAACAATTGCATTTATGGTCCCATTTCCTATGTTTATGAATATTTTTTTTTGGTTCCTTAAGCTTTTGCATGATGAGGATTCGCAAATAAAAAGAGCTATTCCTAATGAAGTTTAAAAAACCCATCGGCACAAGAAATATTAGATTTGTTGATCACCAAACTAGTGTAGCACTACCAATAGATTTGGGCTTCAAACTAATTGGCATGAAATAGAAGGGCAAGGAAGCAACAACTGTTTATACCCTTATCAAGGAGAAAGAAAACAAGGAAGAAAAATCATGATGATGTGATTTAAAAAATGTCAATGGGAGTTTTTTTTGTAATGGAACATATTTATATTTGATGGATTTTTTTTATACATGTAAATTCACTTAAAAAAATCGATTTTAGCGACGGTTGTTATCAATAGATTAAATTCCGTAAGTAAAATTAAGATATTATCAACGGATTACCAACAAAATTGATAATCCGTGGATAAAAAAAAGGAATTTGATAAACGATGATACCAACAAAATCAATAATTCATCTGTATATTTGGCGGGAAATGTCGACGCCATTTGTTAGCAACAGATTTAGCGATTGGGTTTTTTTGCCTTTCTTTTAACTTAATCGTTAGATGCTTTACCATTTGAGCTGACTTGAAGTAAAACTTCATCCGAATTGGGCCTACAACTAGAAACCACTAAGTTGGATTGTTCTCCCAAAGAAAACAAATCCAACCCATTAGGAATGAAACTATCTGAATCGTCAAACATGTGAAGATTAGTTGGACTAGGCCCGAAGCCAGATTCTTCACCATTGTATGATACCTGCTCTTTAGATGAATTATCAACCAATATAACTTTGCAAGTTTGTCGAGACAAATGTAGCCCATCCACCTTAGTCACATGAAAGGCCGAACTAATAGATTGACTTAGTAGGGTGTGTGCTGCCTTTGAAGATTGAGGAGATTTTGCCAACTTTTCACTACTCGAGGTTGAGAGTGAATGATTAAAGAGAGAAAAACCACCACCATTCCTGATCGCCGGTTGTCGGAGGACTAGCCCCACCGAATTCAACCCTGTAGGCTTGATCTGTCCCTTAATAATAAAATCTGGGTAAAAGCTTGAAGGCTTTTCAAGGATTCTAAAAGGATAGATAACTCCATCTATTCTAGTTTTTAAAGTTTCATTGATCAAAGGAGGAGAAAAATTTGCTATCAAGAACTTGGCCATATCCAAACTTCTATTCTTCCTAGTATTTTCATCCAGGCTAATAAAATTTCCATATAAGGATGCAATGGTGGAAAAGAAAAAGGGGTTCCAGGCATGAAGGGGAAATCCTTTGCATCTAACCCACGTAAAGTGCTTCTTACATATATCATTTGGTTCCCAAGGCTTTACCATTTCAAACTATTCACTCAGCCATTCTTAACCAGATTCCAACATAGAGTCTCTATCATTGCATGAAGGGAAGGTGAGTAAGACTAAGTTACCTCCCATGGGCTTGAAATCACAAGAAATATAGCCTTAAGTAACCATTACTTCCTGGATATTAATGACATTTTCAGCGTGATGAAGCCACCCAACTAAACTTCTCTTCAGCCAATCTCTTTCTTCATCGGCAACCTCATACTAAAAATTGACGGAGCCAGCTTTCAAATTCCTATACACATCTTTGCGTTCCCCATCCATGCTAGATAAACTTTGGTCTGATACCTTGGTAAATGGCCTCACATCCCTATAACTAGGAGTCTTCACCTTCAGCTGCATGACTTCGATATCTTCTTTCATCCTAGCAGACGATCCATTATAACGAGCAGGGTTTACCTGAATTTTATGGTTCCCAATCCAGGAACCATCAACACTTTTGATAACTTGTTCTATGCTCCTTACTATATTTAGATTAACAAATCCAAATTTGGTTCCTATTATACTTAACATTTTTGGAATGTAGACACGATCCACCGAAACAAACCAAGAGAAAACCTTTCTCAAACCATAAGCAAGCCAGCCAAAAGGCAGATTATCCATGAACAATCTGTAGGTAAAGGATTCGATATTTGGGCACTCAACCATTGTTTCTTCTTTTTTCCTTATTCTTTTTATGCATTAATCAAAACATATTCAACCCAAAAATTTAAGTAGCGGCGTAAGTTGCTAATTATCCATGAATTACAAACTTTTACAATTCACAAATGCAAGCCTTGATGTCTAAAGCTCATGAAGAACAATATGCCAGCACCGATCAAAATACCTAATGAATGCATGCTTACATGAATGTGCAATCTTATCTTATTATTAGAATGGAAAAAGGATCTTATAAGCCCCACTGATATGGCATTGATTTATTACAGCCAATGAAAACATACCTTATAATAGCTCTATTCAATTTGACCACCAGAATTATATGAAAGTGGATTGTCACTAGAAAATGCAAGCTTTGCTGTTCATACATATAACACACCCATAACTGGACCAGCTGATGTGGTTAAGTAACATGCAAATGAATTTTGAAGTTGCTCCTCAAGAACTATTTCAAATGTTTATTGAAAAATTTTGTCAAAACCACCTTATGCTAGAACTTTTATTCCTTGAGCAATTCTTCCCAGGGCAGCAGATGGGAAGCATCTGTGAAGCTAGAAGCCATTTTCACTGATTCAAATTAAAAGATTGAATAAATAAATAAATAAAAACAAAAATATTAGTCACTTCAGAGTAATTAAAAGTCATAGCAAAGAGGGCAACCAATTAAAAAAATAATAAAGGGACAAAGGAGAATTTGAATCTAAAAATTTTATTAAAGAAAGGTACATGGCTGATTTTAGTTTAAGTATTGATTGGTTCAGTTACATCAGTCTACTGGTTAATTCCTTCTGCTATATTTGTTGATCTTGCTACTGATCATGGTTATTCATCTGGGGAGTAGAGGGATCCATTCCATCATTGCTGCTGTTCTTGCCATTATCTGCTTCTATCTTGCTGCTGTTGATCTTTTGGAAACTGTTATGGGCTCTTTTCTGTCGTTTTCTCGGTGGTTACTCTGTTAACTATAGTTTTGGCTTAGATAGATGTGGTTCATCTCTCATATGCTGTTGATATTTTTCCTTGTGAAGAAAAGATGTTTTCATGCTGCTGATGCTCTTTCTTGGGTATAAAATTCAACTTTTGCAATGTTTTTGATAGCAATCCGAACAGTAGATGCTTCTCTCAATTTTCGGTGGTATGGGAATCACTATATTGGATTCAGTTATGATTCTTTGATCGAGTTAAATGATTTCCTCTACTTCGTGGTGTACTATGTGAGCCCTTTATCAGTTCTATTGGTATGTTATGCCTAGTCAGAAAACACAAATGATCACATTGCCTTTGGGTATCTTACTCTATTTTTTGATTGTTGTTAGATTGCTTACTTGTTTTCGGCCCTGGTTCTGGTAGACATGCTTTAGTAACTTGTAATACTGTTCTGCTTATTAATTATCAATAATATCAGCAGCTTATCTAAAAAAAAATTCATGCAAATATAAGATAAGAGGCAAAAATAACTGCCGCTAGTTATATTTCAACCCAGAATCAAATGCAAAAGGAAAAAAGAAAAATCATATAGGCAAACTCCAAATTCCATCCTTAAGATTCTTACACAAAACTACAAGTAAAATCCTTGTTAACATCAAGTAAAGATCTTCCTAAAATCAAAATCTACCATAAAGAATGTCAGGCTGTGCTGGACATAAATCAAGATAATAAAAACACGATGCATAAAAGAAGTGATGTGGAATTGCCTCTATCCATACCATCAAATCAACGTGGGGGAAAAGGTAACTTTCTTTAAAGATTAATCCACCAGAGCTTACTGTGCAATTTACCTTTTAAAACTAAACTAAATCTACTAGAACTCATTTGATTGACATAAAATTAATACTATTTAATACTCAAAATCAAATCACACTAGCATAAGCTAAAATCGACCAGCAATACAAGTAAAATTCATCCCCAAGCAGTTATAACTATACCTATGCAGCATGACTCTTGTTCATCATGAAGAATGAGCCAAGATTCCTAGGCACGTCATTAGGATGGCACCTTCCCCGTGGTAACTATAAAATAGGACATAAGCCCAGGTGCAACATGCACTAAAGCCCACCTTTGACAAGTACAAATTGATTTGAAAAGTTTAATAACAGTGACAGCCTTGAAATTATGAGTATCAAATGATCTTAATCCAAAATCCAAAAATATTTTCCAGAGAAAAAACCATCAAATGATTATCATTATCTAGACATATGCAAAATTTTCCTTAACAAGAATCCATTTACTAAATAAATTTTAAATGTTGTTCTGTATTCACATAATCATTATGCTGCAGTCATTTGGATGCTGCTAAAAATACTTCAGCCACTTTACATTTTCATGATGTTACTGTAGTTTCAATCAAAGTTTTTAGGATACAATATTCTCTATTTTTACCATCAGACCCTAAAGATAATAAACTAGAAAAAGAAAATGTAAGAAAAAGGGGAATACTTTTTGAGTGGTAGGTAAGATATTGCTCCTTAAAATCTATGTGCAATTTTTGAGGCCATCAACGGGAGGGATTATTAGAGGATGAAAAGTGATAAGATTGACATGAAGATTAAAGTGTTGTAATTGTTGAATGGCTTTGTTGGGCATTAAGAATGTGATGTTATAACCCCTCTATGCAAGTTTGTTAGAAAAGTAAAGGAATGAGGTCAATTTCACTCATGGTCACTGGACTTACGACTTATCATCCGAAAGTAACTAACTTTTTTTTTATGACTTAAAAGTTACTGAACTTATCATATTTTTACATAAAAGTCAATTTCACCAATTTTTGGCGAGGATCCTTGCCAGATTGATGACATGGCATGTCATGTCATATGTCTGAACACAGGTGACACTTCTTATGTATGGATCAATTTCAGCCACGATCACTAGACTTACAACTTATTACCAAAAAATAACTGATTTATTTTTCATTACTTAAATATCACTGAACTTATCATCTTTTTTGTAGAAAAGCCATCTTGATCGGATTCATATGGAGATGAATTTATTGCCACTTCATCAGCTAATATATTATATTTGACACGTTAATAGTCAAATCACCGTCATCAGCTAATGTGTCATATTTGACACGTCAGCAGCTAAATCACCATCATCAGCTAATATGTTATATTTGACACGTCAGCAATCCATGTGTATCCATAACTGATGATATCCATAGCTAATGTGTCATAGTTGATGATATGATAATAAATCCATCTCCATGTGTGTCAAGTCAAGATGAATTTTCTGTAAAAATATGATAAGTTCAATGATATTTAAGTCACGAAAAATAAGTCGGTTACTTTTGGATGATAAGTCGTAAGTCCAGTGACCGTGTGTGAAATTGACCAAAACATAGGACGTGCTACATATGTTCAGGCATATGACATAAAATGTCATGTCATGTTATCAATTCGGCAATGATCCTCACCGAAAATCGGTGAGCATGACTTTTATACAAAAATGTGATAAGTTTAGTGACTTTTAAGTCACAAAAAAAAATCATTTACTTTCGGATGATAAGTCGTAAGTTCAGTGACCGTGGATGAAATTGACTTTGAAGGAATGGGGTCATATGCCCATTTGCCAACCATGGCATCATCACAATGTTAGAATTTCATATTTCTAATGCTTTTTGCGGTGTTAATACAAGTTGCAAAACATCACCTCAACAAACAAAGGATAACTTTTCCTTCTTTGAAAAAAAGAGAGAAAATAAAATATCAAAATGCCCACTGAAAAAAGTTAAAGACTTTTCAATAATACAGCGCCACGACTACAAGCAATGCCTTACCAGTTGTAATAACGAAGCAAGATGCTAGCTGAAACCTTTGGAATGGAAAGTACAGTAGATATCCTCATGATATCATCCTCTTGACGTTGATAAATATCCACTTCACTCGGGACGGTGTAGTTTTACTAAAAGAAAAAAAGTCAATCATAACCGGACCGATTAACATATATGAATTACTACGTGGAAAATGCAGGAACTCAAATTTGTCCTCTCCATCTTTTCAGTGGACTCAACTCGAAAACAAAAAAAAAAACAAATTAAAAAGAATCATAATTTGCTAATACTAGTTGATCACTCAAAATGCAAAATCAATATAATATTCCAGAGAAAAGATAAAGCTAGAAAATAGAAAAAGAACGAAATAAAAGGGAACAAATCTGGTGGCGATGAGAGATAAGGTCATCAGAATCATCGGAATCGTTGTCGATGAACTCATAATCGGCAACATTAGCATCATCATTGTCAAAAATAGCATCATGGCTAGTTGAAATGAACACTACAAAAAAAATGCAATTTACCGACGGCAAATGACCTTACCGACGGTTTTTTATTCTTTTACCGACGAAAACATCCGTCCCTAAAACGTGCGTAGTACCAAAATACCGGTGGAAATTTCTTTCAGTAATGTTACCGACGGATATTACCGACGAAATTGTTTAAAATATTCCGTCGGTAATGTTACAAAAAACTCTCGGCTGGTTGTCGCGTTTACCGTTTACCGATGAAATATTCTGTCGGTAAACTGTCGGTAAAAATAATCAATAAATTATTGATTAATTTGTAATTAAATACCGACGATGTTTCCGTCGGTATAATTGTCGACAAATATATTTAGTATAATGCAATTAAAATGACATTGACGGATTCTTCCGTCGGTACGTTGTCGGTAACATTAATTTGTTTGTTTATTTTTTCATTATTTTTTATAAAAAATAATATATTTCCTGTTTGAAAATCTCAAATTAAACACAATAAACTAAATATAAAAATTCTAAAATTTAAATTAAAGATACATATTAATTGATAATTCTAATATATAACAAAAATAATATCCATCATATATATTAGAAACCATCTTTGGAAATCAAATGTACCAAGGTGGACGGCAGCCCACAAACAAGAAATCTCATGGTCACATCATCATCAAATATCTCTATAGCAGAAAGAACCCCAGAGAAGCTTTCTTTATCCTGAACATCTGCCTCAGGCAGAGTAGTGTCAATCTTTGGCGGATCTCCAAGCATGTGTGGTCCAGGATTACTGCTAACTTTCTGGCCATTTGAGCTTAGTATGTTGCTATTTCTTACATAATAGAGCCTAAAAGATGCATTAGCAAGTTGAAATGCATCGAGCATATGGCAGGAAGAACTGCAATCCCAAAAAAGGATCCAGAACATTATTCATTATTTTCTTTCAAACTAAAGAAAAGACCTACTCATGCCTGCCAAAGATGAATCAAATATTCAAAAGCACAAACAAATCATAATTTTAAGACAGTTAATTTAGTAAACCTTGTTTCCAAGTATATCCTGCCACAAAATACCAATGATAACAAGCAAAATCCTTACATAACCAGTAAACACTTTCATCAATTTTAGTTGGACCGCTGCTTAAGGCATCAAAACCAAACTGTAAAGTGCTTATTTTAGAGTAAGAGTATGATCTTACCTTTGAACTACTGACAATAATGCATGACGAAAGTGGCAAGCTGCATAACATGAAAATGTACTTTTCCAATATATAACGCATGGAACTCCCTGCAGCAAACAAAGAACCAAGATCAACCAAAAAAAATTAAGAGAATAAAGTTTAGAAAGGCAACGTGCAAATATTTCCAACTTCCAAATGCCATTTTATCATTCAGCTTAGGTTTCAAGTCCAAATATTTTCTAATGCGTGCTTCTCTACTAAACTAGGCAACAATAATTTTAAGAATGAAAATATTTTATATAAATGTAAATAGACACATTCATAAAATAAAATATAACCTTAGAGTGAAGGGACTCTGCCAATCTTTCACTATTTGGGATCTCTAAATAAACCTGGAAAACAACTGATGATAGATTTGTTCAAATGCTACAAGTACTACCAACTAAAGCAACCCTCGAACAAGCATATCCTAGGGATAAAAGTACAAACTTTGAGCAAATATATATATATCAGCAAACTTCAGATAGAAAATGTTAAAAATGTAGATCCAACAAGCCTCTTTTTTCATTCAGGAAAAAAAATATATAGCTTTATTAAACAATTACACAGACTTCTACCAAACACATAATACATTCCATTCCTATAATTTATTCACCAAAACAGTAAAAGCAAGACCGACCAAATAACTTGACAGTTTGTTTCTCTTTCAAAATTCAGTCTTCTCTATAATATTTTGATTTCTAGAGTTGACAGTTTAAGGACCCAAGTGCTTCATGCACTGCTTTGAGCTAACAACAAAATTCAACCATTTCCTATACTTCAACACATTAACATGTCAAGACAAAATAGAAAAACACTAACACCCAACTCTATCCCATGCTTTGGGCAGTTCCATGGTGATTTTACTGATTTAATTGCACAAACAGCAGAGTGTTGAATGCGAGACATAATATAAACTGACGCAGCGGAAATACTCTCCAAAGAGAATTATAGTAATTGAATTCAAATCAAAGTCTAAGATACAATTGAAAGATGAAAACAAACATATAAAGGAAACAAAATAACGTAAATCATGGGAGTTCTACCTAAAATAGAATTCTGCAATAATAAAACACTTCCTAAAATAAAACATACCAAAAATAACAACTTATAATCCTGGCCTAAGTAATTCTTGCGTTTGTGCTCAACTTGAAAACAGCCAGCCAATTGCACTAAAACAGCTAGCTGTTTTAGTGCAAAAATAAAGTTTCCCAACTCATGTCCGCATCAGTCTCCTCTACTTGTGGAAACTCGACCTCGAGTGTTATGGGTACATAGGGGCATCGGCAGGATGGAATCTGTAGATATCTGACACATTAAAAGTCTTGGAAATTCCCATGGAACTCGGCAACTCCACCACATAGGCATTATCGTTGATCTTCTTTTGAATCGAAAATGGCCCATATTTCTTTGGTTGTAACTTGTTGTAAGTCCCTACAGGAAATCTCTCTTTGCGAAGGAACACCATAACTTGATCGCCAACGTTGAACACTTCCTGACGCCGATGTCGATCAGTAGCTCGCTTATATTTCTGGTTTGCCTCCTCTAACTTCTGTTGGACTTCCACGTGGACATCCACAACCTGCTCAGCCATCTGCTTTGCTTTAACATTGCTTGGCACCTCCTTAGGCAAATCGAGTAGATCTAAAGCATGTTGTGGTGGCTTGGTGTACACAATGAAAAATGGAGTTTTTCCCGTGGCACTGTGGACAGCATTATTATAGGCGAATTCTGCTTGAGACAAAGCGATGTCCCAAAGTTTCGGCTTATCCCCACAGATGCTTCGAATCAAATTTCCCAATGTCTTGTTGACTGCTTCGGTTTGCCCATCCGTTTGGGGGTGAGCTGTACTACTGAAATTCAAAGAAGAGTCAAATATCTTCCATAAGGTGCGCCAGAAGTGTCCCACGAACCGGCTGTCTCGATCAGATGTGATGGTCTTGGGAACACCGTGGAGCCGTACCACTTCCTTGAAGAATAATCTTGCCACCACTACAGCATCAGAAGTCTTCTTGCAGGGAATAAAATGAGCCATTTTGGAGAACCGATCAACAACGACAAAAACTGAATCGGAGCCCCTTTGCGTCCTTGGCAGTCCCAAGACAAAGTCCATCAAAAGGTCCTCCCAAATGTTCTCTGGCACTGGAAGAGGCATGTATAAACCACTGTTCTTGGATTGTCCCTTGGCTCGTTGGCAAATGAGGCACCTCTCAACAAATCTAGAGACATCTCTCCGCAAATGTGGCAAAAAAATGCTCTTGAACTGCGGCCACAGTTTTGTCACGCCCCAAGTGCCCAGCAAGACCCCCACCATGCAAATCCCTTGTGACTTTCTCTCTTAATGAGGTTCTAGGCAAACATAGCTGGTTTTCATGCATCAAAAACCCTCCATGGATGTAAAATAATTCACAAGGAATTCCCTGGGAGACTTTGGCCCAAATGCCACCAAAATCAACATCTTGAGCATAGTCGTCTTTGAGATGTTCAAAGCCCACAATCTCATTGCTCAAAGTGAGCAATAGCGAACTCCGCCTACTTAAAGCATCCGCAACTCGATTCTGCGCTCCCGACTTGTGCCTCAAGATGAACGGGAACCTGCTCAGGAACTGAACCCATCGAGCATGCATGTCATTGCTGATTCGCTTCTGACTATTCAAATATTTTAGAGATTCATGGTCCGAGTACAACACAAACTCCTTCCCAATCAAGTAATGCTCCCACGTTTTAAGTGCCCTGACAACTGAATAAAATTCTTTGTCATAGGTGCTCCACGTCCTCCTATGATCACTTAATTTCTCACTGAAAAAGGCTACTGGCCGCTTCTCTTGAGACAGTACAGCCCCCACGCCTACCCCACTAGCATCGCACTCAACCTCAAACAGCTTGTCAAAATCGGGTAGTGTCAATACCGGAGCTGAACACAGCCTGTCCTTCAAATTTTCAAAACTACTGGCAGCCTCTTTCGTCCATACGAAATTCCCTTTCTTCAGACACTCCGTCATAGGGGCTGCTATAGTGCTGAAATTCCTTATAAACCTTCTATAAAATGTGGCCAACCCATGGAAACTACGAAGTTCCGAGACATTAGTTGGTGTAGGCCAATCCCGAATTGCTTGAATTTTTGCCTCATCCACCATAATTCCTTCAGCTGAAATTACATACCCCAAGAACAGTAGCTTTGATGTCATGAAACTATATTTCTTGAGGTTGATATAAAGCTTGTTGGTTTGCAAAACTGTGAGGATTTCCCGCAAATGTGACAAATATTCCTCTTCGGAGTGGCTGTAAATCAGGATATCATCAAAGTACACTACCATAAATTTGCCGATAAAAGGCTTAAGTACCTGATTCATCAGGCGCATAAATGTACTAGGAGCATTGGAGAGGCCAAAGGGCATAACCAACCACTCAAACAAGCCCTCTTTGGTTTTAAAAGCAGTCTTCCATTCGTCTCCAGCTCGAATTCGAATTTGATGGTATCCATTCTTTAAATCAAGTTTTGTAAACCACTTAGCACCGCCGAGATACTCCAGCATATCATCTAACCTTGGAATGGGGAACTTGTATCCCACCGTTATCCGGTTAATGGCCCTACTGTCCACACACATGCGCCAACTTCCATCCTTTTTAGGCGTGAGTAATGCGGGGACTGCACATGGGCTCATGCTCTCACGTATGTGCCCCTTCCTAAGTAACTCTTCAATCTTCTCCCTCAGGATGTCACTTTGTTTCGGGTTCATTCGATAATGGGGTAGATTAGGTAGACTAGCTCCTGGAACCAAATCAATGTGATGCTGTACATCCCTCATAGGAGGTAAACCCGATGGAATCTCTTCTTGCACAACTTCTTTGAACTCTTGAAGTAGCGGGTGTATGGCAATTGGAAACTCCTGCACCCGTGTCTCTGTTTCAGCATGTAAAACTTGCCTAACAATCATCAGGTGAACCTGCTTTGTCTCCTGCATTTCGTCCCCAAACCGCTGTGAAACAGTCAAGAATGATTGCCCCTTTCCTGGGTTCTTTAATTTGTTGGATAATGGCAACAGTGTAAAGTTAACCCCATCCTTCTTCAATCGGTATACATTACTCTTTCCTGAATGTTGTGCATCGACATCATATTGCCACGGTCTACCAAACAGTAGCTGACATACATCCATATCCACCACATCACAGTATACCACATCGTTGTATTTTCCAATGGAAAAAGGAACCCTACACCTCTCGGTTACATCTACCCTCTTAGCTCCTGTTTTTATCCACCCTAAAGTGTATGGTTGAGGGTGTTTTTCCACTGGAAGTTCCAGCTTCCTAGCCACATCTCTCCCAATAATATTTTCACAGCTACCACTGTCAATAATGATACCAAAAATTCTGTTTTTAATTGTGCACCTGGTTCGAAATAGCTGATGGCGTTGGGTCGATTCTTCCTGCCTGGGTGTGAGCATCATACGCCTGATCACGAAGTTTTGACCCTCCTCTACCAGTTCATCATAATCTTCAGCCTCTTCTCCATCAGCTTCACAACAAATCCCGTCGTCTTCCTCCTCTCGCTCCACCAAGTTCAGTGCTCCTCGCTGGGGACAATCATTGGAACGGTGGCCTGGTTGTCGACATCTGAAACATTTTCCTGCATTCGGCCTCGCATATGGATTGTCGGTTTTCTGTATCTCTTTATTTTTCCCATCAACCACCGCACGCTTGTCTCCCGTCCTATCTTCAGCACGCCTGTCATTGGTGAAACGGTTACTCCCATTTCGTGAGTTAACTTCTTGTATCGTTTTGAATCGGTCACTGGGACCTGCCGATCTGTTGTTGTCAAAAGTTCTCTTGCTCCTCTCCTGCTGCATCAATTCAGCCTTCATAGCCATGTTTTTGGCCTCAGATAGAGTACGTACCACCTGCACGCCAATTCTGTCTCTCAACGCTGGTCTCAAACCCTCCAGAAATCTCGCCACTTGTTGACCTTCAGACTCCACTAAATCATTCCTCTCAGATAGCCTCATAAACTCAGCTGTGTATTCTTGCACAGTCCTATTACCTTGCTGGCATCGTTGATATTGCTGGAACAAAATCTGTTCATAATCCGGTGGCAAAAACTCACTCCTCAATAAGTATTTCATTCTAAACCATGTCCGGACAGGACCCCGTCCTTCTCTTTCTCTCCTACTCTGTACTCTCTCCCACCAGGCGGAGGCTCCTTTCTTCAGTCGACAAGCAACCATCCTGACTCGCTTCTCTGCAGGAACATCCATGTAGTCAAAGAACCTGTCGATTTCAGCAAGCCAATCAAGAAATTCCTCTATATTCAAACTCCCATCAAAATAAGGAATGTCTACTCTCAAACGGAATTCATTTTGATCCCGTTCCTCGTGAACATCCCTCCGTCTATAGCCACCGTATGGTTGAAAGCGGCCATAGCGAACTGGTTCCATGTCTTCATCTTCATCTGATTCCTCTTCGTATGGAACCTGTCTTCGTGCTGGAACCGGTCTGTCAACAGGGGCGCCACGGGCTATTTCTGCTCTTGGTCTTCTGTTAACGTTCCGATCCCTGGTACATCCATACCCAGAGCATCTAACCGATCTACAATCTCCTCAAAACGTCTCTCAAAACGCTGGAATCTGAGATCGATTTGTTGCTCCAAACGCTGCTCCAAACGTTGCAGCCAATCTTCATCACGATCCGCAGTCTCACGGACTACATCGTGTTCATTCCCGGTCGCCATTAGGCTCTGATACCACCTGACGCAGCGGAAATACTCTCCAAAGAGAATTATAGTAATTGAATTCAAATCAAAGTCTAAGATACAATTGAAAGATGAAAACAAACATATAAAGGAAACAAAATAACGTAAATCATGGGAGTTCTACCTAAAATAGAATTCTGCAATAATAAAACACTTCCTAAAATAAAACATACCAAAAATAACAACTTATAATCCTGGCCTAAGTAATTCTTGCGTTTGTGCTCAACTTGAAAACAGCCAGCCAATTGCACTAAAACAGCTAGCTGTTTTAGTGCAAAAATAAAGTTTCCCAACTCATGTCCGCATCATAAACAACCGAGAATTTAACTCTGATGAGAATCCCTTACCATATCAGGCAATGTGGAAGCAAATAATTGACATAAGGCTTCGGGAGAGGACAAGTCAACATCTCCCCATCTCAAAAAACCAGCTTCTTCATTATCCTCAATTAACTCCCCTTGCAAGTACACAATATTAGGCTCCAATGACTGAAGAACTCGCCGAAATTCAGCAGTGCTTGGATTAGCTAGTGTCTGGACCTGCCCTTGAATTTATACATGCAATAAATGCTAAAGCTCCACATATAACAAACGCCATTAAAAAATAAAAAAAAAAATAGAGCCACGGAGGCTGCTTCTGGTTACTATCAAGAGTTTTGCCACAGAGAACTGCAAGGAGACTGCAATGATTCCTTGAAGGACCGTGAGCATGAAACATCATGCATACATGCCAAGACCCCTCAATATATTTTCAAAATTAAAAAAGATAAAACTTTGCCAAATATCACCGCTACACAAACAAATCAAACACAAAAATAAAAACCCCTAAAACTGCATAAAATCAATGGATCTTTCCAATGCGTTAGAAAAGAAGATGTTTCTTTAATGATAGATTCAATTTTCAGATCATGTTCTTCTTCTTCTCCTGTAGATTTAAGTGAGAAACTTCTGTCTCTTACCTGCAATGTTACATGTAGAGTAGCATTTGGTGAGAGTTTTTCAAGAAAGAGGATTTAGCAACGAAAGATTTCAAGAAGTTATTCATGAAGCTATGGCTATGCTAGGAGGCTTTTTTGCAGCTGATTTCTTTCCATATGCCGGTTGGATTTTTGATAAAATCAGTGGTCTCCATTCCAGACTCGAGAAGACCTTTCATGAATTTGATGAATTCTTTCAGAAGGTTATAGATGATCATATCAAGGAAGGAAGGAATAGTGGAGAAAATGAAGATATTACTGATGTTTTGTTGGAGTTGGAGAGATCGCAAAAGGAATCTGCTGATGGGATTCAATTCTCCAAAGATCATATTAAAGCTATTTTCATGGTATGCATATCATTCTTTCATTTCCATTTCTTATACCCCATTATATACAGGAACAAAAATATAATATAAATGTTATAAATAAATTGTTAAATAAAAGAAGAACAAATATTTTTTTCCAAGAAGGGGGACAATTGCCAGTAGCATGTTAAGGAAATTATATATATATAATAAAAATTTCAAAAAATTAAGGGAGGCAATTGCCCCCTTGCTTTGCATGTGGCTGCGCCACTTTTTATATATAGTTTTAACTAACAAAATCCTATTTTCATATTTCAGAATATATTTCTTGCTGGAGTGGACACTGGAGCAATAACTTCGGTGTGGGCAATGGCAGAGCTAATGAAAAACCCAAGAGTGATGAAGAAAGTACAAGAAGAAATGAGAAATAATATTGGATCGAGAGGGAAAGTAATTGAAAGTGACATTAACAAGCTTGGATACCTAAAAATGGTACTAAAAGAAACATTAAGACTCCATCCAGCCGCCGTACTACTAGCTCCAAGAGAAACAATGACAAAATTCAGCATAAATGGGTATGAAATATACCCTAAAACTAGAATCGAAATTAATACTTTGGCAATTGGAAGAGACCCTAAGGTGTGGAAAAATCCGGAAGAGTTCTATCCAGAAAGATTTATAGATAATCATCCTATAGAATATAATCAGCAGAATACTTATGAAGTGGTACCATTTGGTGGAGGAAGAAGAGTATGTCCTGGTGTTTCTATGGGAATGACAATGGTGGAGCTTACAGTTGCCAATCTTTTATCTTCTTTTGATTGGAAATTGCCTTATGATATGAAGATTGAAGATCTCAACATGGAAGAAGCTTTTGGTCTTGCAGTTTATAAGAAAGAACCCTTAGTGCTTGTGCCTGTTAGTTACCAACTTGCTTGATTAAACAAATGTTCTAATTAAATAAATGTTTTAATTATAGATTTGCAATGAAAGGCATTGTCTTTAGTGATAGATTTCATATGTTTATTTTGATGATTATGTAAGATAATGCATTATAATTTACTCAAAACGAGTTATGTACCTTAGCTTGTCAACTTTATTTTAAGCAAACCATGTATGTTTTCTGAATTTAACATATTCATGAGGTGATGTAAATGCAATAAGGTGATAATGAAATGTAATTTGGCATGGATTTCAAGATGTTAATTTGACTGTTGAGACAATAAAATATTCTTAAATCTTTAAGAACTTTCAGCACTCTTAGTTTGAAACCCTATTTAAGCATGGAATTAAAATCTCTCCATAATTGCATGTTTTTGGTGTTTATTAAACTAAGGATAATGCTTATAAACTGGATTTAAGTAGCATATAAAGTTTACTAATAGTTAAGTAGCACATAAAGAGATGAAGTAATACTTTCTAGTCTATTTTGTGGGTGTTATAGTAATATTTGACTTATCACTTATGTCCACGCCTTTAGGCTGCAATCCAATCAAAAATATAAATGAAGGAAGCTGAAAGAAATTACATCATTCCAACACCAAGATTCAGTCCCAGATAAGTCTTCCATTCTGATCCAAATGGAACAAAATATTTCAAATGAAAAAATATTTAAGAAAAATATCAGTGCATTGCATTCCTTTGAGAATTTGAGGGGGGGAAAATACCCTCATTGAGTAGGAATCAAATTTAATTAAAAACAATATAGCCAGATGTGACAAAACTTATCACGACCACTACGAAATTGTTTATCTTAAGAGATAAGGGGGAAAAAAAGGAGTAATGACTCCATGTTAAATAAATAATGTTTCCTTAATTATTTAAACCATTTATTAAATACCCATGAGTACATTTTAGTAAATAAATAATGTTTCCTTAAATACTTAATTAAAAAGTAACATTTTGTTTCTTTTGTAATGTTTAATACAAATTCAAATTATTTGGAGAATTCAGGCTAGCTATATTTGGTAAGCGGTAATGAATTATAATGTATTAAATAATATAATGGATTATTTGGAGAAGTTGTTTCAACTTGCGTCGACTCGGGTTATCCATAGAAGGTGGAACAATTTCAGCGACAGCTAGCTCCATACCCAAATCGCAATAAAATCAAAACCAAAATGAAATGGTAGAGAAAAATTATAAGTTCAAAAAATTCAGGAAACAATGAAAAATCTAATAAGAAGAAAAATCAAAATATAAGGATACAATACATAGTTTTCAAAAATCAGATATCAATCAAGAAAAGTCGAATTAATAGTTTAGATACCTAAATACCACTCCGGGCCTGTAAAAAATTTTCATCATCATCGGAAAGTAGAATTCATAACGAGTCTGATAATATAATTTGGTGTGAAATTGAGCTCAAATAGATCTTCAAAACAGATAGTGAAAAAATTACTTGGACCACATTAGGATTTAATTGAAAATTTAACCGGCTTAAAAATATTCCACTCACCTCCAAAAATTATTATAATTGAAGATTATATTTATTTGTTTCTATTTATTTAGTAAGGGCAATATAGTCTTCTTGTATAAGTTGTATATATAAAGACTTTAACACACGTGTTGTGTGTGACATGAAAATTACTTTCTTTATCTTTCATTTCTCTCACTCTCTGTTTTGAGAGTTTCTTCATGGTATCAGAGAAGAATTAAGTGAAATTTTCATTTCTTGGTCGTTTTAATCAAGATCTTGACTGATGTACTCATCTTCTAATGGAAATGTTTTGATTTTTTTTTGTTTAATCATGGTGGATTTGACTGCAAATCTGAGTGATACATTTGCCTTACGAGTAGATATAATGGTAGAAAATGTTGGTTTTCCTTTAGTTACTGCACCTTTATTAGGCAACAACTACTTAACATGGAGCATTGCGATTCAGATTTCATTAGTCGCCAAAGATAAATTAAGTTTTATCGATGGCACTAAAAATAAACCTAATGAATTGAGCACAATCTTCTTGAAATGGAGAAAATTTTATTATTTAGTCAGATCTTGGATTTTAGGATTTCTTTCAAAGGATTTGGCTGAACATTTCTTGTATTGCTCTACAACTAAGATTCTTTGGGATTAATTGGAGGAAAGATTCAGTGTTAGTAATGGTCCAAGAAATTTCCAGATCCAAAGACAAATTAATTATATTGAGCAAGGCAACATATGACAGTTTATTTCAACAAATTATCGAAGCTCTGGGATGACCTCAATCGAATTATACCATTACCTTTTTGCGATTGTGGAAAATGCACTTGCAATGTTAATAAAAGACTTGAAGAAATGGATCTGAGTAATTGTTTAATTCAGTTTCTGATGGGATTGAATGAGTCGTATGAAGCAGTGAAGAATCAGATTTTGATATTAGAACCTATACCAATTATTAACAAGGCTTATTCGATGATTCAGACTATTGAATCATAGAGATAAGTTCATAAGGTTCTTGAAGATTCTTTGGAGACTAGTGTGATATTGGTAAAGAGTAGTGATAAGTCTAAAGGAAACTGGAAGAAGAAAGATAATAACAAGAAGGATGATCGGTTTTGTGATTTCTGTAAAGCTACTAGGCATGTAAGGGAGACTTGCTTCAAACTGATTATTTGCTCTACAACTAAGATTCTTTGGGATTAATTGGAGGAAAGATTCAGTGTTAGTAAATTGAGTTTATAGGAGCAGTATAAAGTTTAATAAATTGAGTTCATTATGTGCCACTAAATTTTGAATAGATAAGTAAATTGATTGTCTTTTTTAAGAAGGATAAGCTTGTAAAAACATAAAATAATAAATAAATTTTTTTAATCTGCATGATAAATAAAAAATTGACACTTGTTTATCAACCAAGGAAATATTTTATTAAAGGCATTATACTGCAAGGGTAAAGGATCATCAATGGTATTAAAATTTGTTTACTAATTTATAATTTCTCAGTACCATTTTAAAATATAATTTTTTATTTCTCATAAAAATTAAGAAAATTATTAAAATAATTGAATTTTATAATTACACTTTAAAAAGTATTTTTTTGTTTTTTATAAAAATTAAAAAATGATTAAAATATCTCAATTTTATAATTTCACTTTAAAATGTAACTTTTCATTTTTTATGAAAATTTAAAAAAATGATTAAAATAAATTAATTTTATAAAAAAATATAGTCATTAATAAAAATATCTTTTTATATTTTTAAAAATTTTATTTAATTCTAATTAAAAATAAAAAATAAAAAAAGAAAACTATTTAATAAAGTTTTATATATATATATATATATATATATATATATATATATATATATATATATATATATATATATGATAACGATTTAAAATATGACGGATGAGTAATATTTATTACTATTAGTGGAGATAAGCGTCAGCCGTGGAAAATGACAGCTCATAGTCATCATACATAATTTGTTTTTAATTTTTAAAGGAATCATATTTCTCACGTACCTCCCAATTATCCCTCGTGTATGATAAATTTGCAAATAGCAGCTTACCTACTAAATTTATTATTTATTTATTATCCCAAATTATTGAATGTTCCTCGGGTATATATGTTGAGGGTACCCTACATAGGTTATATAGGCAGTTGAAACCAAAAATATTTTCTTGATATTTTTATTGTTATTTATTTTAGTGAAATAGGATCTGAAATCTTTTCCATCGTATTAAGGTTGCACTGATTTTCAAAAATGAACATAGGTGCTTTGGATGAAAACGATTGGTTCATAGAAGGGAACATAAATCTTCACAAAGAAAATGGTACTCCCTCGTTATAAAAAAAATTTATTTTATATATTTTTTATTTTTATTTTTTAAAATATTATTTATAAAATTAAAATATTAAAATAACATTTATCATATATATTCTAATTTTATCATCTTATTTGTATTGATATTGTTTTAATGTCTTTATATAATTTTGGTTTAACATTTAGTTAGCAACCTGTACTTGCATGAGTTTGTCATCCCGATCCTTATAGTTTTAAATTTACCAATTAGATACTTATTATTATCTAAATTAAATAAATTTAACCCCTTTTGCTGATTAGACGTTCTAAATGGCAAAAATGATGCTGATGTGGCAGGTATGGGTGGGTTACATGCTTTTAACGGGCGTGAGGTCTCATTTTCAGCTCTTCTTCAACAGTAAAATCCCTAAATCGAGTTGAACTTCCTCCTTACTCACTGACTTTCATCTTCTCATTCTCCACCGATTTTCAACATATTCTCTCTTTCTCCATTCTTTCTTTATTATCTCTTTTCATTCCTAAAAATCACTAATAGCGTGAAGACTGAGAAGAATATGTTTAATAATATAGCAGAGTGTTATTGTCATCATGAACTTGCTGAGCTTCGAACCTCATGGACCGCTGCAAATCCTGGAAAAAGGTTATTGGCTACAATCGGTTTGGGGTTGTCATTTCTTTTGAATTATTTGATTATAATGATGTGTTTTAATTGATGGTGTTTTGAACTCATCTTCATCTTTTTTGTTTTGAAAGATTAATTTATTATACTTTCCCTTTCCTTATTTTCAAAATTTTGATGCATGAGTTCGGTTTGATTCAAGAACCAAAAGCTTGCAAGTTCTTCTTGTGGGTTGATCTACCAAAATCAAAACATTACCAGCATGTGATTTTAGGACTCATTTGAAAAGTTAGAGAGGTGGAGCAAGAGGCCGAAAATGGCAGGAATAAAAATAGAAACGTGCATAGAAGAAATTGCTCTTTGTGTTACCTTTTGGTTATGGTTATGGCATTTATAATAGGATTATTGATGTAGCTATTAACTGAATGTAGCTTTTGAATTAATGTATTAATGAGTTAACTATTATGAGAAATTTGAAAATTTTTGTTCAGTGCTTTTGCAGTATTTGGATGTGATCTGTATTAAGATATTGTGTTGACAACTTAAACAAGTACATACAAAACTTTCAAAACAATTCCAATGATCTGTATTATAACAATTCTAATAGTTGCATAATACTTGAAAATTGTAGAAACTTTCAAAAAGCCATAGGATGTTAATATTTATATATAATACAAAAAGTCACCATTGTTAACAGCATTAACTAAGATAAGTCCCCATAAAGATCCATAATTTAAAAACTACAACTAAAATTATCATAACTGATAGATGATTTCATAAATATGCTAGACATTATCAGAAGTAATGTGAGAGCTGAATAGCTGGCTAGAACTAGTAGAGACTTGTGTTGCTTGCTTTGATAATTGTGTAGTTTGCCTCAATGTCATCCTGACATGAGGACTTTGCTCAATCAATTTCCTTTGTGTGTCTGCATTCTTGTCTTTCCACTTCAATCCAGAAGGCTTAAACCCAAGATCAACATTTGTGTGAGAAGCATCAATCAATATTGAAGGTGTGTAAACAATTTTTTTGTTACTTCCATATTGCAAAAATAATATGTAACACCATTCTCGAAACAGTTCTTTTCGATAAGAAAAACTTAGTGGTAAACGGTAAATTTTTTTTTACACCGAACAATTCGAGACACTTTAAATACCTTTACATTAAATTCCAAATCATTCGACAGTCTTGTAAACAATTAAAACATATTCAAAGTAACTTCATGCTAAAAACTTATACTTAACACTCATCCATCAATAATCATAAATACAATCAAAATACAGTTCAATCTTTTACCTTCATGGTTTAAGTATATACATGCCAAAATACAACTCGATATAATACTAATTCTTCTCTTCCGAACTGGCTCCACCGTGTACTATACTCTCTCAACATCTTATAACCTACACGCAGTAAATACTACGTGCTGAGCACTAGATATGCCCAGTGGTAACTACTAATACAAGAATTTCCCAAAGTAAAGCATAATTACATAGATTATGCTACTCTTACATTTTTTCATTAAACGTTTTCTTTTACTTAAGTCAATACTAGCATTATTATTAATTCATACTTTGAGGTTTTGTTTTCAATCTTTCAACTTTACTTTTCACTAACCTCTTAGGCAACACGCTATCAGATTTACTTTTACCTTTCTGTTATTCTTTACTATAACTTTTACTTTTGTTTTCTCTTTTTAGCCACAGTGGTATAATTATCATTTCATTTAACAATATATATTGATACTCATGTTTTAGTATCAATCTAAACTATTTAATTTCTTAATTTATTGTTCAATTATCCAATATATATTCTAATTACACTTCTTAATATATATATATATATATATATATATATATATATATATATATATATATATATATATATATATATTCTTTTAATTTTTCTTTAACTTTTAACTGATAAATACATTACTATTAAAAGGCTTTTAAGCTTTAATTGCAAAGTGATACCGCTATTTTGGGGATACTTTGCAACCAAATCTCTATTTCCTTCTTTATACATGTACTTATGTTTAAATATTTGTTTAGAACTTATGTTCTTACTTTTTCCTCATTGAACAATATATCATTTTATTTTTCATTTTATTTTTCTCTTAGAAATACACTATTTAAATTGTGAATTAAGTAGAATAACCGTCTTCGTGAATAGTAACCGTAAACGTGAATAATAACCAAGGAAAACGTAATAGATGATTTTATATAAGCTTGACTTAATCTTCATTTATTATTTTATTCTTATAAAACCTTTCTTTTTCTTTTTCCTTATTAATCACACTTTTTGGGAAAATTTTAGATATTTATATCAATTTTGCATTTTCTTCCAAACGAAACATTTTTCATTATAACCTTTTTATATTCAATGCATTTAAACAATATTGATTTAGTCATTACAATGCGCTCCTAATGCAATATAACAGGATTCTCAAAAAGGATACTCGGGACTGGACCCAAAGGTCCTACTGAAAGAGAAGTAATCCCCAAGAGACCATTTCTCGAAAAATATTTCACTTTCATTTTCACTGAAAATACTGAAGCCATGGAGATCAAATATCATATTCATAGCAAAGCAAGTCGCCATAACTTGCACCGCGGTACAGAGATGTCCCTATGGCTAGCCAATTATATCCTAAATAAGAATATCATCACCTGTTTATCGTTAAGAGCAAAATAATTAATTATATTTGCAAAAATTTTATCATTTACAAATCTTTACTTTCTTTTATTTATTTCTTGATACACTATATTTTTGATTAAACACACTCTTTTAGTGCTTTTAACTATTCAAAACTTTTTGTCTTTTCTTTCACTTTATCTTTTCAAATCACTTTTGTGCATTATTCTTCAATAATTCACACAGGTACTTGGGGCTTTGCAGTCTTTTATACAATAAATTATGAATTTTGGCATTATAATTCACAATTCTCTTTTATTCTTTTTTGTATATTTTTTTTGCGAATTATTCTCTAATAATTCAATGATCGACTTTTTACGATTTTTTCCTTTTCTTTTTCTGTCTAAACTTTTCAATCATTCACTATGCCAACTTAAAATTTGTTGGCGAAGTATGTTATAATAATTTACTTTTTAAATATTTTTTATTGACTAATTTATTTTGATAAATTATTCACGCATTTATTTTACAACTTTTTATGCAATTATGAATTCTATTGGTATAATTCATTATTTGATGCCTCGAAAATGCATAATTTGAATTTTTCATTTCTTTTTATATTGAAGTAATTTACTTCGCTTTCGTTATAATTACATACTTATTTATTGAATTATTTCTTAATAATTCAAATTTATTTAAAAAATATTCTAATAAAGCATATAAATTCCATAAAAATTTGTGTACACATTATTTTACAATTTTCATCATTTTCACTCATTTTATGAATTATTTACCAATAATTCATTATTTTTATTATTTTCATGACTTAATTATTATTTCAAAAAATTCATCGGTTAATTTTTTATTTCATTTTCATTGAATATAATTTAATTTTATATAAAATTCACCTTTTTCAATATTTTTGCACAATTCTTCACTAATAATTCAATTAAATGCAATACACATATTAACATCAGAATTTCAATAAAATTTCAATAATTTCAATAAATTCCAATAAAATTTATTTATGCATTATTTATTATTTAGCATCATTTTTCACTAAAATAATCAATTATTTCCCACTATTTTACTATTTTCACTATAAACATAATCAATACATAGGCTTTAAAATTCCAAAATAAATTCCAATAATTCATTAAAATTTTATGGGCACCATATATCATCTCTACACTTAATTTAGGCTAACATATATTATTTTCATCATCAATTAACAACTTTACCCATTTTTAACCTAATTACATAAATGAAATTAATTCAAAATAAAAGGAAAATCAAAGGATTTTGTAGTCACTTACAATTTTTCCATGCTTATGAGTGCTAAGCTTCATTTTCCTTGCTTTTAGCCATGACAACTCTTTCCTCTTCACTTTTCACCCTTGATTTTCCTTGCTTCCTTTGCTTCAATAAAAAATTAGAGGCTATATATTTGAACTATAGAGATAAAATTTCACTTCTCATGTTAGGATTACATGAGATTTTAATTGGAAAATTGAAGAAATAAGAGATGATCTTTTGGGATGGTGGTTCGGCCACCAAATGAAAGGGAAGAGAGAGCTGAAAAAATTTGGAGAAATCTCAGATTTTCCAGCCTCTTATACTCTCCTTAATGGGCCTAAAGAATGGGCCTTGTCCAATTTAATTAAAAGGCCCATTTAGGCCTTTTTAAAGCACAATCCAATTTTTCTCTCTTTCTTACTTCAAATCACTTCAAAAATAATTTCATAATCTTTATCACCTCAAAAATAGGTAATATCTAAATTTTTGGCTCAATCGGAGTCCGTTATCGGTCCAATTCAAACTTATCGGTCCGATTCGACAACTGCCGGTGTCACCGAAAAATTCCATTCTCATCACCAAAATATTTTACATTTTATTTTAGGCTTAACTGAAAATTTCTGTAATTTTTGAGGATCATTTACTATTTTTAAAGCCTTGGTCAAATTGTAGTTGATGGGTTACTATTTAAACCGAAATCATTATTTTTCTCTTACTTATAGAGGTCAAATATCCTTAAAAAATACTTCTAAAATTCTCAAAATATATTCAATAGACTTCATGAATATTTTTGAGTCATTCGGAGACTATTTTTCGGTCTAATGCATTTTTACCAGTCCAATATTTCAATTTTCAAAGTTACCGTAACATTAATTTTTTATCATCCTATGATTCTACATCATATTTAATGTAGATCTAAAAAATATAGTAATTTTTAAAGATCATTTTTTATTTTTAAAGTCTCAGATAAGCTCTCAGTTAACACAAGCCTTGTTTTAACTGAAATCGTGACTTTTTCCTTATTTTTGACTTTTTAATGGTCAATTTGATCTCATTTTCAGTTCAAATTATATCTTTGGACTCCAGCTAACTTGCTCTTTCTAATGGTCCAATAAAATATTTTTCGACTTAGGGAGATACTATTCACCCCGGTGTCACTATTCACTTTCAAAAAGTACTATTCACGGCTGATCCGGTGTTGAGGCCATTACATAATAAGTCAACCAACAATTAATTTACATTATTTTGGTAAATTTATTTCAAGATTGTAATGTATTGTAGCCTTTACCTTTTGTAGGATCACACCTAATTGGTGATAAACAATTCCATGGCCTTCTTCTTTTGCCTTTTTTTTTTGTCCTCTTATGTTTGAATAATCCCCCTTCCCCCAACCTCTACCCCTACTTCCATAAGCTTGACTTACTGGATTAACACCTAAAGCTAACACACTTATACCAACTTGCATTTGATTTCCATATCCAGCAGCATTAAAGCACTAATTTGGTTGACTTGATGGTCTGGAATTAGGTTGGCCTTCTGTTCTCTAATTGGTTGGCCTTGAACTATTGGATTCTGTTGACTTGCTACTCTTGGATTTGGCATGCTATCTGTATTGACATTCGAATTACTAACTTGTCCTTGATAATGGTGATTTATATGATACTTTTAGTATGTTTTTAGGTGTTTAATTGAGTTAATTTTGTATTAATTAGGTTTAATTTGAGTTTAATTGGTTAATTTTATATTTTTGGAGTTAATTGTAAGTTTTGATATTTTTCAGGGTTAAATTGAAGAAAAAATGACTTAATTGCAAAAAGGTAAGAAGATTTGGGCCAAAACTGTGAATATGAAAAAGTTATATTAATGAATGTTCGAGAAGTCTGGTAACTATTCAAGTGGCTGTGTGTCTCAAGCCTTGGAAGAGTGAGTGGTCGTGCATTGAAGATTTGGAGGATAAGTGGTTGTGTGTCTCAAGTTGTGAAAGAATAAGTGGCCATGTAATGGAGAACATTTAAAGTGGCTGTGTGAATTATTTATCTAGATCTCAAGTGGCCGTGTATTCAAAAATAAAGGATAAACGACAGTGCATTTTTATAAGAGAAAAATCAAGTGGCCATGTGTTTCAACTCCCATGCTAAGAAGGATTTTCGATTTTTCAATTCAAGAAAGATTCTTTTTCTATTCCAATTGAGGAAGTTTAGAAAACTTCTACAACTTATTTTGCCTATAAATAGAAGACTCTAACACCAATGAAGGGGGAATCAATCATGAAGTAGAATCAATTAGGAGAATTCAATAGTTTTAGTTTTTTTTTTACGTTGTTTTTCTTTTGTTTTTATTCAGTGTTTTTCTTTTCAACATTATTTTAATTTTTAAATATGTTTAGGAAATAGTTTTTCTTCTTTTGCTAATGGATTCTTGAAAACTTATATTTTCATTGTTATGACTTTAGTTTGAGTTTAATTTCAATATCGGCTGATTATTTCTTGGTTTTAAGCATATTCTTATTTTTGATTGTGTTAAAATTAATTATTGGTTTATTGAGTAAATAACTAAAAATTGGTCTTGATATAGTTAATGATTTACATGTTCTTGGGCTAATTCTTTAATTTTTATACATGATTATTATATAAAATATGAGGTAATTATGTGTTAATTTTATTGATTAATACTAAGAGAGGAGGAACTAAGAATAAATTAGAGTTGAATTACTTGCAAAAGAATTCAATGAATATTTAGGAAGTTAAAACTAGATTTTCATGCTAAGTATTAGATTTGTCTATGAGTTTAATACTAAGAATGATATACTTGAATAAAGATATATAGCTTTATTACTAGTTTTTTCCATAATCATTGGTATGTCTATTAAAATTAAGTCATTACAATGAAAGTTAAGGTGAATAGTTCTTTTAGCAAGAGATTTTCAGTTATTGTTTTGTTTTTAATTCATGTTAGTTTACTTTTAGTTTTTATTTTATTTCATTATTTATTTTGTTTAATTTTTGCTTTTAAATCAAAAAAATTTGGAAAACAATCTCAGATTAATTTAATTTATACATAGATATTATTCTTAGCGATCTATGTTCCCTTAGGTACATGTTCCCTTAGGTACGATATTTGGGGTCTTAATCTATATTTTACTGTATTACCAGCCGATCTAGTACACTTACTAGACACCGATCAAGTTTTTGGCGCCGTTGCCGGGGAACAGTGGTGTTGTTTGTTTAATATCTTTGATTGAGTTAGTCTGAGATTTTTATTTTTATTTTGTTTTTGATTTGGTGATTGTTCTTTGCAGGAAAAATTTTAGACATTCTTTAAGATGATGTCAAAAACTATGAATTATTTCTTTTAAAATAGCAAATGAATGATCTAGTAAGAGAAAGGGAGGAGATAAAACAATTGCGTGCACAATCACAAAATCCTTATTCATCACCATCCGTTGCTGAAGAGTCTTATTCTCTTTGGACTTTGAGAGCACAGATGGAAGAATTGAGAAAAGAGAATCAAGAATTGCGATATTCAAAAGAGGCTTGTATCTCCAAGAATCAACGTCTTCATAACCAGCTTATATGTAAGGACAAGCAATTCTGGGCTGAAAAAGAAAAATGGAGGGCCACACAAGAGGTTGTTATCTCTGAAACTGAAAAAGTTTTTGACTTGCTTATAAGAAAAGAAATGAAATTTTATGCTGAAAAAGAGGAGTGTGAGGCTACATTAAAGGCTCAAGAGGAAAAGTTTAGAATTCAAGAAGAAAATATAAGGACTCAAGAGGAGACAATTAAGAGTCAAGAAAATTTATTAAGAGATAGAGAGCATGGAATTGAAAAGTTTGAATCTAAGCTAGAACTTTTGAGCACTTCTATGAAATTTCAAGGTGATGATGGTAAGGAAAAAGGAAACAAATCATTCTTTAATGGAGGATAAGGAACGAGAGGAACAATTTATTTTTGAAGATAAGTCATGTGTTTCTTTAGAGGATGTAGAATCTTTTGTAGAGAATTTATCACCAAAGGAGCAAGAAGGAAAGGATTCTCAAGTGGAGATACTGGACTCAGTCCACTTAAAGAATTTATTTAGGCTAGAAGAGTCGATAGAGTTCATTCTAAATGAGCCAAAGGAGGAGTCATATTTTATTGAAGATATGGAGTTTCCAGCTTTGATAAACTATGACAAGTTTCTTCTACTAATGGAAGAAAATGAGGAGCAAAGTCCGGAGAGACCTATATTTGGATCACAAGCTCGACCTTCCGAGAGTAACATGAGTCGAGCTGGGACTCAATAAACCAGAACTTCTTCTCTAACTCTTCTCTTTAAATTTTCATCAATTTTTTTATGATTTATGTTTTGCATATTATTTTCAATAATTTTTTTTGCCATTGTTTTTTTTAGTTTAAAGTTTAATGCATGTTTGTTATTGGTTTGTGTCTTTTAATTCATGAGTTGAAGATTTGGGTTTGAAAAAGAAGCTACTTTTAATGATCTTTATGCTTCATGATTAAAATTTGGATTAGTAAGTGCTTTTAAAGTAATTAAAGAGCTAATATAATGATTTTTGAGGTAAATCCCAATTTAATTGAACTTATCAAAGATCTATGAGTTGGATAGATGTGAGTTTGATTTATATGCAAAAAGATTCATGAATGTAAGAGAGAACTTTGCATAAGAGTGGAATTAATATGAAATTTAATTAATTGAGAGATTAGCAAATTGCTTGAATTAAAGCTTGAAAAGAATTTAGAAGGAAAGGGCATAATTAAGTGAGTATGAGTTGTAATTGGTTTATGTGGTTCAAAAATCAAATTTGATTGAGTTTTAACAAAAAACATATTCAACTTTGATTTACATGAGTAATATTGTTCATAGGATTAATTAAAATTGATTAATAAGAATTAAGGTAAATGAAATTTAACTTGTGCTTTAATGGCAGGAAAATTGCGCTCAAGAGCATAGGAGGAAAGCCAGAAAAATTTTTGAGTCCCTTAGCAAGCCCCGCGCCCGTGCACCCAACTGCCCAGCTAGCCGTATGGTCACACGCCAACCCAGTTACCACATGCACTCCCGCGTAAAAGCCTGCCCAGCCTCTTGCTCGTCCACACGTTAAGACTCTAAAATGGGAAGTTTAGCAACTAGAATAACTGGCTCCAAAATGGGAAGCTTGGGTTAAGAGGGTTATCCCAAATTCATTAATGTATACTTTAAGATAAAATTAATTCATAGTGGGTATAGGGTAGATGAGTGAACCTAAGCAACATTTTAATTTCTATACATTTTCATACTTGTTAATTTTTCTGAATTAAATACATACTCAATTCACTGTTATTAGAATTAAATTTCCCTTCATTGCATATTTTAGCTTTTAAAGTTTGCACTATACAAATTAACAACTCATACACACTAAATTGGGAATTCTTTAGCATACAATTAATTTCCACAGTTTTCATACACATTTCCCTTGGGTTCGATATTTGTGGGTCCTAACTATACCCACTTTATTACTTATCGATCTAGTGCACTTGCTAGGATTGCAACAAGTTTTTGGCGCCGTTGCCGGAGAATTTGGCATTGTTAGTAAGCTGTGATTATTGTTTGTATGTGTTTTCTTTTCCTTATTTTATTTTTCTTGATTCTTTTCAGGTGAAATTGGTGCATGAACAAAAAAAGACAAGAGCAATTACTACCTTTTGATCCTGAAATTGAGAGAACCCTACACTAAAGAAGGGGAGCTAATAGAGATAACGAGATGGAGCACAATCCTCCTCTTGATGAGTTTCCTCCTAAGAATGAACAAGTGTCGAGGGCACATGAACAAATGCCAAGGGCAAGAAGAGAAGAAATGCCTAGGCAAAGAACCATAAGAGACTACGTTGTGCCAAGGTGGAATGAAGATTATCGAACAATTGTATTACAGAGAGGAGTATAATTTGAGCTCAAGCCAGCCACCATTACTATGGTACAGAGAAATCAGTTCTCTGGTTCAGAAGTAGAAGATCCAGCTCAACATATCGACATATTTTTGGAAGTTAGTGACACTGTTCAAATTTCGAGTATTAGTACGGATGCAGCAAGATTGAAGCTGTTTCCATTTACATTGATTGACAAAGCAAAAGAGTGGCTACAAATGTTACCACGACAATCAATATGGTCATGAGATCAGATGTAAGAAAAGTTTCTAATGAGATTTTTCCCTCCAACGAAGACTGCAAGCATTCGAAATAGCATCATAGGTTTCCATCAAATGAATGAAGAGCCTTTTCACGAGGCCTGGGAGAGGTTTAGGAGATTATTGAGAAGCTGTTCGCATCATGAGATAGCAGTTTACCAACTGATGACCTTCTTTTTTGCTGGAGTTACACCTCAAATAAGGTCATTATTGGATGCAGCATCATCAGGATCTTTCTTGAACAAGCTACATGAGGATGCTTTTCAGTTATTGGATAAGATGGCCGAAAATTACTCTCAATAGACTGCCCCTAGATCAGTCCCAAGGAGATAAGGTTTACACAATATGGATGAAGTGGCATTGTTAAAAGCCTAGCTAGAATTGGTAAAGAAGGAGTTGAGTGGCTTGAAAGTTCAAAATGTGGCTGCAGTAAATCAAGGACATGGGCCATGTGAAAGTGGGCAAGTTATCCAAGAAGGAGGAGTTGTAGGAGATGTAAATGCATTAGGGGATTTTAGAAAGAATGATCCCTACAACAATTCATATAATCTGGGATGGAGAAATCACCCAAATTTCTCTTAAAAGGATGGAAATCAACAAGCTTTACCTTCTCAACCATAAACAAGAGCCCCTTACCACACAAATGCTTATCATAGTCATGCTCAGCCCTGCCAACCACAAGCCACCAATCACTACCAAGCTCCTTATCCACTGAACCACCATATAGGACAAAGCTCTAATCATTCCCAACCTCAATCATACCACCCACCGGGATTCCAATCAAGAGTACCCATTTAAGAAAAGAAGCCTAACTTAGAAGACATGTTTGCCAGCTTCATGAATAGCCAACAACAATTCATGACAAGTCAAGAATCATGATGGAAATCTCAAGAGCAATGGAACCGAAATCAAGATGCTTCAATGAGAAATTTGGAGACTCAATTGGGTCAACTTGCAACTTCAATGTCAAACAGATAACTAGGGACATTTACTTCAAATGTGGATCGCAATTCTAAAGAGGAGGCCAAGGTAATTACTTTGAGAAGTGGTAAGGAAGCAGCACGAGAGGAAAAAAGAGGTAAATCACCAACTTCATCAACTGATTTGGAGGAACCAACGCGGAAGGTAAGTATTTCTAACTCTAGAGTAGAGGTAGATGTGGATGCTCCAAGGAATGACAAGGAAAAGAGTATTGTGAATCCGAACATAGAGGATCTTGATATTAATAGGTTGTCATTTCCTGCTGTAGCTAGGAAGGAGAAGAAAAATGAGCAATTGGCTAGGTTTCTAGAAATTTTTAAGAAATTACATATTAACTTGCCTTTTGCTGAAGCCCTAGCACACATGCCCAATTATTCTAAATTTATGAAGGAACTTTGTTCTAACAAAAAAAAAGTAGAAGGGTATGGAACTATGCAACTCACGAAAAACTGTAGTGCAATTATCATGAATAAGATCCCAGAAAAATTTGAAGATCCAGGTAGTTGTACTCTACCTTGTGAAATTGGTGAGACCTTTGTTGGAAACGCTTTATGTGATCTAGGAGCCAGCATTAACTTGATGCCTTATTTTATGTGCAGAAAACTCAACTTAGGAGATTTGAAAGAAACAGGAATGAGACTTCAACTTGCGGATAGATCAATGAGAAAGCCGAAGGGAGTTGTTGAAGACTTACTAGTGAAAGCAGGAAAATTTATTTTCCTTATAGATTTTGTGGTCATGGAGATGGAAGAGGATAGGAAGACACCACCTATTATGGGAAGGCCATTCCTGAACACTGCAAAAGCTCTAATTGATGTCCATGGATAAAAGGTCACTCTTAGATTCAACAATAAAGAATTGGTGGTAGATATGAATAGGTCTCAGAAATATCCATCAAGTGATATAGAAGAGTCGGTCTATTTCATGGATAAAATTGATGAATGTGTAGAGGAGATGCAAGAAAAAGTGTCAATGAATGATCCAGTGAATTTAAGCTTGATGCATTCTTTGGAGAGTGAAGAGTTGGATGGAATAGAAGGAAAATGGACAGCAGCTGTGGAGAAGGGATGTGAAGAGGAGAATCTGAAGCAAGAGAGAACTACTTTACAAAAGGGATGTGAAGAGGAGAATCTGAATCATCTGATCAATCGACTGCTTGGAGGACTAATTTAGCTATGAGGATGTATGATGAGTGGAGAGCATGTAGGCAACATTAATTGTGTTTTATAAATTTATTACATTGATTTATGTACTATCATTTTGTAATTTTGATGATTAAAATATATATTTTTATTGAATGGATTATGTTTCTATTTAATTGAATATTTGTTATGTGTTTATATTAGAATATTTTACTTCTTGTTTTCTTTTTGTGCTTGCATTATATATAAATAATATTTTATATATTTAAAAATGTTATTTAGGAATGGATATTGGACAAAATTCTCAATTTAAAGGAACTAGACAAACGTGGAGTAAGAATGAAGAAGAGACGCTATTAAAAATTCTTAAATAAATATTGCTAATGGTGGTAAATGTGAAAATGGTACATTCAGATCTAGAACTATGAAAGCCATTGAAAAAAAGATGCAAGAGTTGCATCCAGATTGTGGATTAAAAATTAATCTCCATATAGATTCAAGCATGAGAAAATGGGAAAAGAATTATGCAATAGTCTATGATATGATGAACAAGAGTATGTATAAAATTATTAATAGTAGCGCATTTGTTAATATATTTCAGCTACATAATTAAATGCTATTAATTAAACTCTTTGTTTAATTTTTAATTTATCTACTAATATATATTTATATTTCAAGATATTTATGCTTTTTTATAAAAAAATCGATTAATGTATGAAAAATTGTAATTTATAATTAATACTTTTACCTAAATTGGTAACATTAAAAATAATTTAATTTTATATAATGTTTAATATTTTAAAAAATAATACAGTACAATATTATACATCAAATACAGTATAAAATAGTACAGGCTAATTCAATTTTGTATGAAATACTGTATAATATAATAAAAGCTAATACAATACAGGTTAATACTATACAGTGAACCAAATATAGCCATTATCATCAAATTAATGCCCTTTTATTCTTAAGAAATCGATACTTTCTATGTTATATCAATAAAAGGGAATTATATACCAATGACCATTGGTCGGAATGCATGGCTAAGGATTCCATATCCCTTAAGCATGCTTCGAGTTCGATTCCTGAATTTGGCATATGTATGGAGCAAATGGGAATGGGAGGGCTACCCCAGCGATGGGCCTGTCCAATGCCCGAGGGGGATGAGCCAGTATCCTAGTCCACTCCACTCCCCCTTTGAAAAAAATAAATAAACAAATAAAAGGGAATTATATAAATATCCTTAATAAAAAAAGTGTTAATTTATACAGCATATGTAAAAAGCTTATGCCTTTAATTTGTCTGTTATGAATTTTTTTTTATTTGCGTATTTAAAATTTCACTATTTTTGGCAGTAAATTTAAATTAGTTTTATAATTTTATCCAAAAACTAACTTAAAAGTCAGATGTGAGCCCATTTTTAATATTTTATGCAAATTTTCCCTTTATTAGAACTTCAAAAATTTGATGATAAAGATTGATACACCAAGTTTATCATAATACATAAAGTGGAGATAAGCGTCAGCCGTGGAAAATGATAGCTCATAGTCATCATACATAATTTGTTTTTAATTTTTAAAGGAATCATATTGCTCACCTACCTCCCAATTATCCCGCATGTATGATAAATGTGCAAATAGCAGCTTACCTACTAATTTATTTATTTATTTATTTTTCAATTATCCCAATGTAAATTTTTATGAAAATTAAAAAATGATTAAAATGTAACTTTTTATTTTTTATAAAAAATTAAATAAAATAAATAAAATAATTTAATTTTATAAAAAATACAATTGTGGATAAAAATAATTTTTTATATTATATATATATATATATATGAGATAAAATAAAATAAAAAAAATAACGATTTAAAATATACTATTAGCGGAGATAAGCGTCAGCGTGGAAAATGATAGCTCATAGTCGTCATACGTAATTTGTTTTTAATTTTTAAAGGAATCATATTTCTCAACTACCTCCCAATTATGCCACGTGAACGATAAATGTGCAAATAGCAGAGCAGCTTACCTACTAAATTTCTTTTTCATTTATTTTTTTTTCAATTATCCCAAATTATTGATTGTTCCTCTGGTATATATGTTGAGGGTACCCTACATAGGTTATATAGGCAGCTGAACCAAAAAACAATTTCTTTGTCATTATCTGAGAGGTAAAATTACGTTATCTAAGTGAATTTTAAGCTCTTAATAGCTTCCGATGCGTCCTAATAATAATAATAATAATAATAATAATAATAATAATAATGTTCTCGCTGTATTTCTGTTATTTAGTGTTAAGGCATAACGAATTTAGATATGAACATAATTTTATTTTTATTTATTTTAGTGAAATAGGATCTGAAATCTTTTCCATTGTATCAAGGTTGCACTGATTTTCAAAAATGAACAGAGGTGCTTTGGATGAAAACGATAGGTTCATAGAAGGGAACATAAATCTTCACAAAGAAAAATAGTACTCCCTCGTTAATAGCATTTATCATATATATTCTAATTTTATCATCTTATTTGTATTGATATTGTTTTAATGTCTTTATATAGTTTTAATGCCTTCTTGATTCTTCATTTTTGTCTTTCGGCCAGCTATTTTGTTGTCTTGAGGTGGACGAGCAATGCTTTCGACATTATTTGTCTGTTCGTATCAAGAGGTTTATTTTGGTTTCTTTGGTTTTCTCAGCTGCGGATTTTGTTGCCTGTTTTTGAGCTATGTTTGGTGTTAGGCTCTGGGTAGTTTGAGCTATGTTTGGTGTTAGGCTCTGGGTAGTTTGAGCTATGCCTGTTTATGAGGTCTGTGTTGCTCTAGTCTGGGTAGTTTGTAAGGCTTCTTGGGTTGTGGCAGGTCATTTGATCTTGGGTGGTGGCAGCTCATTTGAGCTGCTGCTGATCGTGTTGCTTCTTTGTTGCTGGGTCCTGTTTTGTAGTTTCCAGTTCTCTTAATAAATAAAATCATCAGCTTATCAAAAAAAAAACTTTGGTTTAACATGTAGTTAGCAACTTGTACTTGTATGATTTTGTCATCCCGTCCCTTGTATTTTTAAATTTACCAATTATATATTTATTGTTATCTAAATTAAATAAATTTAACCCCTTTTGCTGATTGGACATTCTAAATGGCAAAAATGATGTTGATGTGGCAGGTGTGGATGGGTTGCATGCTTTTAATGGACGTGAGGTCTCATTTTCACCTCTTCTTCAGCAGTAAAATCCCTAAATAGAGTTGAACTTCCTCCTTACTCACTGATTTTCATCTTCTCCTTCTCCATCGATTTTCAACATATTCTCTATTTCTCCATTTTTTTTTATCTCTTTTCATTCCTAAAAATCACTAATAGCGTGAAAGACTCAGAAGAATATGTTTCATAATGTAGCAGAGTGTTATTGTCATTTCTTTTGAATTATTTGATTCTAATGATGTGTTAATTGATGGTGTTTTGAACTCAACTTCATCTTTCTTATTTTAAAAGAATAATTTATCATACTTTCCTATCCCACGTTTTCAAAATTTTAATGCATGGGTTCGGTTTGATTCAAGAACCAAAAGCTTGCAAGTTCTTCTTGTGGGTTGATCCACCAAAATCAAAACATTACAAGCATGTGATTTTAGGACTCATTCGAAAAGTTAGAGAGGTGGAGCAAAAGGCTGGAAATGACAAGAATAGAAATAGAAACATGCATAGAAGAAATTGCTCTTTGTGTTACCATTTGGTTGTGGTTATGGCATTTGTAATAGGATTATTGATGTAGCTATTAATTGAATGTAGCTTTTGAATTAATGTATTAATGAGTTAACTGTTATGAGAAATTTGAAAATTTTTGCTTAGTACTTTCGCAGTATTTGGAAGGGATCTGTATTAAGATATTTTGTTGACAACTTAAATAAGTACATACAAAACTTTCAAAACAATTCCAGTGATTTGTATTATAACAATCCTAATAGTTGCATAATACCCGAAAATTGTAGAAACTTTCAAAAAGCCATAGGATGTTAACATATATATACAATACAAAAAGTCACTCACTACAAGAAAATCTGGAAATAGCAACGGAATTGATTCCGTTGCTAAATTAGCAACGGAAAAGCAATTCCTTTGCTATTTAGCAACAGAAAATAGTTTCCGTTGCTAAAATTGGTTAAACTTTATAAATTTAGAAACGGAAAAATATTTGGTTATCTTTTGTTGCTAAAAATGGAGGGAATTTTTGGCGCCATTATTTACCAATGAAAATTAGCAACGGAATTATTATTCCGTTGCTAATTAAGGCGGCAACAAATGGCGAATAAAATTTGGAACGAAAAATAGCAACGGAATATGATTTCCGTTGCTAATTTAACAACGAAACGAATTTTCCGTTGCTATTTTAGCAACAGAAAATTATTTCGTTGCGAAATAGCAACGAAAATCTAATTCCGTTGCTAAATTTCATTTTCAATGAAAAATAGCAACCGAATTTATATTTAGTTGCTAAAATAGCAACAGAATTTTAATTCGGTTGCTATTTAAAATTTCGTTGCTAAATGGCATCCGAATTGTTTTTGGTTGCAAAAATAGCAATAGAATAATAATTTCGTTGTTAAATGAGGGCATTTAAGTAATTTTCACGTTTGTTAGAACGAAAAAACCCTACATTTGCCTCCTTTTCTCCTCCCTAACGTTTTGGTTATTTTTTTGCTTTCTGGGTTGGCAACTTCTGATCAAGCTTCCACCATTGTCGTTCCTCGTTAGCCCACCGCACTGCCGCCGTCATTCCTGCCTGAGAAGTCGTCGAAGCCGCCATTTCTGCCCTTCTTCCTCTCACGCGACGGCAGCCCCGAGCTCTCCTGTTGTTCTCTCTTTTCTTGCTCGGTCCCTTCTCAAATTTGCCCCTCTATTTGTTGCTTCTCTCTTCTTAATCCCTAGGTAAGCTTTATATATCCTCCTTTAATGGTTGTTTTGTGATGGGAAATTGAAAAAAAGTTGAGGGATTTAGATTTAGGGATTTTATGAAATTGGGGGAAATTTATTTATTGTTGGTCTGAGCTTAGTCGGGGTGTGGATGATGTCATCGTTGTTGGTAACTCCTGGCCAAAATATCGATGTGCCCTCTGAACAAAACAAGAAACAAGGTGGCCCAAACTGGTCCCTGAAGCAGAGTGATGATAGTGGACCAATTACTAAAGACAAGGAAGAAGTGGTAGAGACCTTGTATGCATTGGCGGGAATGTTCCCTGACAATGAAACTGATATTAAGACCAAAATGGATAGTGCATCTTTAGATACAAGTGCTTTGGCATTGCCAGGTCTTTCAGATAGTCATCCACCTAAAGTGGAAGGTAAATCATTCTTGCTTTCTGTACGTATTATCATTTAAGTTTTTGTTTACAAAAAACGCAGATGAATGCTAAATTATCTCATTCCTCAGACACTGTAGCTGTGAAGGAAGATCTGAATGCAAATTGCCTATCCAAAACTGATGGTGCTGTTAATACTGTTGCTGATATGAAAAGATCACCAGAAGAAACTGTTAAAACTACTTCTTTAAGCGGACCAAGCATTCATGAAGTATCTGATTTTTCCAGCAGTGAAAATCTCAATAGCATAGACAACAGTTCAGCTGCCAAAGTGAAATTGTAGAAGATGGAGGTTAAACATAAGGAACAAAAGCCACTAAGCAACTAAATGAACTTCTACTTTCCACTTGAAGCACACGAGGATAATGGGTTTGTGATTTCTTTTTTTTTCTTTTTTCGCTTTGCAGCACTGAATTATATGCTTTTATCTACTTTCATTTATTGGCAGTTGTGTTTAATATATAATTTTTCACATGCTCTTTATCATGCAGCAATTTGAAGCAACCTGCAAAGCATGAAACTGTGTTGCTTGGCAGAAAGCCAGAAATTTCATTGGGTCTGGTAAGCAAGGTTCCACTTAAGTGAAATGTGCTGATTTCAATTTCTTGCTCTGGTTTCTTGCCATCTTAGACAACAACATTTGGAGGTCAACTAGATCAACAGCATATGGCTAATGAATCCACGAGCAATGGTAGGACATTGCTCACTTGAAAATCTCTCTTATGTCTCTGGAAACAGTTACAAAAATATTATTTCCCGAACTCCCAATGTCATTAATTAGTTCTGCTCTATGAAGGTCCAGCATCATGGCCAGGAGTTTTTTCAAGTTTGTCAAGTACTTATTGTCATGGTCCTTTATCGTAGTAATTTTCTTGCATTCTTATCTTTTTTCTCCATACCTTGTGTCCTTTTTGTTGCCATTTCTCATGTAATTTTTGCTGTCACAGATCCTGTGCTACTAAAATACCTGCTTGGTTTGGTACTAGGGCTGGTTCACTCCAAAATGATTCATCAACTGGAAAGGTGAATTATAATCTAGTTTTTACATCTCTAGCCTACTTTTGAATAGTTGTACAGACATATGGAACTGACCTGCTGTCCCATTATACTACCTTTTCACACATCTAATGGAGAATAAATGGTGGGCCATGAATATAGGACTTTTATACTTTTTTTTTTAATCCGGACCAAAGATTTATTGTGTGCCACCAAGAGTGAAATGATGATTATTGGTTAATATGTATAGACATGTTGAAATCTTTTTCTTCTTGACTTTTTTAAAATTCCCTCTGAAAATTCACAGTGTACAAATCAATTCAAACAACATCATAGTGCGGCTTCTTCTTTCACTCTGTCAATCTTAATGGTGTAATGTAAAAATCAAGTTAGTGAAATCTCCTATTTTTTAAGTGTTTAAATCTCAAACCACTGCCAAAGTGAAGCTGCCTCTTTACTTGCAATTTGTAGTCAGATATATTTATGGTAACATTTTAGTGTGCTTGACAATTGAAGCATATTTAAAATGGCTTCATGCTGCATCAAATAAATTACCTCTGTAGCAAACTGAGCCTGCAAGTCCTGATCCTATACCGCAAGAGCCCACTAGACATGCTACACTTCATTCATTCTGTAACGTATTAACTGCCTTTGATACAAGTACTCATGGGGGGGTTTTCTGTTCTTCGTAAACACGCTACGGACTGCCTTCCATAATTGGTAACTTTTTACTTGTGTTGCACCAATTATTGCTTGCTCATTTTGATCTCAATATGATTGTTTTACTGATTTCATGTGATCTCAGTGAGTATAATCCAGTGGGTTTGGTTCTCCTTAAAAATTCAGTTCGGTTTAGTTTTTAAAATGACGCCATTTTGGTTTTTGGTTTATTGTCCTTCTTTATTTGATTGAATATCATGTTTTCTTATTTAGTCCTTAACAAACCCCACATCACATGAAAATACTGACAAAATTCTGTCACATGTAATTCTTTCTCTGAAATTCCCTCTACATCAATTGGTTGTTTCCTATAGATTTTTTCCATTTTATATCCTTTCTTTATGATTTGATTATGCTGTAATTTATTGTCATTCAGTGAGTTGATTGTCAGGTGCGGAATAGCACTACAATACTCACAAGGGAGTTTATAGATGCTTTGCCGAATGGATGGGAGGACTATGCATGGCGTAGGATTAACAGAGGATCTGCAAAAGCCCTTGAAAGTTTATAGTGCAAGTTGTCTTTATGAGTCACGGAATTCTGATACTATACATGTCTTGGATTCTAGGGGAAAAGGTCACCTTAAATCCTATTGAGAAGCAGTATAGAATGAAATTGCTTGAATAGCAGCAGAATTCCTCTTATAATGACTCCAGATGTCTCTCGGGTACTATTTAGATGAGTTGCCTAGTGACTAAGTGTTTGCTGTTCTCAAAATGGCAGGTTTTCATTTGATCCCTCAGCCAAGCTGGGTTTAGATATTGCATCATGCATCCTTACAAGGTACGTTTTCTTATTTATATCTGATATGTTTGTTGCAGCACATCTTGTTTTTTTAGGAGAACTATTATTTGGGATTAACTTTACCTTCAACTAAATTATGGTGCTGTTTTGTGCAGTAAACTGGTATATTTATGTTTTGATGTGGTGTTGTGAGTGCAGGGCTCCATTAGAAGTAGATGCTGAAGGAAAAATGAAATATGTCATACGCCCGTAAGTCACCCCTATTCAACATTCCAAACTGAATTTCCTTTTATAATGTATTTATTGAAGAATTTCCATCGTAGTTTTTTATAGGCCACATATTTAGATTTGATGTCTTTTTACTCAAAATATATTGATGCTCTTTTGCCTTTATTTAATATTAGAAAAAGTTTGCTTGTTTCTAGTTTGGTTCTTCTTCACAATGATGATATGGTGTTGCTTATGGGTTTGCTCTTGGACCATGGGCAAAGTTGACCTTTGCAAATTACGTGACCTCTGTATTTTTAGGTATACTCCTATATCAGATCCTGATGCTAAAGAATATTTTGACTTATTGATTAAGGTATGTTGTCATAAATATGGCAATCTGTTCTCCCTCATTTTTTCCTTAAGTTTATACTTTGAGCATATCTTTTGTTTGTATTATATTCTCTACTTCTTTTAAAATTGCTGCACTTTGCTAGCTTAAAGCTGGGCGATGTTGTTGAAGTTAAAGGGTAAACTATTCACAGATACAATGTAGAAGATTTATTGTCCACCATGTTTAATATTGAAATGCATTTGCCTTTTGTCTTTTATTTTCAACTCTTTTATATAACTGTCTTTTAGTTCCCGTTCCAGTGTCAGTTCAAAATATGTTCATTAATTTACTGCTATTAATTATTTATTGTTAAGTCTGATGCATCTGAGTTTAATGCTCTTATAATTTTGTCCTTGTGTAATCTTTTTTCCAATCATTCAGATTACAGGTGGCACAGGCATTACTCCAATGCTTCAAGTAATTGAGGCTATCCTTAAGAATCCTGATGACCACACTCAGGTTTATCTTATTGTTTTATTTTATGACCAATGCCTTCTGCCCTTTTTTCCATTACATTTTCCTCCCTTTCTTCGGTAATAATTTGAAGACATTTAGTAATTTAAATTGACTTGTTATAACATATATTAACATATGCTACTGTGTATCTGTTGTGTAAATCAAATGTGTTTTAACAATTTTTTATACTTATCCTTCCTGATAATCTTTATCGATGGTAAGCTATTATGTTAACAGGTGTCATTGCTTTATGCCAATATTTCTCCTGATGACATTCTTCTCAAACAGAAACTTGACTTCCTGGCTGCTAGCCACCCAAACTTTAAGGTATGAGATGCTAGACTCCTAAAATTATTGCTGTTGTAGGCAACAATATACATAAATCTCCATTGAGAACTGATTGCACTTTCTATACTAAAAACTACAGGTATTCTACACTGTGGATAATCCATCAAAGAACTGGAAAGGAGGTGTTGGATACATATAAAAAGATATGGCTCTGAAAGGCTTACCTAGTCCTAGTGATGGTACACTCATCCTGGTAAAGAATTAATCTGCATTTTAATCTCAGCTAAAATAGGTAGTTAAAAAAACAAATACAGATCTTTTCTTAAGGAGTATCCATTGGTCACAAATGTTTCTGTCAAATGTAGTTTATGCAATTTGAAAAATAAGAAGCTAGCCATTCTTATTTGTTGAATTCGTTTGACACCTTTACACTCTGATATATATATATATATATAAAATTTTCAATTACTATCTGTTGAAACTTTTGGGAACATTTAATTTCTTGAGGTGTTTCTGATGCATTTATTTTCACAACAGATTGAGTACTAAAAGCAAAATGAAACCGGTGTTTGAATACACTGTTGTTGGTGTCTACTAATTATAGGCAAATATAGGCTTTTGCATAAATTTTATGTAAAAAATCAACAATAATTTAGTGACGGAATAGCGACAATAATTCCATTGCAATTTTTTTATAAATCTCATTGGATTTAGCAACGAAAATTGATTTCGGTTGCTATAAATAGCAACGAAATTTCAATTCGGTTGCTAAATAAAGCAACGGAAAAGGATTTCGGTTGCTAAAAAATAGCAACGGAATTTTTATTCAGTTGCTAAATATAGCAACGGAAAATAAATTCCGTTGCTAAAAATACCAACCGTCAAAATTGCAACCGAATGTTTCGTTGCTATTTTCCGTTGCTAATTTTTTTTAGCAATGGAAATTCAACAAATTTGGTTGCTAATTTCCGTTGCTATTTGTTAATTTTCTTGTAGTGACTATTGTTAACAAAATTAACTGAGATAAATCCCCATAAAGATCCATAATTTAAAAACTACAACTAAAATTATCACAACTGATAGATGATTTCATAAATGTACTAGACATTACTAGAAGCCATGTGAGAGCTGAATAGCTGGCTAGAACTAATAGGGACTTGTGTTTCTTAATGTGATACTTGTGTAGTCTGCCTCCTTATCATCCCAAAATAAATAAATAAAATTTTCCTTTTCCACATGAGCATGATCTAATCATGATAAGTGATCAGCTACAAATTTTTTTGCTCATTTCTTGTCTTTGATCTCTTCATCAAATTCTTGAAGCAATAAAGACTAAATTAACATTCTATCATCTCTTCAAAATATTAAACATCAATTCAACCATAACTAGAGATAAAAATTAGCATAAGAATTAAAAAATAACAAACTTGAAATTATGTTCAAATTAGAGTCATTACAATAAAAGAATGTGGGTTCAAGTTTTCCTCAGCAAAACTAAACAATTTACTCAATATTCAACATTGAAACAAATGAAAAATTAAAACAAATTAATACTATACTCATAAAGCTTCAATCTTCCTCTTGGCGTCTTCACAGAACAGTAGAGAACAGCTCAAAAATCCTAAGAGAATTCCACTAAAAAGAAAAGAAAACTAGGTCTAAATTATGAAGTAAAATTGACCAACTCCCAAAAACTCTATTAAAACTGCTTAAATACCCTAAATTCAGAGAATCTAACCGCTACCTAACTTCCTAAACTAGAGAACAAACTTCCTTTATTGTAGATGTCAATATACATATAATTATAATGCATATTATAAGAATTTATTAAGCTTCATTGTAATTTTTAATATGGATTTTCAGGATAGAATTATGCAGCTTAGATTGGAGAGATCTTAAAGTGAAGGTGAAAACGTTGATGAGAATCAGATATACTTGGATGCAGTAGGGGGTGCACAGAGAGGACAAGTGTATGGACTTGGAGCTACAGTAAGTCAATATTATGCAGAGGTTAGCACATCTCGTTCTTATTTTTCTTTTGAAGAACATGCTACTAGAGAAATGGAGGAGAGGTTTGAACAGCGTCTATCCACCATGAGGACTGATCTTCAAGTTCAGATTCGTGCTGAGCTTGAACAAGAGATAGATCAGCTTGTGGAGCAGCAGGTGGAGCAGCGGGTCGGATAGATCCAGCAGCAGATGGAGACGCAGCAGCAACTTTCCAGCAGCGAATTGAAAAGCAGATGCGTCTATTGATATCTCGTACTGACAGGACTAATAGTTAAGGTTTCACTGCATTTACACATTAAGTCAGAAATACTATTTTGCCTATATTATAGTTATAATTATATGTTAGGATATTTTGTATATCATTTGTTACTACAATATATGCACTTATTTTTTTGGATATACAATTAATTTTGATATGCACTTGTAAATAACCTTTTTTAGTGATATATATATATATATATATATATATATATATATATATTGAGTAATCTAAATATATCTTTATCATTTGTAGTTTATTATTTGAATGATTAAATCTCCATACTAATTTAATAAATTAAAAAAATTTCAATTTACCGATGGATTAGCATGTTTGGATACTTGCTATTCAACTACAATTTAGCCATAATATAATTATAGCTAACTTTGCGAGAGGACATTAGCGATAAATTATTTGACGCTAAATAAAAGGAAACATATCGTCGCTTTTAGCATTGAAATTGTCGTAGCAATATAGCAACGATTGAGCTGTTGTAGCAAAAATTAGCGTAAACAATGTCGTAGCAAAATTGCGACGGATATACTATCGTTGCAAAATTAGCGCGAACAATGTCATAGTAAAATTGCAACGATTAAACTGTCGTTGCAAACATTAGCGTTAACAATGTCGTAGCAATATTGCGACGAAAATATTGTCGTCGCAAAATTTAGCATGAACAATGTTGTAGCAATATTGCGACGAAAATATTGTCGTCGCAAAATTTTGCTTGAAAAATGTCGTAGCAATGTTGTTCGTCGCAAAATTTTGCATGAACAATGTCGTAGCAATATTGCGACGAAAATACTATCGTCGCAAAATTTTGCGTGAACATTGTTGTGGCAAAATGGCAACAAATATTTAGCGACAACGCTCTTTCGTAGCTAAAATTTGGCGACAATTTCTTGTTGTAGCTAAATTCTGCTACAACAACTTTTGTTTCAAAATAAAAGTCATCGCTAAGTTGTCGCTAAACTGATTTAGCAACGAAAAAACATCAGTTAGCGACGACTTTTGTCATTGCTAATTTGCATTTTTTTAGTAGTGCAACTTCAGCTCATTACGAGTTTAGCCAACCATGAATTTGAGCTTTTCTTATCCAATTCGATCTGTGAGTTTCCATTTTTATTTTGTTATTATGTTCTTTGCATCTTAATTATCATATCTTGTTGTTATTTGCTGTCTATCTTTGAGAAATGTTCTTAAAAAAAGTAGTCATGGAGTCCTCAAACCCCTTATTTAATTGCTAAGAAAAATATCAAATTCGGTTTCTATTGCTAATTGTGAAGTAAAATAGTTAACTTTAGCAGAATTGTTAAAATTCCTCATCTTTTCATGATCTTCTAGCTCACAAATTCGGTTTCTATTAAATAGGTATTTACTATTTAATTAATTGACCCTTTTTAATTGGGTAAATGATGGTGTCTTTTTACTAATTGTTAATTAATGATTATGTGGTTTCCCTCTCTCGCTCTATGTTTCAGACTGAAATGCAGCACTTCACGGCTAAGATTGTGGACATGATGAAGCAGGAGAAACTTTATGCATCTCAAGGAGGACCCATCATTTTATCACAGGTTGAATTTTAAAACTATTTGATGGATGCCTGTGTTTGATATGATATCCAAATTATGCATATTCCTTTTGTGGGTTCTCTTTCATCATTAGAAAAGAAATCCTAAAAATAATCTATGTGCACACTAATAAGGAGCTGCCATGAATATTTTTTTCCCTTTTATTTTTCTTTGTTGGTTTGTGGACATATGCTTGAGAATGATTGAGGTTGCATTATCATTGTAGAATTGCCACATGTTGATAGTTTAATGCCATAATATATGATTCATTATATCAGAAGATACAAATAATTTCTTATTCATTTCTGCATTGGTCCATATATTAAATAATGGCTATTATATGTAATTAAGTCATTTTTCTAAGTCATATTCCCAATGATTTGTTTTCTCATGATATTGATAATTTGTTATGTATTACAGTACCATGGCTTGTAGCAGCAAATCCAGTAAATTATGGCCGACCCAGTGAGCTTTCTTGTGTGGAAGCATTATCTGCAGCTCTGATAATCTGGTGCTCAAATTTTCAACTCAATCTTTCTTGAAATGGTTATTATGTTGATTTCTACACTTGGACATGCTCAAGTAATAATTGTTACTAGCTAAGCTTTAATTATGAAGTTTAGGTTATATTGAGTAATAGGTAGAGTTTGATGAAATTACTTGCATCATTGTCTTATTTTGGTAATAGGTAGAGTTTTATTATATCTATTGAAATATTATTCATGATTTTTTATAGATTTAGTTGTTTTGTTAATTGCTACTGTAGATGTTCCTGTGGATTGTGAATTTGAGGGAAAACAAGTTCATCTATGCAACAAAGGAAAGTCTGAAAATTGATTGAAAGTGAAGATGAGAAGCAGGAGAAGGAACAATTGCTGATGTTATGTAATGGCCTCAATATCGGGTCAGCCGTGAACAGTACTTTCCGATGGTGAATAGTGCTTTTCGGGCTCGAAAGGATACCCGAAAGTCAAAAATATTTTATTGGATCATTGGAAAGTATTGGTCATGGTGAGTCCGGGGTTGAAATTTGAAGTGAAATTGAGGCCAAATAGGCTTCCAAAAGTCGAAAATTTGAAAAAGGTAGCGAGTCAATTTCCCTAATAGAGAATGTAACTTGATTTTGCATAAATAATTAAAAATAGTAAACGAACTCCAAAAATTTCCAGATTTTGCATGCCTACATGAATTTTCGTGTAGAATATTTTAGTGATGAGAATGAAATTTTTCAGTGACACCGGCAGTTGTCGAATCGGATCGATAAGTTTGAATCGGACCGATAATGAACTCCGATTGAGCCAAAAATTTATGTGTTAGCTATTTTTGATGTGATAAGAGTGATGAAATTATTGTTGGAGTGATTTGATGGCTGAAAGAGAGAGAATTTTAATTGGACCTTTAGGGGCCTAAATTGGGCCTTTTAAGTTAAATGGGCAAAGCCCATCATTTTGGCCCAAATTTAGGCCCATTAGGGAGGTTTATAAGAGCCAAAATTCTGGAGAAAAGTTCAGAAATTAGCTAATCTTCCTCCTTTCTCTCATTTGGCCGAAACTCCCTCTCATTTCTTCTCTCTTTCTTTTACTTCATATCTACTCAAAATCTCTCCTAAATTTTAACTTAGGAGTTGTAGTTTCATCCCTCTAGATCACTAATATAGCTTCACTTGATTGATTTGGGCAAAGAAAGTGAAGAAATCAAGGAAAGAAAGAAAGAGGGATAAGTTGGAGCTTGAGAATTTTAATGTTTTAAATTGATTTTTTAGTGGTTTTCCATAGATTTTTGGGTGTAGATTATGATTATGAGGTTGGTTTTTGTATTTGAGAACAAGAAAATAAAGAAATCTAAGCTTAAATGGGCTTCCCTATGTAGGTGAACAAGTGGAGGGGAGTTTTTCCAAGAACAAAAGCAAGGAAAAGGAACCTTAGACTCCCTAATTCAAGATAAATTTACAAGTAACTAATTAATCTTTACATTTTCTAAGTTTATGAATTTTTCCTAATTATGTAATTAGGGTAAAAATGTCTAAAATTGTTAATTGATGTAAATATGTTAGGGTAATTGTAATTAAGTTAGAGAATTGATGAATAGAAGATGAAAATGAAAAAAATAAAATTTTTAAGGTGAAAAAAGAATGGTGGCCGAAATTGTTCTTAGGGAAACTAGTGAGAAAAATGCAAATAATTGATATATGTTAGCTTAAAATCATAGTAGACATGATAATTAATGTTCTTGAATTTGTAGCGAATATTTAGAATTAATTTGGGAATTTTCAAGATTATTTATAGTGTATGTTTATAGTAAAAGTTGTGATTTATAGTAAATTAATTGATTATTTTAATAAAAAATGATAATAAATAATAAATAATGCATAAATAAATTTTATTGGCATTTATTGAAATTATTGTGATTTTATTTATAATTTAATGTTAATATGTATATTGAAAATAATTGATTTATTGGTTAATAATTGCATAAAAATGATGAAAATGGCGAAATTATATGAAATTAAATTAAGGTCAATGTAAAGAAATAAAAGTCAATTATTGAATTTTTCGGATTTGAAAAAAATTAATAAAGTAATTATTACTGTGCCCTTAGAGTTAGTCTGACAGTAAAAACTAGTTCAGTAAAAACTAGTTCTGGATATAATTGGCTAGCCATATGAACACCCTTTACCGCGGTGCAAGTCATGGCGACTTGCTTTGCTATGGGTAGGATCATTGATCTTCATAGTTTAAGTGTTAAGTGAAAAGTACAGTGTCAAGGGGATAAGGGTGTTACATGTTATTTAGGAGGATATTATTAGTATTTTGTTGTATTGTTTTAAGAGAGATTGTTTGATGACATTATGTATGATTTTAATTAATTTTATCAAACATTATGTACGATTTCAATTATTTTCATATATGTGTTTTGGAATATATTATGTTTTGGAATAAATATATAAATATATATGTGTATGTATGTGTGATCAATAGTGTGTATAGGATGAAAATTAATAAATACTGCAACAAAAAATAGCGACGGATTCGCGACAACAAACTGTCGCTAATATGTAAAAATAAGAATTTCACAAATAATTAGCGACAAATTTAGCGACTCGTCCTAACATTTAGTGATGGGAATTATTAGTGGCAACCTGTCGTTATTGATACAATAATAATTAGCGATGGAAAATTTAGTCGCTAAATATTATTATTATAATACAGGCGACTAATTATGAATAAAAATTAGCAACGAATTCGTCGCTAAATTAGTAATGAAATATTTCGTCGCTAAATTAGCAACTGATTTGGAATTTCGTTGCTAATATATTCGCGACTGGCCTTTTAACACTGTTCGTCGCGGCGTCGCTAATTTGTTTTAGCGACGGAATTGTTCGTCGCTAATCGACAGTTTTTTTGTAGTGCTTGCACAATTGCCTCAACTTTTCTCCTTTGTTCGATTAAATGATAATTTCCTTCAAATTAGTCATGAAAACAACAAAAGTAACATTTAAGCCTCAAAACATAAATTGCAAATATTTAAACATAAAACAGCTAAAATAATACTAAAGTAACTTAAATAAAGACGTAAAACATGCTAGAAATATACTTAAAATTCACAACTATTACATGATAACATGGTATTACTTGGGATTCCGTGTGTAGAAGTTGCTGATTGGGTGTCCTAGCTGCACTTTCTAACCGATCCTTCACCTGAAAACGGTCAAAGCAATTCTTTTATACAAATGCTTAGTACAATGATTATTATAAAAAAAATTATTACTTTTGCATAATATGGTATAACTTTGGCGACCATGGATATAATTAATTCCAAAATTAATTTAACAATTAAAATCATTAGTTATGTCCTTGTAATTTTGCACTTTTTTTTGTAGTTTTAAGTACGGTGAATTTAGATAGGAACATAACTTTTTTATATATTTTTAATGTTATTTTATTTTAGCGGAATAGGATCTGAAATCTTTTTTCTTTTGATTGTATTAAGATTGCACTGCTTTTCAAAAATGAAGTGCCTTTAATTTTTCATTCTTCATCTCCTAGTGCCTTTAATTTTTCATCTAAAGAAACGAAAAGCTTTCAGGAAAAAGAACCATTCTCCAGGCCCTCCAATCATAGGGAATTCGCATCAACTTAGTGACGTATCACATCAGTATTCCGATGATAATTTTCACCGAAAATTGATTATCATGATTTTTGTACAAAATAATGCAAAATTTAGTAATAATTTCGATACGAAAAATTATTTAATTACTTTTACACTATTAAACGTACGTTTAATGATCATAGGTAACATTAATTCGCAAATTCAGATATAAAATGATTTATATACAAAGAGAAAAAAAATCAATGTTACAATTAATATATATATATATATATATATATATATATATATATATATTATTTTCGTATGATTTTTGAGAGAATTAGCTAAAAGAGAAATACCATAAATATCATATTTATAGAGTTAGAATCTCACCTCAAATCAGATTTAGATTTCCGGTTAGGGTGAATTTCTCCTGTAAATAGAAATTGTGTTTAGAAAAATATTTTTGCTAATTAGAAAATTGGTCTATAACACCTAAATAGAAGTTTCATTCCCTCTAGGTAATTAAGTGTTTTTATACACTATAACTTCAGAAATGACTCTATATCTGGATATAAACTCGAATCGAGAATAAACTAAATAACCAAATGATCGTGCTACTAAAGGGAGCCCGATTATAGAATCTAGTTATCAAATACAATTGAAAATTTGAATCTATTTATATAATGATTTTTTTTAAAGGAACGGATAGTATTTAAATTAGTAGTATTGATTTTGCAAATTAGTAGTATTGATTTTGCATTGGATCATAGTTTTTTAATGATGTTGTAATGTATTATAATACTATTGGTTATATATATATTTTTAATAGAAATGTATTAATTGAAGTGAAGATAATCAACAAGAGCTGCAACAACAAATGAAGAAGGATCAGTCTCCTAAATGACAAGTTCTAATACAGAATTCGAGATCCTAATTAAGACTACTTAATTCGCAAAACAATCAACATTCTTGTATCCAATCCTTGGATGTAATTTACATTGATTCATTACTTTATGCTTTTTAATATTTTCTAACGTCCTAATTATTCACATGAGAACCCGAAGGAGATGAGTTAGAGAAGAAGACTTCGGTGCAGATGATCCTGTTACAAGATTAGGAGAAGATAACCAAGAGTTAAAGATATTATCCACATGAGAACCCGAAGGAGATGAGTTAGAGGATTTGAATGGAAAGACAGTTTCATCAAAGACTACATGGCGTGATATTATAATTTTTCGACTAGATGGATGGAAGCACTTGTAACCATTGTGCTTGTCACTATAGCCTACAAAAACACACAAAATAGTTTTAGGATCAAACTTGTTGTTCTTTGTATTCCATGTGTATGGGAAACATTTAGATCCAAACACACGAAGAGATGTATAATCTGGATGCTTGCCATGCAACGTAAAATATGAAGTATTAAAATGAAGTGCAGATGATGGTAACCTATTAAGGAGAAAAACAACAATAGTGAAAGCCTCTAACCATAGATATAATAGAGCATGACTATGAAACATCATGGTCATACCAAATTCTCGTATAATACGATGGCGATGCTCAACCATACCTGTTTGTTCTGGGGTATACGGGTATGAGATTTGGTGAATAACTCCTGTAGAAAGAAAATGAGATGACAATCGAGAATTTACAAATTCACCTCCACCATCAGAGTGGAAGATTTTTATCTTCTTATTGAATTGGCGTTCAACTTATTGTTCGAAAGCTAAGAAGGCAACAAAGAAATCATATTTATTATGTCAAGGGATGATCCAAGTATACTTGGTGAAATCATCGACTAAACAAGCATAAAAGCAAAACTTTCTAATAGACAAAATTAGAGCAGGACCCCAGAGATCACAATGTATCTTATCAAAAGCATTAGAGCTAGAATGTTCAGATAGACTAAATGGAAGTTTGCTTAGTTTTCCTAAATGACAACTATCACACGAGGAATCTACTTTTGAAGAGCCTACAACGTTAATGAGTCCTTTATTTTTTAACAATGGAATTGTAAAAAATTATGGGTGGCCCAACCGTTAATGCCATGTGTTTGCAGTGCCTAATTTGTATCTGTAAGAAAAATGTGCTTTCGGCTCATTAGGTAGGACATATAAGTTACCCTTCCGTTTCCCCATGAAGAGTGGATGACCTGTGTTTCGTTCCTTTATACAAAAGTTAGCGTTAGAAAATTCACAATTTACTGGAAATTAAGATGTGAGTTGACTTACAGAGAGCAAATTCTTCTTGAGATTGGGTACTAACAAAACATCATCAAGAGGTAGAACATGGTTTTTTTTGTTTGATAGACGAACTTCCAATACCAGTTATTGGTAAGGGAGATCCATCTCCAATAATAATGGAATCATAACCGTTATATTGATGAATATTTGTTAACATACCTTTTTGTCCAGTCATATGGTTTGATGCACCAGTATCCGAGGTCCATTTCGTGTCAATGACTGAGTTATCCAGTGTAAGTGTTGAAAGAGCTTGTGGTAGCGTATGATTTTGACTTTTTTTTTTGGTAACCACCGGCAAATTTTAGCAATATGACCTCTTTTGTCACAAATTTGATAGGTAGCATCCTGATATAGGGCCCTCTCTTCAGTGGTCATTCTTCGTTCTCCAGGTGGTGGTGGTCTGCGTGGTTGATTAGTAGCTCCTGAACTATCCTTGGGCTGACCACAAGGTTGCTGTACTTGAAATCCACGCCCAGTAGAAGTGAAAGTGCTTGTATTGTTTCTGAACATAAATGGCTGATGTTGCTTCTGTTGTTGTCCGTGGAAGGCTAGGTGTGGAGTAAGAGGAGAAAAGGTGGCTTCAAACTGACCTGAGAACCAGTTTCGATGATAGTCTAGATTTTGCAATTGAGAGATCAGTTCTGGGTAGGTTGGTCTTGGAGGTTTCAACATTGTTGTGGTGAAAGTTTCATACTGTGGGCCTAGGCTTGTAAGAAGACAGAAAATTTTTTCTTGATCAGGGATGGGTTTGCCAATGGCAGCAAGATTATCACATAAGGTTTTGAAAGTTCGTATATGGTCTGAAATGGTTTTGGTTTCATCTTTGCGCAAATAGGTGAGTTGGTGTCGAAGCGTCAACTCACGTTCTTGAGAGTCTTGGGCATATGCTTCTTTTAGTGCTTCCCAAACTGCTGATGCTGTGTCTAACCCAATAATGAGTCCAAGAGATTCTTCAGGGAGGGTACCAATTATCCACCCTCTGAAAAGCCGATCAGATTTTTTCCAGGCAATAAATTCTTGTGTTAATGTTGGTGAAGTATTTGCTGTGTCTGAGATTTTTGAGTTTGAAGAGGCATATTTGGGTGGAATGGGAATTGTGCTGTTAAGATGGTGGATCAGATCTTGGCTTTCTACTAAGCCTAGTACTTGTTCTCTCCATAATGGATAATTTGATGGAGTGAGTCTCAAGGTAACAAAGTTACCGACATTGAGGGATAACAAAGTCATGATGAAGAAATAAAAGAAAATAAAAGAAGGAGATCGTTACTGCTCTGATACCAAGAAGAAAAATAGAGTTTGATGAAGGATCTTTTTATTTATTTATTTTTCTTATACTTTCATATACAAGAAAGCAAAAAATATATACAATGAGAATGCTAACTGAAGCCTATAAACTAGCTTAAGAATAATAAAAAACAACGTGATTTCTGCAACCAAACCACCATATATGCAGGAAGTTGTTACTCTCAAGAATCTTGAATACCAAAGAGTATCCCTTGACTTGATATTGAGATAATATTTGAATGAGTACATATCCTACCTTATTTCTCCATTAAACGTGGGATATACCTTATAACTCCTATGACTCATTCAACTTAATTAGGTTTGCTAATAGAAAATTGGTCTATAACACCTAAATAGGAGTTTCATTCCCTCTAGGTAATTAAGTGTTTTTATACACTATAACTTCAGAAATGACTCGATATCTGGATATAAACTCAAATCATGAATAAACTAAATAACCAAATGATTGCGCTACTAAAGGGAGCCCGATTATAGAATTTAGTTATCAAATACAATTGAAAATTTGAATCTATTTATATAATGATTTTTTTTAAAGGAACGGATAGTATTTAAATTAGTAGTATTGATTTTGCATTGGATCATAGTTTTTTAATGATGTTGTAATGTATTAAAATACTATTGGTTATATATATTTTTTTAATAGAAATGTATTAATTGAAGTGAATATAATCAACAAGAGCTGCAACAACAAATGAAGAAGGATCAGTCTCCCAAATGACAAGTTCCAATGCAGAATTCGAGATCCTAATTAAGACTACTTAATTCGCAAAACAATCAACATTCTTGTATCCAATCCTTGGAAGTAATTTACATTGATTCATTACTTTATGCTTTTTAATCTTTTCTAACGTCCTAATTATTCACTTCGTGGCACATTTTATTATTCTACTGGCTGCTAATCCTAACTCCTCTGGCTTAGTGGAATGAACCATATAATTAATGCAATATAAACGAAGAAAATTTTCAAGATGTTGAATATGATATTGGTTTATGGACAACACTAATATTAATAGAGATTTTTAAGTATAAACTAAAGTGAAACGATTAGAATTATTTGGTCAATTATGGGTGCTTGTTCTTATCGGACTTTAATTCTTTGTTACTGTGGCAACATGTATTAGGAGAATGAAGAGAATTTCAAAACCTTCACGTTATGAGAAATACATTGAATATGTTTATCTTTTCTGTTCATCTTTTCCATCTTGGGTTCTTAAATACTTTTCACCAAATTAAAACAAAGTTTATGGTTTAAAAATAATAAAAAATAAAAAAAGTTTATAATTGTGAATTCTAGAAAAGTCTATAAGTATGTAATGAACTCCACGTCAGCTACTTTTACATACGTAGCATGTCACGTCAGCTTACTTATGTACACATAGCGTGTCATATCAGTATTCCGATAAAAATTATTACCGAAAACCTATCAAAATGATTTTTGTTCAAAATTATATAAAATTTAGTGACAATTTCGTTACGAAATATAATTCAATTAATTTTGGAGTATTAAACGTAAATTTAATAATCATGGGTGAAATTGACTATATATATATATAAAAGATATACAATATATATAAAAGATATACAATATATATAACAATGAAAATAAATACCATTTTCACTAAAAAAAACGGTATCAGAAAAATTTCGAAACAAACCAAATTACCTTCTTAATTATGCGGTTGCCGATTCGAAAAGATTTCTTCAAGATGACTCGTAAACATTTAAAAAAACTTTCCAACCACAATTCAGTAACTTCCTGCTCTCAAAATCGTAAGAAGGGTTTTTTTTTTTTTTTTAGAAGTAATTTATTTTTTAGCAAAATGTCAAAAATTCAGACGTACGTCAGCCCCCAAAATTTGATTTTTTTTTTTTGTATCAATGCAAGCGTTATTAATTTCTGACGTATATGAACCACACAAAATTTGGATTTCTCTCCACTAAATTGATGGGTCAGTGGTTATCTCCTCCCATATCAGAAAGATAATACTCTTTTCATTTATGAATATATATACCACATATATTTCTTTTTTTGTCATCTTATTATCAACACTAATTAGTATCTTCATATTTTTGCTATCTCCATTAAATATAAGAGATTATATTATAATTTTTAATAAAATTACAAAAAATCAATAATCACTTTATTATGAGCGAAAGATTAAAAAAAAAATAAAGTGACGGAAGGAGTATAACGTATTAAATGAATATGGAGAAGAAAAGATATCCAATAAAATTAAAAGTTCTTTACTCGAAATCTTTGGAAATTATCTATTCAATTGAGTAAATGTTAAATATCAACAATGCTTGGCGCGTACGTCTATGTGGTGTGAATTTTACAAAAAAAGTCTATAAGTACGTAACGAACTCTAGAAAAGAGGGGGAAAAGAAAGACAAATATCCAACTAAATGGCTCATTCATCACTGTTGTTTCTCATTCTTCTTCTCCTATTGCCTTTAATTTTTTATCTAAAGAAACGAAAAGCTTTCAGGAAAAAGAACCATCTTCCAGGCCCTCCAGGGCTTCCAATTATAGGGAATTTGCATCAGCTTGGTGAATTGCCTCATCATACTTTGTCCCAATTTTCCAAGAAATATGGAGATGTGATGCGTTTAAATCTTGGTTACTTACCCACTCTTGTTGTCTCTTCATCAGAAGCAGCAAAAGAAATCTTGAAGACCCATGATCTCAAAACTTGCAGCAGACCTCATTTAACTGGTACTGGCAAATTATCTTACAATTATCATGATATGGTTTTCACTCCTTATGGCAATTACTGGAGAGATGTTCGCAAGATCTGTGTTCTTGAATTGTTTAGTCTCAAGCGAGTTGAATCTTTTCGATTTGTTAGAGAAGAAGAGGTTTCTTTAATGATAGATTCAATTTCCAGATCTTGTTCTTCTTCTTCTCCTGTTGATTTAAATGAGAAACTTCTGTCTCTTACCTGCAACGTTCAATGTAGAGTAGCATTTGGTAAGAGTTTTCAAGAAAGAGGATTTCGCAATGAAAGATTTCAAGAAGTTATTCATGAAGCTATGGCTATGCTAGGGGGCTTTTTTGCAGCCGATTTCTTTCCATATGTCGGTTGGATTTTTGATAGAATCAGTGGTCTCCATTCCAGACTCGAGAAGACCTTTCAAGAATTTGATGAATTTTTTCAGAAGGTTATAGATGATCATATCAAGGAAGGAAGGAATAGTGGAGAAAATGAAGATATTACTGATGTTTTGTTGGAGTTGGAGAGATCGCAAAAGGAATCTGCTGATGGGATTCAATTCTCCAAAGATCATATTAAAGCTATTTTCATGGTATGCATATCATTCTTTCATTTCCATTTCTTATACCCCATTATATACAGGAACAAAAATATAATATAAATGTTATAAAAAAAATTGTTAAATAAAAGAACAATTTTTTTTTTTTTAAGAAGGGGGACAATTGCCGGTAGTATGTTAAGGAAATTATATATATATATAATAAAAATTTCAAAAATTAAGGGGGGCAATTGCCCCCTTGCTTTGTATGTGGCTGCGCCACTTTTTATATATAGTTTTAACTAACTAAATACTATTTTCATATTTCAGAATATATTTCTTGCTGGAGTGGACACTGGAGCAATAACTTCGGTGTGGGCAATGGCAGAGCTAATGAAAAACCCAAGGGTGATGAAGAAAGTACAAGAGGAAATCAGAAATAGTATTGGATCGAGAGGGAAAGTAAGTGAAAGTGACATTAACAAGCTTGGATACCTAAAAATGGTACTAAAAGAAACATTAAGACTCCATCCAGCCGCCGTACTACTAGCTCCAAGAGAAACAATGACAAAATTCAGCATAAATGGGTATGAAATATACCCTAAAACTAGAATCCAAATTAATGCTTGGGCAATTGGAAGAGACCCTAAGGTGTGGAAAAATCCAGAAGAGTTCTATCCAGAAAGATTTATAGATAATCATCCTATAGAATATAATCAGCAGAATACTTATGAAATGATACCATTTGGTGGAGGAAGAAGAGTATGTCCTGGTGTTTCTATGGGAATGACAATGGTGGAGCTTACAGTTGCCAATCTTTTATCTTGCTTTGATTGGAAATTGCCTAATGATATGAAGATTGAAGATCTCAACATGGAAGAGGCTTTTGGTCTTACAGTTCATAAGAAAGAACCCTTAGTGCTTGTGCCTGTTGGTTACCAACTTGCTTGATTAAATAAATGTTCTAATTAAATAAATGTTTTAATTATAGATTTGCAATGAAAGGGATTGTCTTTAGTGATAGATTTCATATGTTTATTTTGATGATTATGTAAGATAATGCATTATAATTTACTCAAAACGAGTTATGTACCTAAGCTTGTCAACTTTATTTTAAGCAAACCATGTATGTTTTCTGAATTTAACATATTCATGAGGTGATGTAAATGCAATAAGGTGATAATGAAATGTAATTTGGCATGGATTTCAAGATGTTAATTTGACTGTTGAGACAATAAAATATTCTTAAATCTTTAAGAACTTTCAGCACTCTTAGTTTGAAACCCTATTTAAGCATGGAATTAAAATCTCTCCATAATTGCATGTTTTTGGTGTTTATTAAACTAAGGATAATGCTTATAAACTGGATTTAAGTAGCATATAAAGTTTACTAATAGTTAAGTAGCACATAAAGAGATGAAGTAATACTTTCTAGTCTATTTTGTGGGTGTTATAGTAATATTGGACTTATCACTTATTTCCACGCCTTTAGGCTGCAATCCAATCAAAAATATAAATGAAGGAAGCTGAAAGAAATTACATCATTCCAACACCAAGATTCAGTCCCAGATAAGTCTTCCATTCTGAACCAAATGGAACAAAATATTTCAAATGAAAAAATATTTAAGAAAAATATCAGTATATTGCGTTCCTTTGAGAATTTGAGGGGGAAAAATACCCTCATTGACTACGAAACTGTGACAAAACTTATCACGACCACTACGAAACTGTTTATCTTAAGAGATAACGGGAAAAAAATAAGGAGTAATGACTCCATGTTAAATAAATAATGTTTCCTTAATTATTTAAACCATTTATTAAATACCCATAAGTACATTTTAGTAAATAAATAATGTTTCCTTAAATACTTAATTAAAAAGTAACATTTTGTTTCTTTTGTAATGTTTAATACAAATTCAAATTATTTGGAGAATTCAGGCTATATTTGGTAAGCGGTAATGAATTATAATGTATTAAATAATATAATGGATTAATAAATATAATGTAATTGAGTGCAATTGTGATTATATTACTATATTTGGTTTGAAAATGTGAGTAAAAAATGGTTGGAAATCTCAATGTGTGATGCCTATATATGGCTTGATCAATCAAATGGCCATAATTTGATAATCAAGGTTTTTTTTTTATCAAATGGCCATGATTAATCCACTTGTTTACTTATAATTGGTTAAATTTATTTTGTTGTTAAATTTTTACCAATATTATTCCAAAAATATTATTTAGGATATTTTTAAAATTTCAGCACAAAACAAGTTTGTTTAGGTATATTTCAGAATCTAGAATTAAATTACCAGTCCGAAAGTTAATTTTTTCGGATTTATTCAAAAATGGATTTTTTCACTTTCAAAAAATTTATTTACTTTTTTTTAAGAAATTTTATGCTATTGGAATAATTTTTCTGACATCTATAAAATATTTTATAACCAATTAAAGTTTGGTTAACATTTTACGGTTCTACTATTCAATTTTATTTTTTACTTTTGGTGACTTAAATTGCTTCATTTTTTATTTCAAATTATATTACTGAATTAATCATTAATAGTATTTTTTAGTGGTACAATAAAAATTTTACAGTCTTCTATGACCATCGGATGCTACTATTCACCCAGGTATCACCGCATATTACCGAAAAATGCTACTCTTAATAAAAATCTTATATTAAAAAATACAATTTCATATAAATGACAATTATACTAAATTTAGAAGAATAGAGTTTAATTTTAAAAAGAAAAATATAATAAAAAATATTACAAAATATTATGAATTAAAAAATACATCTGTTAAGTGAAATTTTCGTTTCTTGGTCATTTTAATGAAGATCTTGACTGATGTACTCATCTTCTACTGGAAATGTTTTGATTGTTTTTTGTTTTTTGGTTTAATCATGGTGGATTTGACTGCAAATCTGAGTGATACATTTGCCTTACGAGTAGATACAATGGGAGAAAATGTTGGTTTTCCTTTAGTTACTGCACCTTTATCAGGCAACAATTACTTAACATGGAGCATTGCAATTCAGATTTCATTAGTTGCCAAATATAAATTAGGTTTTATCGATGGCACTAAAAATAAACCTAATGAATTGAGCGCATCTTCTTGAAATGGAGAAAATTTGATTATTTAGTCAAATCTTGGATTTTAAGATCTCTTTCAAAGGATTTGGCTGAACATTTCTTGTATTGCTCTACAACTAAGATTCTTTGGGATTAATTGGAGGAAAGATTCAGTGTTAGTAATGGTCCAAGAGTTTTCCAGATCCAAAGAAAAATTAATTCTATTGAGCAGGGCAACATAGATTTGACAGTTTATTTCAACAAATTATCGAAGCTCTGGGATGACCTCAATCGAATTAAACCATTACCTTTTTGTGATTGTGAAAAATGAACTTGCAATGTTAATAAAAGACTTAAAGAAATGGATCCGAGTAATCATTTAATTCAGTTTCTGATGGGATTGAATGAGTCGTATGAAGCAGTGAAGAATCAGATTTTGATGTTAGAACTTATACCAACTGTTAACAAGGTTATTCGATGATTCAGACTATTGAATCATAGAGATAGGTTCATAAGGTTCTTGAAGATTCTTTGGAGACTAGTGTGATATTGGTAAAGAGTAATGATAAGTCTAAAGGAAACTGGAAGAAGAAAGATAATAACAAGAAGGATGATCGGTTTTGTGATTTCTGTAAGGCTACAGGGCATGTAAGGGAGACTTGCTTCAAACTAATTGGTTTACCTGATTGGTAAAAAGATCTAAAAGGAAAGAGGAAGAAAAGTTTGGCTAAGGCTTAAGTGAACATGGTTGAGTCACTAGTTGATGTAGCTGTTGATGACAAACAACTATGGATGGCATAATTTATTAAGCAGGAAATGGCAAAAAATGAAAACAAGTTGCTAGTGATACTTTTGTCAATTTTACTCATACACATGTCAGTGACTTTGCAGGTATGATGAATCAATCTTACCTCAATGACACTCCTAAACTAAAGTACTGGATTATAGACACAAGAGCCACTAATCATATTTATGCCAATCCAAAATTTTTCCAAAAACTCTTTACATTGCCTATTCCTACTTCTGTATATTTGCCTTATGGGCGTATTACTAAAGTAACTTAAATTGGTCCTTTAATATTGCATGATCAAATCATTCTCAAAGAAACTCTTTTCTTGCCTTCTTTTAACTAAAATATTCTCTCTGCAAATAAACTTACCCCATTTAACTTAGTATTTTTCTCTGTCTATACTGATGTGTCTCTTGCAGGACCTGAAGAGTAGAAAGGTCCTTGCCGTGGGAAGAGTTTCAGGCAGTCTCTATATACTAGATAATCTTTTTTTCATCAAAAATTGTAAAGGAGTATAACTCTTTTGTTTCTTTGAATAAGACTGAGTTATTAGCTTCATCTCAATCTCCTACAATTACTTGTAGTTCACATCATGTTTCTTCTCGTTGTATTGATGTTACCAAAATTAATAAAATTGATTCCTTTGTGTCTATATGGCATTTAAGGTTGGGTCATCCTAGTGATTTTATTTTGCATCATTTATCTTTTATGTAAAAAAATTTTAATTCTTCTAAGTTGTATCCAGTATGCCCTTTAGCCAAACAAACTCATTTGTCTTTTCCTCTTAGTCCTATTCATAGTACTTTTATATTTTAGCTACTTCATCTTGATATATGGGGACCTTAGAAAAGAGTCTTTAATTGGGGCTTATTATTTTCTTACCATAGTTGATGATTACAATAGATGTGTTTGGACTTACCTTATGCAGCATAAAAGTCAAACTTATTATTTATACCATCATACATTAGTTTGTTAATCTGATTCGTACTTAGTTTGCTGCCCAAATAAAATCCATTCAGACTGATAATGGCTTGGAGTTTATGAGTGCTAAATTTCAATCTTTCCTTGTTGACTTGGGTGTTATACATCAATGGAGTTGTTTGCACACTCCACAATAAAATGGAGTTATGGAAAGGAAATATAAACACTTACTTCAAGTGGCTAGGGCCTTACTGTTTCAGGCTAATTTGTCAAATATTTTCTAGGGAGAATCGATTCTTCATGCCCTTTCCTTTTTAACAAGCTTCCTACAAGGTTACTTTTTTGGAAAACACCTTTTGAAATCTTGTATGGAAAGTTACCTGATTATTCTCTTTTGAGAGTTTTGGTTCACTTTATTATGCTACTAATGTTTCTCCTCAAAAGAACAAATTTAGTCTTTGATATGTTGCTTGTATTTTCTTGGGTTATTCATCAGGTGTTAAAGCTTACAAGCTATACAATATGAAGACTATATAGGTGTTTCTAAGCAGAGATGTGATTTTTCATGAAGAAGTTTTTCCTTGCTTTGTAGACACTGCTATTTCTAATTCTGCAAGTTATATCTCTTTACCTCTGCCAATAATAGATCTATTTGAAGATGATATTCCTACCGAGTCTTGCAATCCTATTGATGATGTTAATATTAAGGAAAGGAGAGGTGTTTTTACTATTTCAGCAGAGGATGTTCTTAATGATGCAGTAGCTAATGAAGATGTTGATAAGGTTCTTTCCACTTCAGTTGAGACAACTAGACATAGTGTTCAAACTACACGAAGGCCACAATGGATGTCATATTTTGTTTCTAATGCTGTTGTTCAATCTTGCATTTCTACTTTACCTTCTACTATTAATGCTTATGGGGTTCTAGCTTTTCCTTTTGCTGTTCCTTCTTATTTTACTGCTTCTCACGCTTTTTTTATGGGTCAATTAGATACTGTTAAGAAGCTTAAATCTTATCATGATGCAAAGTTAAATTCTCATTAATTAGGTGGTTGAAATGCAAGCGGAGTTAGATGCTATAGACAAGAATCAAACATAGGAGCTAACTTCTCTTCCTGCTGGTAAGGTTGCTATTGGTTTAAAATGGGTTTTCAAGTTAAAATTAAAGGCTGATGGGATTATAGAAAGATACAAGGTGAGGTTGGTAGCAAAAGGATATAATCAGATAGAAGGGATTGATTATACAAAGAGTTTTTCTCCAGTTGCCAAAATCGTAACTGTGTGTGTTTTTTTGGCTTTAGCTGCAGCGAAACATTGGTTTCTTTCTCAATTGGATATTAACAATGCCTTTCTTCATGGCTTTATTGATGAGAAATTATATATGAAGCCTCCGAAGAATACACTAAAGCGGCACCGAATCAAGTATGCAAGTTACTTCGATCACTATATGGCTAGCTTAAAACAAGCATCTTATCAATAGAATGTTGAGTTTACTTTTTATTTGCATAAACTTGGCTTTCATCAATCTCAGGCTGATCTTTGCTTGCTTATCTTTATTGATCATAGTGATTTCTTGGCTTTAATTATCTATGTTAATGATGTGCTGATAATTGGTACTTTTGATGAATTGATTGATCAAGTTAAAGCTTCCTTGCATGCCACTTGCATTATTAAAGATATTGGATAGGCAAAATACTTCTTAGGATTAGAGATTGGCCAGTCAGATAATTGACTTTATGTTAGCCAAAGAAAATATATTCTGAATTTGATTGCAGATGCAGGATTGATAGGTGCAAAACCAATGGTCACACCATTGCCTAAAGGTCATTACTTAATTGCTGATTAGGTTGAACTTTTTGTTGATCTAACTCCTTATAGACAGCTTATTGGTCGATTACTCTATCTTAATTTTATAAGACCTGATATTACATATTCGGTTCATCAAATTAGTCAATTTGTTCAAGCACCTAGAGATTCTCATTGGAATGCTGCCATGCATGTTCTTAAGTATTTGAAAAATTGTCCTGCTACTGGTTTGTTTTATTCTTCCCATAATTCTCTGCAATTGGATACTTATAGTGATGCTGATTAGGCTGTTTGTCGGGATACACGAAGTTCTATTACTGGATTTTATATTTTCCTTATTTTTTCTCTTATTTTTTGGAAATCAAAGAAATAAAGGACCGTTTCTCGTTCTTCAGTAGAGGTAAAATATAGAAGTCTTGCTTCTACTGCTTGTGAATTTCAATGGTAGCTTTATTTGTTACAAGATTTCCATATTTCTCCTTCTTTACCTATTTTTTTATGGTGTACAACTAGGCTACCATTCATATTACCCAGAATCCTATCTTTCATAAATGAACCAAGAACTTAGAGATCGATTGTCACCTGGTTCGGGATAAGATTTTTACAAAATTTCTTCCTGCTCCTCTTTTTAATCATTTTTTTTATCTAAGTTAAGCCTTTTTCAACTCAATATGGCTCCAACTTGAGGGGGGATGAAGATTATATTTATATGTTTCTATTTATTTAGTAAGGGTAGTATAGTCTTTTTGTATAAGCTGTATATATAGAAACTTTAACACATGTGTTATGTGTGATATGAAAATTACTTTCTTTATCTTTCTTTTCTCTCACTTTCTGTTTTGAGAGTTTCTTCAATAATTGCATGGACCTACTACAAATAATCATAATTAATAGTTGAAAATTAAAAATAATTTTTCTGACAATTTTGAATTTTTGGATTTCAAACTAGCGAATTTTACCTCCAGAGTTAGAAGTATATCGAAAAAAGTCGGATTGATCCAAAATTTTAAATATGATTTAGTTAATATTTTTACATAATTTTAGACTTATTTTGGTGGTAAAATAATAATTAAAATATGCATCCAATGAGAGGATGACAAGTGGCTTAATATAAACCAATAGATTGAAAGTAAATAATTTTATCTTGGCCCTCCATTTAAATCCACTAAAAGATAAAATAGATATATGCGGAAATTTTTCCAAAACACTACAAAAATCAGCCATTTCTCCATTTTCCTCACTTTGGCAAATTCTCCAATGGTTTTCTCCTGCCATTTTCTTTCTTCAAAGCTTCTATTTTCCATCATATTTGTAACCTAAATTTCATCTAGATTTCATAAAAACTATCCTTTCCATCTTAGATAAAGGATTGAACAAAATCAAGTTTGGAAAGCATATGAATTTAGTGAGAGAAAATCATCCAAGTACATAAATTTATGTATTTTGGTTAGAATTAATTGTGAAATTTGATAGGTTATTATTTTTATGTGATTTTGGATGAAAAATTAAAGAGAAATTCGTGGATATCCATTATGTACAATCCAGTTTAGGTGAAGAACAAGAAGAGGAGAACGAGAAAAGAAAAGAAAAAGAAAAAGGAAAAGAAAAGGAGAATTGAAGAAAATCAAGTGAAGTGAGGTATGTGGATACCTAAACTAACTTATTTCATGAAAACCTAGATTACGTAATTTAGGGATTTTTGTGTAGATTATGTCTAAATTTAAATTAATGAAACTAAATGTCAAATAATGAAATTGGCATGAAAAAATTGCATGAAAGAATTATTAAAAGTATGAAAATATAATTGGAACCTATTATGTAACTTAGAGTTCATGTATGTAATGCGATCTATAATTTGATTTAATGATAAATTAATATAATTAAAGGATAAATAATGTGGTAGGTGAAGCCAAATATATGAAAATATGGTTAAAAGGGGTACATTAGTTTTGAAACATATTATGTAAGTATGTAAAATTAAGGTTACGTAAAGAATTAAATTTATTTAAGGTTAGAATCATGTTAAATATGTATGAAAAACATGGTAAGAATGTGTTTTGTGAATTAAATAAATTTATATATGTGGGATATAATAGTTGCTGAATGGTATTGGTATGGTTTTTTATGAGATAAATATTGAATAAGGTAAATTAAAGCTAGTTATGAGTAATTTACATCCTAAAAACATAATGGGAACTATGTATGGCATGAAAAGAAACTTGTATGATGCAATGTTATGTATGGACAAATGGTATATATGACCTAATTAGTATTATCATGATGATCTATCCATGAAAATGAATTTACATGATAAATGAGTGAAAATGATGTACATTGTGTGAAAGTTAATAGATAAATAATGTGAAAATATGAGAAATTGCGAAATATTGCTTTATGTGGATGCTGTGAGAATAGTTTTGCCCTTAGTATTTAGTAGCAAAGCCAGAAGTAGGATATAATTGGCTAGCCATAGTGACATTCACCGTAGTAGCGAATCATGGTGACTCGCATTAGTAGACCAAAGGCAGATCCACACCATAAGTATGAGAAAAGAATAAGAAAAGATGAGAAAAAAGAAATAAATATGATAATTATGTAATTATTAACCTATGGGGTCCAACCCCACGTATCCAATTCGAGAGTTTCATTTCTACTGAACTGCTAGGGGCAAAATTAAAATAATAATAATAATATGGCAATAAATCGAAGAAAATAGTAATAATGAATAAAAATGAAAATTAAGGATTAAAATGGATGAAATATGGCTAAATGGCTGTTTTAAGTGTAATATTGTCAAAAGATGGTGAAATTGTAGTAAAAAAGGGTAAAAATGAAATTATGAAATAAATTAAGTAAAAGAAAGGTAAATTTCTAATTAAATAAAAAAGTTGTGAAATTAGGGAGTAAATTGAAATTTTAGTACATAAATGAATTAAAGGACTAAAATGAAAGAAAAAGTGATTTATAGGCTAGAATGGTAAAAGTATGGTGAAATATGCTTAAAAAGGCGAAATTAGGGACAGACAATAATTATGGCAAAAGATGGGACTTTAGAGGTATAAAGTTCACTTTGATAAAAGATGGAACCTAGATGTCATTTTGATTCGAAATGGGACCTAGGTGTCATTTTGATAAATGTTGGGACCTAGATGTAACTATAACAAAAGATAGGGACTTAAGCTTAGTTTTGTCAAAAGATTTAACCTTTAAGGATAAAAATGTAATTTCACTTTAAGTCATATATGTTAGTAAAAAGTGTGAAAATTTTAATGCAACAATAAGTAATTGTGACAACTAAAATAATTAATTAAAGAATAATAGTAAAATTAAAAAGTAATTTAATTTCTGTGTAGTACAGTAAAATTTATTAGTCGAGTACCCACCACTAAGCTATATGCTTAGCGCATGATTGTTTGTTGCGCGTAGGGATAGGTATATAGAATCACGATCGTGAGATGAATTGAAGGAGGAAGCCGGTTTTTAAAGTAGTGTTTATTATCTTTTGTATGTATACTATTTAAGATAAAAAAAATATGTATTTAAATTGTGACTTATGGCACCAAATGTATTATGACATCTATATATACTTAATGGATGGCAAAGTAAAGTGTAAGTATGTGTAGTTATGCATATGTTGATGGTTTATACTTATGATGGATGTGATGAAATATATAAGTGCTTATATTGTTATTTGGAGTATTGGAGTTGAAGGTTGAATATTGGGAGTATGTTTTTGAACTTTTGTAGGATGGATATGTTAAAATTATCACTGTTATGCTGTTTAAATTTTTACCAAATGAATAGTACTTTTTGACCAAATAAATAGTGATTTTGCGATGATAACCAATTGGCACATAATGGGCCATCAAATTGATATTTAAACCTATCCTTAAATTGCATGGAAATTGATAAAGCATGACTTGTCTTTATCTGAGATAAAGAGAGCTAGTGGCTGGAAGATCCGATCGGATGATAGAACCTGCAAGATGGAGTGCCCGGTCAGACCCGGGCGTCAACACTCTGAAGCTTAAGTTAGTAGCTTTTAGAGATAGAGTATTTAGAGAGAGAGTCTCACATATTCAATATTTGGAGCCATTGTATTTTAGGCTATTTATAGGAGTTCTTTGGGAGGGGTACTTGAGTACCTTGGGACGTGATAACTAACATTGGAGTAAGTGTGCGGTGATGTGACAGGGAGCAGGTGGAAGGTATGGGCACTTGCTTGTGTTAGTAGACTAAACAGGACAGGGCATTCCATCAGTCCGATCGGACACCGCGCCTTTATGTCTTGTCTTCCAGCTCTTGCTTTATCCTTTTTGTTGATAGGCTTTGGGCCTTGCTGAGCATTGTTGGGCCAACCTGATTGGGCTTTGGAGATGTTTTTTTCATAGTTATCACTTATCCCCCCTCCAAAGGGTCCGATCGGGCGATTTAAGTCTTTTGGCGGGGTTTTTAAATTTTCAGGAGGCACCCATTTGAAGAGACGTGTCCATTCATTTGATACAACTGTTTTGCATTTAATGTTGTGCGTGTTTCTAAAATGGCGCTTCACTCTTCATAACCGTAGTAACTGATCAAGAACACGTGGCGTCCATCCAACGGGTAAGCGTTTGTAGTATTCTAGAAGCTTTTTGACTATAAATAGGCAAGTTTGAGGGGATTTTTCTTCACTTTTCAGCAATCCTTAGCAAAAATTTGCTAAACTTTCTTTGTGAACTTGCTATTTGGAAACCCTTACCAAAAACTTCCTGAGGAAAACCCTTTAAATTTTGGAGATTCTCAGAGTCTCTGCGAGATTACCCAAGTAAGTAAACAATCCCTGCCTTTGATTTTCTTTTTCATTCATCACATATACTCTTTACTTCTCCCCCTCCACCAAAAATGGCTTCAAGCAGTAGTCAGCCAATAGATAGAAGTTTCCTTGAGGATTACAAGAATCAGGAGGCTCTTGCTCATCCTTCGCAATTGACAAAAGAGGAAGTGGCGAGAATTCCTCTTTAGTATCATTTTCCTGCAGAAGTGTCAGTGATGGCCTATCCGAATTCCATGGCAGTGACAGAGGAGCCTTTTGGTCGTGAAAAGAATGAGTGGTTCATCTGCCATTTGTGGAGTTTGGATGTAGGGATGAGGCTTCCCTTCGGTGCATTTGAAGTGGCGATTCTTAAGGGTTATGGAATTGCCCCTAATCAGTTGCATCCGAACGAATGGAGGACCGTGGCCTGCTTTAAAATTCTGTGTAAGATAGAAGCGGTGGATCCAACTCTGGATCTGTTCACTCATTTCTTTTACATATCTAGTCAGAGTGACGGGTCGGAGTACTTTCTCACCAGTCGACAACATCGAAAGCTCTTCACAGTTCCTTCCTCAATTAAGGGCTTTAGGGAGAGGTACTTTTTAGTGGGGATGGCAGGTGGATTTGGCTAAGCCAGTTGGAAGGAGCAACCATCTTGAGGGATCATGCTGTCGATCAGTCCATTTACGAAAATGACATTAAAAAACTGATGGCCGCGATGGCAAGGCATAGAAGACCCTACGACTCCAGCTATCTCCTCAGTACACTGTATGGGTCTTCTAGCTCCGAAGCTAGCGAAAGTGCAGAACGTGAGCACTATAGTTGAGTGAGGGAGAAGGGCATATATTTTTCCAATTCATATATTGCATGCGCATTTATTACATGTATCAAATTTTAAACGAAATACTTATCTTTATTTTGTTTTGTAATACAGTTGCAAGTGAAATGGCGAGAGGAGAAGAGGCTACGAAGCAACTAGCCGATCAGGCCAAAGCCAAAAGGGAGGCCGACCGTTTGGCTAAGGAGGAAAGAAGATCTAAGAAGAGGAAGATATTCCCTGCCTCCGAGGTTCAGGCTTTCAAGAGTGCAGCAAATGCTCCTGCTCCTCCTGCTGCTGCTGCTGCGACTTCATCTCCTGCTGCCACGGTTATTCCCATGACCCATCCTCTCTTAACCATTTTAGGACTGGCATTGCCCCCACCAATCGTGGAAGGACAGCATCCACTGAGCCGACTGCAACTGAGGGACGAATCTGACTAGGAAGAGCCACAACCATCCCTAATCCTCCGTTCGTCTACTGAGCAAAAGGAGGCATCAATAGATGAGGTAGTGTAGAGGAAGATCGAAGAGGTAGCCAAGAAGTGGGCTGCTGAAACTATAGCTGCTGTGGATGCTCGGATCACAGCAAAAGGCAAGGAGATAGCTTAAGGCAAACCAACCCGACAACCTCCAGGGAGAGCTCAAGAAAAGCGAGGTCCTTCCCTCGACGTCATTCTGAAGGAGCAGTTTGGTGAAGATTGGTCGGTAATCAATAGGGCCATACTGTCCTTCATTTGCTAGGGCCTCACTCAAGAGAGTGACTTCAAAGCAATGACAGAGCTCAACCTTCTCTCCCGAGAGTTCGGGTTATTTCAATAGCAAAGTTTGGAGGTAATACTTGCCTTCTCCTTCTCTTTTTTTTAACGATATTTTCTCTTTTCATAGCTAATCAAAAGAGGGATTTGCATACACAGCATGGCGGCCTATGCCTAATCGAAGTGGGAGGATGCCGTTCGGCAGAGAAGGGAAGCTGAAGTCGCTAGTGATGCAACGAAAAATGATGCTTCGCTCTTAAGGTCTGAGGTAGAGGAGCTGAAGAGGAAAAAAGCCTGATTAGCCCAAGACCTCAAGGCTTGGTAGAGCGAGGTGGACCATTTGAAGGGAGATATGATGTGCCTTGTTGCTGATAGTGCTTTGTGCAAGAAGTATGAGGAGAAGGTGGGCAGGCTGAGGGGTGAATGCTCAAAACTTACAACTAATTGCCTTAAAGCTAATACAGATAGAGATAAGGCCAACACAGATAAGGATAAGGCTCTATCTAAAAGCGACCTCTTTCGGGCAGAAAGGAATTCTCTAGAGATAGATCTTTAGGAGAAGGAGGCATCTTGGCACAAGAAATTGGCGAAAGAGCTGGATGCTCAGAAGGAGGAGGTCCTTGATCAGTTAGGCGAGACCCAAGAGAGGCTGCTAACTCGGTTAATTCATATAGCTAGGTAGCATTTCCCTGAAGCTGATCTTGATTGGATGGAGGACCTAGGGGTTCTTTCCGATCCTCCCTCTAGCGATGATGAGAAGGAGGCCCCTTCGATTGGAGAGACTGAAGGAATGGTAGAGGAAGTACCTTTAGCATCACAGGCAAGCGTTAGTTTGCCTACTGAGTCTAAAGTCTCTTCTGCCAATAGAGCTTGATGTCATTGCCCCTTTACCAATGGAGCCTGAAGTTATCGTCACTCTGCCAGCGGATCCTGAAAATGCCCAACTTTCTGTTGAGACTACTGTAGAGCCTGTTGCCGAGCTGAACGCTGTAATAGTAGAGATTGTAGTTATAGAGGCTTAGGCTTTTTATTTCCTTGCAATTTTTTCTTTGTAATAGTTTTCTCCTTTCCTTGTAACTTATAAAGATTCCTCATATATATAAAATTTAGTTTGCCTTTCAATTGTTCCTTCATACTACAATTCTCATTTTGAGTAAGATTTGTTATAAAATTAACTAAGTGGAATAAATAAAAACCTTCATGGAGAATGTACAAAATCAGCCAAAGCGAGTATATAAAATTAGACATGGAGAATATGAAAAATTGACTAAGTAGAATACTTCCTGAATCATAAGATGCTTTTCAAGCATTGTAGTACACAACTCTTTAGGATCAATGATAGTTTGATCCGATTGAATTTAAAAGATAAACCTTTCATTCAGGCGCGAGTTGTGACAGATTTATCGTGTTAAGTGCAGTAGGTGACTTTTCAGTTTTTGATTTGATCGAAGTATTATCCGATCGAATATAAATATCGACTATTCGTTGGAGAATCATACATTGTTTTGAGGATTTAGCAATTTCGTACATTAAGTACTGAGGAGATATAACTGACTCAATCGTTGTCCTTCACATTTTGGGTTCAGGATAGATGTCGAACCTAGCGAATGAGTTAGTGGAGATTAAATGGAGGCATCTCGCATCTTTGGTTCGGGAATAACGTCGAACCTAGTAGACTAACTTATGATAGAGAAAAGCTTTTGCATTTTGGGCTCAGGATAAGCATTGAGCCTAGCGAGGGAGCTGAAATTATAATGGAGAAATCTTTCGTATTTTGGGCTCGAGATGAGCATTGAGCCTAGCAAATAATCATCCCTCAATTTTGATCGAACGAACTATGACCGGCAGTCGGGATTTTTGTAGAATGGAGTAAAACAAATGACCTACAAACAAATATCAAAACTAACAAACAAATAAATGAAAACATACCTTTTTCCAAAGATGAAAAAAAAATGGAGAAAATTTTCTTTTTTGAATGTGAATTTGATGCATGATTATACATGATACTTCTTGAGTACTTTGATATTCTAGCTTCTAGAAATATCTGACCCTTCGAGGGTTCTGAGTCTATACGTACTAGAGCTTAGAACCTTGGAGATTTCATAGGGGCCTTCCCAATTTGGCATTAGCTTCCCAACTCCGGCATTTCCCGAGCTTATATCTGCCTTTCTGAGCACTAGATCACCCACGTTGAAGGTTCTTGGCCTTACTTTTGTGTTATGGTATCTAGCTATTCTTTGTTTGTAGGCAGCAATTTTGGTGTAGGTGTTTTCTCTCCTTTCCTTAATCAGGTCCAAATCTTGGCATCTATCCAGGATGTTCATCCGATTGGAATAGAATGCTGACCGATAAGATGAGAGATCGATTTCTATGGGTATCATTGCCTCGGAGCCGTAGACAAGAGAGAATGGCGTTTGATGAGTGTTAGCTCTTGGAGAGGTCCTGTAAGACCATAAGATGCTTTGCAGTTCTTCAGTCCAGTTGCCTTTTGCCTCACCCAATCATTTCTTTAAGCCTTCCAAGAGTGTTCGATTGGAGACCTCGGTCATTTCATTGCTCTGAAAATGGGTGATGGAGGTGAACTTAAGGCTAATATTTAGTTTTTGGAAAAAGTTTCTGAAGATTGAGCTATCGAATTGCTTGCCATTATCTGTAATAAAAATATTGGGTAAGCCATACCTACAAATGATGTCCTTCCATGCAAAATTTTTGACCTTCTCCCCTGTGATTATAGCTAGAGGCTCTGCTTCGATCTATTTGGAGAAGTGATCGATGGCAATAAGGAGGAACTTTATTTGCCTTTTCCCTTTGGGAAAGGGTCCTAGGATGTCCAGGCTCCATTGGTCGAACAACCAAGAAACTTCGATCGGCTGCTAGTCTACTATTGGTTGTCTAATGACTCTTCCATGGATTTGGCATTGCTGGCACATTCTTACTTTTTCTTGAGCATCTTTGAAGATGCTTGGCTAGAAGTATCTAATTTGGAGTACTTTCCTTGCCATGGCCCTACTAGCCTTATGTGCTCCGCGAATGCCTTTATGGATTTCCCTTAGGATATAGTCTCCTTCCTCCTCCGTCACGCATTTGAGCCAGGGGTGACTGAAAGCTTTTTTTGAACAATTCACCATTAATAATAGAGTAATTCAGGGATTTTCGAGATACATTTTGGGCTTTCGCTTTATCTTCAGGTAATTGCCTTGTTTGCAGGTATCGCTTGATGGAGCTCATCAACGTTTCTTGAGCTGGTTCAATTTCTATCATTTTTGGTTCATCTAAGGAGGAGGTCGGTTGCTCAATGATGGTTATATTTTCTTCCACCATCCCTTGTTTGGAAGCAGATATTTTGGCGAGCCAATCGGCAGCTAAAGTTTGATCTCTTGTCACCTTCTATAAGATCCATTCGGATCCATATTCTTCCAGCATCTTGAGTGCTGCCTTGACCTTTGCCATATATTGTATCATGTTAGCTTCTCTAGCCTCAAAGGTGCCTAAGACTTGGCTCGTCACAAGCTGGGAGTCACTTTTGATGATGACCGACTCCGGTCGGATGGCATGGAGCAGTCTCAGCCCTTGCAGAAGCGCCTCGTACTCTACTATATTATTTGAAATTTTAAAGATGAGTTTTATTACGTACCTTATGACAATGCCCAAGGGGCCCATTATTACGATGCCTACGCCTCTTTGGTTGTCATTTGCAGCTCCATCCATGATCATTTTCCATTTTACAGGTTGGGATCGACTAGTTACTTCTTTGCCAGTAAATTCAGCGATGAAGTCCGCCAAATCTTGAGCCTTGATTGCTTTTCTGGGTTCGTACCTCACATCCCACGATTGGAGCTTGATTGCGCATCCCACCATTTTTCCCTCCAAGTCTAGGGTCTGGAGAATTTTTTTGATTGGTTTACCCGATCGGGCCACTATTATGTGTGCTTCGAAATATTATCTTAGCTTCCTTATGCACATCATGAGGGCAATGATGAGTTGCTCAACTGGACCTTTCTTGAATTTTGGGACCCTAAGCACTTGGCTCACATAATAGATGGACAGCTGCTGGGTTCCTTCTTCCCTGACTAGGACAACTGCAATAGCTTCACCAGAAGTTGACAAGTATAAATACAAACTATTACCTGGAAGTGGTCGGCTGAGTAACGGTGGGTTAGTGAGGAATTTCTTTAGTTTATCGAAGGCTTGCTGGCAGTCGGTATCCTAATTGAAAGCTTTATTCTTCCTCAATTTTTTAAAGAGGGAAGGGCACCGTTTGGCTGAAGAGGAGATGAACCTTCCAATAGCTGTTATTCTGCCATTCAGCTTTTGAATGTCCTTCATACTGCTCGATGGTTGCATCTCCAAGATTGCCTTTATTTTATTGGGGTTGGCTTCAATGCCCTTTTGGGAGACCATAAAGCCCAAAAATTTTCCTGAGGGGACCCCAAAAATGTACTTCTTAGGATTGAGCTTCATCCGGAATTTATTTAGCGTGTTGAAGATCTTTGCTAAATCGGTAGGATGTTCTTTGGGGCTTTTGCTTTTGACGATCATATCATCCACGTAGCCTTCCACATTTTATTCGATCTGATATTTGAAAATCCTATTCATCAAACGCTGATATGTGGCACCTGTATTTTTCAATCTGGACGGCATGGCCTTATAGCAAAAGGTGCCATCATCCGTGATGAAGCTGGTCTTTTCTTAATCCAACAACCATATCATGATTTGGCGGTATCCAGCATACGCATCGAGGATGGAGTAGATGGCATGACCAGCAATGGCGTCCACCACTTGGTCTATACTTGGCAGGGGGTAGTTGTCTTTCGAATATGCTTTGTTAAGGTCTATGAAGTAGACACACATTCGCAGCTTCCCTAACCTCTTCTTTACCAGAACAATATTGGCAAGCCATTCGGGATAGTCAACCTCTCGGATTGTACCTGCTTTCAATAATCTATCTACCTCCTCAGAGATAAATTTCCTCCGATCGAGAGCATGCCTTTGTAACTTCTGACTGATCGGCTTGTAAGCTGGATCCATATTAAGTTTGTAGGTGATCACGTTGGGGTCGATTCCAATGATGTCTTACGACTTCCAGGCGAAGGATGCCTGGTTGATCATCAAGACTTGCATGAAGGCCTCCTCGACCTTCGTATTCATGCTGGTGCCAATTTGAACGGCTTTGCCTTTAGCAAGTGTCCTTATCTTGACTTCCTCCGCAGGATCCATTCTCCAATCCTCCGCCTGCTCAAATTGCTCTAGCCCTGGTTCTACCAACATGGCTTATTTATAGTGCTTGATAATGGCAATATAGGCCTCTCTCGATGCCTTTTGGTCACCTCTTAGGATGGCGATGCTTCCCCTAGTCGGGATTTTCATTACCATGTAACAGATGCTGGTGACAGCTCCAGTTTGAAAGAGTAAAGGCCTGCCAAAAATAGCTTTATAAGCAAAAACCATATCAATAACCATGAATGTTACCTTGCAGGCACGGGTGAGGGCTTCTTGGCTGAGCTCGGTGAATAACTCAATCGATCCTACCACCGGCACTGTAGCATTGCCTAGTCTGATCAGTGGTGTGGCGTTCGGCTTGAGCTCTTCGATCGGCAACCCCATTGCTCTGTAGGCTTGTAGAGTGAGCACATTTATAGCGCTTCCATTGTCCATCAGTATCCTCTTTACATTGAAATTATTGATCCGCAGCCTGAAGACAAGGGCGTCTTCGTAAGGGAACATTACATCTCGTGCATCCTTATTGGATATGGTGACTAGGGCTCGCCATTCGGATGTCTGGGAGATATAGACACCTTTTCTCTTTCTTTTTCTAGAGAGATCCTCTCTATAGGATGACCTACCAGTGATCATGTTTATGACATCGTCGTAAGGTCGGCGTAGATCCGCAGTCTTTGGTTTTTTTGCTCGTCCTTATCGTTGTCGTCAGAATCATCTTTCTTAAGGTTCGACTGTCTACAGGGACTTGGCCCTCTATTCGGACCTACAAACCTCTTGAGTTACCCTCTTTGTAAGAGTCTCTCAATTTCTTCTTTCAGCTGGTGACATTCATCGGTTGTGTGATCGACATTCTTGTGGAACTTGCAGTACTTATTATGGTTCGAGTCCTTCTGCTCTTCTTATCCATCTTCTTGGGCCAATTCACCTTTGGTGATTTTCCTTGACCCACATCCATACTTGTGCGGGATTGGTGTTGAGCGGAGTAAAAGTTCAAGCCTGCTTACCAATACCCCGATCGGACCTGAATCGTTCTGCCTCATTTCTTTTTCCCAAATTTCTCGAAGTGGAGGCTTTCTCGGGACTCCTTGCAATTCATTTGAATATTGGAGCGCTGTTGAATGACCGTCAGTCTGGGTACTGGAGCATGTCCATAACGTTGCTCCTTCTGCCTCGGCTGGACCTCAAGGCGTCATCCAGCTGAATGTGTTGTCTAGCTCTTTCTATTAGATCAAAAAAGCTAGTTGGCGGCCTTATTGTAATTGATTCAAATAATGGCCTATCAACAGTGCCGCTGGCTAAAGCGGTGGATGCCATCTCTACGCATACATTCCTTACCTCCGACATTGTGGTTTGAAATCTATCGATATATTCTCGAAGACCTTCATCGGTCCTTTGATAGAGGTTGCACAGGTTGCTCACAGATTTTGGCGGTCACGTCTGTACGATGAACCGTGTAATGAACAACTCCTTTAGTTGTCGGAAAGAGGTGATTGACCCTTGCGAGAGCTCGTGGAACCACGTGAGGGCATCTCTTCCCACGAAAGTAGGGAATATACTGCAGGCAATCCTTTTATCGTAGGTGTACACCTGTACTTTCGTTAGATATTATGCAAGATGAGTGGCCGGGTTAGTCTTACCTGTATACCTGTCCATTTTCATGTCTCTCCACTTGGTAGGTAGCTCTGACTCCGTAATTTCCCTCAAACATGCCCTTTTTGGAACCTGTCAAGCCAAACTGCTTGAGCTTCTACTTGAACCATTTGTCCTTCATGCTCATGGCTATTGAGGCAAATTCATCTCTCCGCCCCTTCATGCGGCTGTAATTTGGCATGCATATGAAAGATAAATCATCCCCAATGGGTGAAAGATCTACTAGGGATGTATGAAGAATCTCTGCTTGAGGAAATTATCCCCTTTCCCTTGTCATATCTACCTGGGGTTCTGGCCCCCAACCTTCTATTATCATGAGCGTTTGGCTCGTTGATGGAAATCCCCTTATTCCTTCTTCTTCCGAAGTCTTCGGCTATGAAATCCATTTCATGGCCTCTTTCAGAGGTCCTGGGCATTTTTCCCTTTTTTAGAGTTTGGACTATGCTCTTAGTGAAGTCACTAAGAATGGCACGCATGTCCCTAATAGTAATAGGGGTATCTTCTGATTGCTGCATGGCTACGTCGTTGAAATCTGGGAGGAGGTTACCCCTAGTAGGGGATCTGGGAGATCTCTCTCTTTTTTCTAAGGGTCTAGATCTGCCCTGGCTGTTGTGATTATACTCTCCACAAGCTGCATACTCATTGGATCTCGAACCTACCATTTTCTCTCAACGAGAGCACTAAAATGATAAAGCACGATTTGTCTTTATCTGAGATAAAAAGAGCTGGTGGCTGGAAGATCTGATCGGATGACAGAACCTGCAACATGGAGTGCTCGGTTAGACCCAGGCGTTAGCACTCCAAAGCTTAAGTTAGTATCTTTTAGAGAGAGAGTCTCAAATATTTAATATCTAGAGCCATTGTATTTTAGGCTATTTATAGGAGTTCTTTGGGAGGGGTACTTGAGTACCTTGGGTCATGATAACTGACATTGGAGTAGATGCGGTGATGTGACAGGGAGCAGGTGAAAGGTATGGGCTCTTGTTTGTATCAGTGGACTACACAGGATAGGGCATCCCATCAGTCCGATCGGACAACGCACCTTTATGTCTTGTCTTCTAGCTCATGCTTTATCCTTTTTGTTGATGGGCTTTAGGCCCTGCTGAGCGTTGTTGGGCCGACCTGACTGGGCCTTGGAGATATTTTTTCCGTAGTTATTAAAAATGAAATGAGAATTAAGTGACAATGACACAAATTAATGTTCTATTAATGACCCGATTATTATTAGTAGCAATGGGACCCAAAAGAGTATAGGGTATTACAAGCAAATATGTATTTTTAAGATACATAAAAGTGGAGTCAAGTGCTCCTTTTATAACAATCTTAAATCGGTTAATAACTGGCTTAAGTTTTTCTATAATATTCTCGAATAATTGAGAAAGCCGATGATGATTTTAGAACTTCCCCTCATCGGTGACTTTCTCTTTTACTATTTCTTTGGTACTTCACGTCCATTTCGATTGTTTTTTATAAGCTGATCATATTATTGATGAAAATTAAGTTGAACAGTATTACAAGTTAACATAGCAAAACTTCCAATCCTAGGACCATAGTGCAAATAAAATATTCTACCAAAAACCATAAATAGATCAAACAATTCTGAAGGATAGTGTGATCATTCGTGTCCCCTACTTAGAATTAACAGACCAGCAAAACCATGAAAGAGAAGCACACAGTCCCCCACGAAGCAAAGGTAATATGAAGGGATATCACATGGCATAAACATGAAGATCACGCAGCGGAAAAATAAAAATATTGATTATTCATGCCCCGCAATATACGACATAGAATCGAAACATGCAATTTTAAGGTTTTTTTTTTAAAACTTACAACCTTGGATGCCTTTAAAACTTGATTTTTGCTATGGCCAATAAATAAGATAGACTTATATACTTCTGAACTTGAACACCAATGCCAAAGGAGCTGCCTTTACGCCACTCCTCTCTATGCTCACACACACACTTGCAAAGATGGCTTAAAACTAGAGTGCTAGCTCTAATCTTTATGTACTAGCTATGGGATTTCAAATGAAGACACAAGATCTGATCTTGTTCTTCCTAAGGTTCACTAATGGCTGCCTAAAATCCAAAGGAAGAAGAAAGAATCCTTTTTCCTTGAGAGTGGCAGCACAAAGAGAGGAAATAAATTAACTTGAAAAATCATTTCATTAATTTATATCACTTAGTCAAAAATGGCATAAGCCATTTAGTCAAAAATTCACCACTTATTTAGGGGTGCACATGCCGAAATATACTAGGATTTTTCCTTTGAATTTCGGCTACACTTTCTCCTAATTAAGTGTTTAATTTTGACTCAAATGCTATTAGGATTTAATACTCAATTACCTTAATTACCCCAAGATAATTAATCAATTGACATTAAACCTAGTGAGCCGATTTTTCCCTCTCTCATGGACCAAGGTCCAATTAGACTTTTTAATACCCATTACATACATTGATCTGACTTTAAATAAAAAGCCTAAATTAATGTCCAATACTCTATTTTAAATATTTTAAGTCCAATACTTTGTGTGCGATCCTATAGATCCATTTAATATTGACAATGAATTAATAAATAATCCAAAAGCTATATATATTCTCTAGCAAGATATTATAGCATTTCAAATTAAATGAAAATGCAAATGGCATTTAGTGACCTAATGCAATTTTGCATAGTCCCTTACCCATAAATATCAGAATTAATATAAGGCATGGAACTAGTCATCCTTATATATGTACTAATTTCTTTCTTGATATTCCAGTGACATTGAACTCTCAGACAAATAATGATTATTCATTATTTCATCTCGATATAGCCATACACTTTTCAGTTCACTGATCAAGTGGCCAATGATATTTTCTCTCTTATCGAGAAGGGTAATCCCTTTACTTCTCTTATGCTCTCTAACATGAATTAGTGCATGCCCAATCATACTCATACTTGTCACCCTATTACGAGCACGTTAGGTATATATCAAAGTACACAGTAATTCATAAAGAGTTTTATAGAGATTTTAGGTTTAAGAACTCCGATGCAAAACTTGCACATGAAAAATACTTATAATTTGTATCATGTAGTGTTCTCATGAACGGATCGAATCCAGATACCATGTTCTTAAACATGTATCTATGATCTCTGATTGACACTCTAGTTCTTATGATCCATAAGACAAAACTTATCTTATCAGAGAGAGCGTACTAGTCTTAATTCATTTGTTATTCACATAACAGTAATTGACTAAGGATATTTAGAATGAAGTCTCAATTGTTTCAAGGTCTTACAACCATGTGCCTCACATATGATAACTTAAACTGAAACAATATTTTTGGATAGTTCTATCATTTGATATACACAGCAATACAATAAATAAAATTAAAGCCTCATTTATTAACTTAAATGTTTTATAACAATGTATTGGGATTAGAGCTTACACTAACATAATCAGCTATATATCTCAACCAAAGAATAAAAACTTATTCAACCGGGGTAATTTCTATACCGATGAAACTGAGATGAGCTTCCATTTTGCAGATGACAATTGAAAACATTTGCAAAAGTTTGAAGGTCGCACAAAAATCGAGTCTGGAAACATATTTTCTACGCAAAAAAGAATACCAGCAGCATGTAAACAGAGTTCTTTCACAAGGCAAAATACCAGCAGCATCTGAGAACATAAACATGGCCCATTCTTCAATACAACAATAAAATATAAATTATGTCTCCACAGAACAAACCCACCAGATTAGATCAGCATCCTTAACAGAGAGTAAATCAACAAAATCAACCTCCGTCTGCAAGATGAATTTGCAGAAAACCCAAAAAAAATGAGAACATTTGGCTGCTGCTGTGAGGATGCCACTTCTTTGGTTAATGTGTGTGTATGTATATATATATATATATATATATATATATATATATATATATATATATATATATATATCATGTAGGTAAATCTTATTTTGTTAGTTTAATTTGAGTTTCGAAATACTTTTGTACAGCTTAGGTAAGTTTTTGTCCCACTTGTTACCATCAAATTTGCTTTTCTTACAATTCTGCAATTTTCAATAGATGAGGTGAGTGAAAAAAGGTTTTTTGATTTTCTTTTCAATGTGCAATCATGAATGTTGTTGTTTTCTTTGAGCATCACTAATTGGGTTTGTATTACCCATCAGTCTGAATTACTTCCTGGTTTTGATGATTTATGTTTGGAAACTTTTCAATTATTATTTAATATACATAAAAACTGAATGCAAAAATATCAGCAAGCAGAAGATTTTGTATATCTATCTTTTGTGCTTGAAATTGGGTAGAAGTTTATTAAAGTAGAACAAAATGGTGCTTATTTGACTGGAAAAATCAGTTTTGAAACAATTAAGACGTTTAAATAGTATTAAATCCAAGAAAAGTAATAACTAAACGTACCACCCAATTTCTGAAAGAGGATTAACTGATATTTCCAATCTCAACAGCTCCTTTGAAGAGAGGAAATATGGTATGCACCTCCTCGCTCTTTAGAAACTTAAGTAAATCTTCCTCCTCTATGAACCTGCAACATGAAAATGTTAAATCTTAAATCACTTAATAATTAATAACTACTCATAATAAATGTTATATTTCTCCATACAGATTTGCGAGTGGGTTTGCAAATAAAAAATTTGTTGCCTCTACAAATATTTTAATTTATAATAAAACATAGGTATAGTTATGTATTACACATTAGCAATCAAAGTCTTTAATTAGAACTAGCTAGGTTTCTTGAAAACATTGCTTAATCTTTTGTCTAATGAAACTAATTAATGTTATAAATAAGAATTAAGTCCTGATTTAACCAATCTTTTGGACCATGGAAATGCCCTTTTTTGTTTTTCCCCATCTGTATTCCTGTATTTAAAAGGAATACATTCAAAATTTAAAGTACAGTAATTCTCCTCTCTTTTTATGTATTTTTTTTATTTCTTTTCCAATATTCCATTAATAATTCTAAATTTTTTTATGTCTTAAATTTATAGATGTTTCAATCACATGGAGACAATGCCTCAGCAAAACCATTCAAGACGTCTACTCCACCTGAGCAAGAAAGCAATACGCGTGAAGAATTTTTAAATATTTTATTTATTATAATTTTTATTTTATATTCATGAACAATAATATTTTTTTTAATTATTTATTTAGGTTTTAATTTAATTTTTTCCATGTAAATTGAAAGACAAAAAAATTATTTTTTAATTTACAAATTAATTTCGGATTATTGGGATCAAAATGAGTTCTATTTCACTTGCTGATATTACAGGGTTGCTTTCCTCCTATCTATTACTGTATAGTTTGCTGTTTGTTTCTTTTAAAAAAAAAATTACGCCTGATAATAACTATTATTTTTGTTTAATTAACAATTTGTTAAGATACAATTAAATTCCTAAACGAATAGGCAAGATAGAAAATCCTAAACCAGTCAAATTGAAAAATAGTCAAATTGAAAAATATGGGTATTTGTGATTTTTCTCTTTATATATATAGAGAGAGTGTGTGTGTGTTTTGGAAGTTATACCTAAAACATATTTTAAAATATTTTACTTGCTGATATTACAGGTTTGCTTTCCTCCTATATATTACTTCATAGTTTGTTGTTTGTTCCTTAAAAAAAAATTATGCCTGATAATAATTTTTTTTTTGTTTAGTTAACAACTTGTTAAGGTACAATTAAAATCCTAAACGAATCGACAAGATAGAAAATCCTGCTGATTTAGAAGCTTATCTAATACGTTCTCGTTAAAATAATGTCGTCTTACTTAGTGCATATTATCATCAAATTAATGCCCTTTTATTCTTAAGAAATCGGTACTTTCTATGTTATATCAATTAAAGGGAATTACATAAATATCCTTACTGGAAAATGTGTTAATTTATACAGCATATGTAAAAAGTTTATGCCTTTAATCTGTCTGTTATGAATTTTTTTTATTTACGTATTTAAAATTTCATTATTTTTAGTGGTAAATTTAAATTAGTTGTATGATTTTATCCAAAAACTAATTTGAAAGTCAGATGTGAGCCAATTTTTAATATTTTATGCAAATTTACCCTTGATTAAAACTTCAGAAATTTAATGATAAAGATTGATACACCAAGTATATCAAAATACATAAAGTGGAGATAAGCGTCGGCCGTGGAAATTGATAGCTCATAGTCATCATACATAATTTGTTTTTAATTTTTAAAGGAATCATATTTCTCACCCACCTCCCAATTATTCCGCGTGTATGATAAATGTGCAAATAGCAGCTTACCTGCTAAGTATCTTTTTTTTTTATTTATTTTTTTTCAATTATCCCAAATTATTGAATGTTCCTCGGATATATATGTTGAGGGTACCCTACATTGGTTATGTAGGCAGTTGAACCAAAAAATAATTTCTTTGTCATTATCTGAGAGGTAAAATTACGTTGCTCAAGTGATTTTTAAGCTCCTTAATGAAAGGGCTTCCGATGAGTCCTAACTACAAAAAAAAAAAAAAAAAAAAAAAAAAAACATCATTTATGTTCTCACTATATTGTTTTTATTTAGGAGGCTTTTTGTTGGTCCCAAAGACACTCAAGAGAGGAATAAATTGGATGTCTATCGATTTTTCAAAACAAATTTAAGTAGAGTAGAATGAGGGATTTTTAAGTGAAGATCTGAATGTGATGAATAGTACAAATAAATTTTTCAAAACAAATTCAGTTTGCAGAAATCAGAAAATATTTAAAACAAATTTTTTAACAAAAATATTTTTGTAAAATAATTTTTTTAACAAAGCAGTTCTATCAAAACAGTTTTAGAAGGAAAATAGAGAAGAGGAGAGAAATAGAGATAGATCAACACAACAATTTATTATGGTTCGGCCTCTACGCCTACATCCACTCCCCAAGATACCGTCTTGAGATTTTCTCTCCACTAACAACTCTTTTCACGGACAAGAGTTAAAGCCAATATACAATCGTAGTATATTCTACCCACAACTTTTTTTTCCAAGAAAAAGTTGTAAAAACTTACTATAATTTCTAAGGTTCTAGCCAACCCTTCCTCATGACTTAACAGAATTATTCCTCACAAATGATTACAACAAAAATGCTATAACCTAGTTCAGGAGAATGATAATGTATGAATTGTAAAATGTGGAAAGTTGATTAGAAAAAGTGTAAGCTTTGTATCTCAAGAGATAAAATAATTTTTCAACTTCTTTTACATCTAAAAACTCCAAATTTATTGCCAGAAATCAATTATGGCCGTCAGAGATCAAGAACTAGCCGTTATAGAAGAGACAGACTACTGAAAAACTGAAACTAGCCGTTATTTTTGTCTTTTTGCGAAAGATAGAACTGGCAGTTTTGGTGAACTGTTCTATTAGATTAGAACAGAAAAACGTTTTCTGGAACCTATTCTGGTAAAACTTATAATGATTTTTGAAAGTAGTTTTTGACTATATTAATTTTTAAAACCCAATTTTAATGCTTTAGAAAACTTTTTTTTAATGCATGAATATGAATATAAAACTCCTCAAAAGATTTTACAAAAAATAGTATCCTAACTTCTTGGATTCTCCATCTTGAGGTTCCTTCATGCATTAGACTTTGAGCTTTGCTAGAATGGACTTCATACATAATGAAGATAATTTGAAACAGAACACACTTTAAATAGAATTTTGAAAAAGTTTATTTAAGGTTTGATTATCATCAAAACTGAGATGTAGCCTTGAGCCAACAATCTCCCCCTTTTTTATGATGACAAAACCTTGATAAACTTAGTTAAAAACCTATCTAGGTTATTTAACATATGCTCCCCCTTATTATATGCCTGGGGGATGTATATATATATATATATATATATATAATCCCAAAAAAAATCACAAGTATAACAATTAAAATATCCTGCAATACACAAATATGTAAAGTCAGAATAGATCAAAATTGTTTTAAGGCAAGTCTGTTATCCAACAGATCTCCATCATAATTGTTGTCATAAGATCATAGTAGAAAATATCAAGATAAGCATATAAGCATCAATTATTGAAATAAACTAAGTTCTAATCAATCATTAAAAATAAACTAAGTTCTAAGTTTATATGTCTTCCCCTTTTTGTCATCAACACAGAATACCCAAAAATTATCCAAGCAACACAGAATATCCAATAGAACATATAAGGTACGAAAAACACAAGTGAAAAAGCAGGTAAGAGGTAGGACGAGATGCAGGATGCTTACGAAGAAGCTCTGCAATCTTGATGTGAGTATAATGGATATTGGCTAAGCCTTGCTGTAATGTCCCAAAATAGTGAGCCAATTTAGTGTTAAGATGTGCTAAATCAAATAGAAGATCAAAATCCATCAATGGCTAAAGAGGATCATTGGAAGTAGCTGAGGGGTCTGGAGTAAAAGTGAGAATAGGTGCGGGCTTGTCTGTGTGAATGGCCTATTCAGCTTCAGAAATTAATTCTACCATTGTGGTAGGAAGAGAACCTTCAAGGACAGGGTCTGCAAGAGGAGGATTGTCATGTTGATTGGCAGAAGGAGCTGAACTTGCCTCATCACCAGAATTTGGCTATTTTATTGCATCAGGATGAAGAGGTTCTGCTGCATCTTATTCTGACTCAAAAGAAGCAGCATCATCCGCAGCTTGTTCTACATCGACCAGTGCTTCTTTTAGAATAATAGACACTTACTTGACAATCTGAGTAGCAAGGTCAGAAGATAACAATTAAAGCAAAGCATTTACCTTTTGGGAAGGAAATACAGTCGAGATTGCAAGGAGTTTGCTGGTAGAGATGGTAGGAGAGGAGAACTCAATAAGGATATCCGACTTTTTTGAGTTAGTATGTTGAACAGAGTCTGTGACTTTGCATTTTTCTGACTCCTTAAAAAATTTATCCAAAATATAGTGGAATTTTTGGAGTTGTTGCCTTGTTTCCTTTCACAAATCTAGGGTTCAGAACTCAAAGAGTTTGTTCAATAGAAGGGCATAAGGCATACGGATTTTAGACTTTTCCTCACATATAATGGTCAACAGCAAGTAAGGACGATTAATTTTCATGTCATGTAAGAAATGCCAAATTATGCAGTCATCTAGAGAAGAAAGAAAGGTAACACTCCCTGACTTAGGAACCATATAATCACAAATGAATTTGTGAAGAGCCTGAAATTTTGGTAGCATACAAGTTGAAGTAAAATCTTTGGGCAAAGTTACAAAGTCAGAAGTGTCTCACAGAAATTTCTCCCTATTAAACTTTTTAATGACAGAAGTTCCTAGCTTTCTATATACCCGAGTCCCAACATAAGGAAGAGAGAAGGCTTTGCCAATAATTTTAGGAGTAATATCAAACTTGTAATTTTTTTATAACTACAGTGAACCCATTTTCAGTGATATTTTCAATGGAAGTGTAAAAAGAACATACCAAATTGGGATAAAAAAATTATGAAGCATAGGTGAAAAATGGTAGCCATTTTTACATTTTAATCCATTTCGCCAAATCTGGAACAAATTTCACCACTGCTACCCCATTGATTGTCTTAGGGGGAAGAATCATTTCTTTCAAAGAACTGATTTGTACCTTTTTTTCTTTTGGACTTTGGATCATCAGTTTTATGGAGGATTTTTGTTTTGAATCGTTCACCATGGCAAACATTGGGGGCTAGTCCTCTGTGATTTTAGGCGAATCATCACGCTGTGGATGTCTTCGAGCAGTTTTTTTCACTCTTACCATTTTCGGATGATTGAAGAAATGTTTTAGGTGTTAGGGTTTCAAGATAAGAAGAAAGGAAAAATTTTGGGGAAGAGGATGAGGAAGATGAAGAGGGCACCGGTTACAAATAAAAGGCATCGATTTTCAAGAAAAATAATAAGGGTTTTTGCAGATAATAAAAAGGTGATGTGATAAGACACACCTTTTTGAAATAAAACTGAATATATTTCTTCCTAAAGAGATAAGTGACATATTTGAATTTCAATTAAATTCAGTTTTCATGAAATAAGGTGAGTAACCACAGCGTAAAAATGAAAACTGATTCGCATGCGGGAAGAAAAAGATAGTCAAATACCCAAATTATCCTTGTCATTTCAAATAAAATATGAATAGTATTAGGATGAATTTGCCTTTTCAATACAAATAAAAAAACCATTCAAACATGCAAAGTTGCTTTTCTAACATGCAATCATATACATCTAATTAATATCAGAGCAGAATATAACTCGTAACTATTCTACTTAATACTAAAGCACATAACAGAATTATATTAGAAAAGAACAATTAAAATTTTATTACCTTAGCAGATTACCTACTCATCAACAATGCCCATACCAAGCTTTCTTCTAATTTGACAGAATTGGTCTTCCTTTAGAGGTTTTGTGAAGATATCAGCTAGTTGTTGTTCTGTTGGAACAAATTCTAGCACAATATCACCACGTTGAACATGATCTCTGATGAAGTGATGTCTAATTTCTATATGCTTGGTTCTAGAATGCAGAATAGGATTTTTAGTTAAATTTATTGCACTGGTGTTGTCATAGAAAATTGGAATTTCATCAAACTCAATTCCATAATCTTTTAGTTGTTGTCGAATCCACAGAACTTGTGCAACACTTCCTCTAGCTGTAATGTATTATGCTTTTATTGTAGATAGAGCCACTGAATTTTGTTTTCTGCTAGACCATGTAATTAGAGAATATCCAAGAAAATGACAAGCATCAGAAGTACTTTTTCTATAAATTTTGCATCTAGCATAATCTGCATCAGAATAACCTATTAGATCAAGAGAATTTGTTTTTGGATACCATAACCACAATTCTGGAGTTCCCACTAAATATCTTAGTATTCTCTTTACTACAACTAAATGCGACTCTTTTGGAGCAGATTGGAACCTTGCACACAAACACACACTGAAATGTAAATCTGTTCTACTTGCTATTAAATAGAGCAGAGACCATATCATGCCTCTATAATTCTTTTCATCCACATTTCTGCCTTTTTTTTATCTTTTTCCATCTTGATTGTAGGGCTCATAAGAGTACTTGTTGATTTTGCATCTATCATCTTAAACTTCTTGATCAACTCCTTTGTATATTTAGTTTGACTAATGAAAATTTCACTCTTACATTTCTTAATTTGTAAACCCAAGAAGAACGTAAGTTCACCCATCAAACTCATTTCAAATTCCTACTTCATAATAGATTCACTCTCTTTACATATAGTTATATTAGTTGAACCAAAAATGATATCATCAACATAAATTTGTACAATCAAAATGTGAGATGAATGATGTTTTGTAAACAGTGTATTATCAACTTTTCTTCTATTAAAATCATGAGCAAGAAAAAAATAACTCAATATTTCATACCAAGCTCTTGGAGATTGTTTAAAACCATATAAAACCTTTTTGAGTTCATAAACGAAATTTATTGGATGTTATTGACTTTCAAAACCAAGAGGTTTTGCCACATATACTTCCTCATTTAAAATTTCATTTAGAAAAGCATTTTTTACATCAATTTGAAATAATTTAAAATTTTTAAAACATGCATATGCATATAAAATTCTAATTGCCTTTAATTTAGCTACTGGTGCAAAAGTTTCATCGAAATCGATACCTTCCTCTTGATTGTAGCCTTAAGCAACTAGTCTTGCTTTGTTCCTCACTACATTACCTTGTTCATCAAGCTTATTTCTAAACACCCATTTAGTACCAATAATAGAACAATTTAAAGGTTTAGGAACTAAATTCCAAATTTTATTTCTCTCAAATTGATTTAATTCTTCTTGTGTAGCAAGAATCCAATTTTCATCATTTTGAGAATTCATGAAATTTTTTGGTTCTAATTGAGAAACAAAAGCTACATTACCACAATATTCTCTCATTGCTCTTATGGTCATCATTCTTTGTGATGGTTCTGTCAGTAAATCTTCCTTTGGGTGATATTTATGAAATTTCCAGTCTCTTAGCAATTTCGCAAGTTGTTCTGTTAACGGTTGTTCTGCCAAACCATCAGTAGATCATTCTATATGAATTTTTGGAATTTGATCTGTAGATTTTTTTTATGACTGATCTGCTTCTTAATTATCAGATCTGTCGAACTGATATGATTGTTGATCTAGTAGATTTTTTGTTTGATTATTTTTTCCATTTTGCTTAGTTGAGTTCCTTTTCTCTATATCTATGTCATCATCAGAATAACTCTGTTCTCCAAAGTTTAAGTTAGTAGAATCAAATTTAACATTTATAGATTCTTCTACAACTAAAGTTCTTCTATTAAACACTCTATAGGCTTTACTGTTTAAAGAGTAACCAAGAAAAATACCTTCATCAGATTTTGCATCAAATTTACTTAAATTATTTTTATCATTGAAAATAAAACACTTACAGCCAAAAGGTGGAAAGTAGCTGATGTTAGACTTTCTGTCCTTCCAGATTTCATATGGTGTCTTGTTTAGAATTGATTTGATTATAGTTCTATTCAGAATGTAACACACAATATTTACTGCTTCTGCCCAGAGTACTTTGGAAGACTGTTTTCATTGATCATTGTTCTGGCCATCTCTTGAAGAGTTCTATTCTTTCTCTCTACTACACTATTCTATATTGAGGTGTTCTGGAAGCTGAAAACCTATGATGAATTCCAGATCTGCTGTAGTACTCCTCAAAATACTTGTTTTTGAATTCTCCTCCATGATCACTTTTTATACTTGATATCATGTACCCTTTCTCATGCTGTATTTTTTTGCTCAATTTTTCAAATGCCTTAAATGCTTCACTTTTATGAGCAAGAAATAAAGTCTAAGAAAATCTTGTATAATCATCTACAATTACAAATACATAAGCCTTTCCACCAATACTTGTAGGACTTATAGGCCTAAACAAATCCAGGTGTAAAAGTTCTAAAGCTTTCTTAGATGATATTTCTTCTTTCAGTCTATATGATGTTCTAGTCTGTTTTCCGAATTAAAAAGCTTTACAAAAATAATCTCTTTCAAAATTCATTTTTGGCAATCCTTTAACAATATTTTTCCTAGTAAGTTTTTATATTGTATGAATGCTTGCATGCCCAAGTTTCTTATGCCAAAGTATACTTAAATTTTCTTTAGTTTTCAATCATTTCATATCATTTTTCTGTAGTTCATCCATATTGACTTAATAAATATTACCTGATCTGTGTCCAGTTAGAACTGTTTGTTTTATTCCGACTTTTTCTACTCTACAGGGATCTATTTCAAAAATCACTATATTATTTCTATCGCATATTTGGCTGATACTTAACAAGTTGAACTTTAATCCATCAACAAATGAGACGTCTTCTATTTTTGGATCAGAACCGATTGTTCCAATTCCAATTATTTTTTCTTTTCTATTATCGTCAAAACTAACTTTTCCACCATCTCCCATGGCTAAATTTGAAAACATTAATTTGTTTCCTGTCATATGCCTAGAGCATCCACTGTCCAAATACCATTTATCTGATCTGGAGCTCCTGAGGTAGATCTACAAGAAAATTATATAGATTTAGGTACCCAATTTTTCTTGGGTCCTTGGGGGTCAGTTTCAGCATGCATACTATTTTTCACAACCCATTTTTGCATTCCAAAACTAATATTTTTCTTATAATAACAGAATTTAGACACATGTCCTTTTCTATTACAATAAAAATACGTTACAGAACTGTTTTGGTAAGAGTTAGCATAATAAGTATTTTTGTAGTTCCATTTTTGGTTGTAAGTCCTTTTAAAATTATTATGAATTTTTTATGTTTTTCTTTTCCATTACATTCACAACCTTTTTTACTTTTATCATTATATTTTTCTTGCAATATATCAAATTTCTTTTCTAGATCTGAATATTTATTTTTTACATTAGTTTCTTTTTTTTTACTTTCTTCAAATTTTTCTCTTAAAATATCATGCCCTTTCCTTAATGCAATATGATTTATTTTTAGCATATGATATTTATGATGCACTTCTTCAAAACAGATAAGCATATTTTCAATTTCATTTCCATTTGCATCATATTCAAATTTAGAACATGTTACCTCATCTGATTCATCTTCATTTTCTGTTTGACCTCTGATATGTTCACTGGAACAGTAATTTTTCTGATCTATTTTAGCAGCAGCAAGTTGTTCTTCATAATCAAAAATTGCTATCAGACCAGCTTTTTCTGAATCTTCTTCTGATTCCTCATCACTGATGTTAGAGTCTTCACTATTGCTCTATGTTGCTTTCATGGCTTTCTTTTTGTATCTTTTCTCCTTTTTTCTTCAGATTTGGACATTTTGATTTAATATGTCCAGATTTTTTGCACTCATAACACATAATTTTTTCAAAAAATTTGGAAGGATTTTCCAATTTTTGTTGTGTGTATTTATGCTATTGTCATTTGTTGAATTTCTTCCCTCTTTTGTACAGCTTCTTGAATTTCTTTGTGATAAGTGACATCTCATCATCTCCGGTTGAATAATCACTCCCATATTCAGCATTGAGAGTAATTGCTTTCAATATTTTTTTTCATTTTCTCTTTCAGTATCTTATGACTTAATATATAATTCATGAGAAATAAGAGAGCTACAAGCAGTATCAAAGTTAAGAGATTGAAGATCTTTATCTAATAAAATTGAGGCTTTAACTTCCCACCTTGGAGTGAGACCTCTTACTAATTTTGCAATTTTATCTTCTTCATCTAATCTTTTACCTAAAGCTTTAATTTCATTAGTTAACTTCATGTACCTGTTGATTACTTCAAAAATTATCTCTTCTGGTTTCATTTTGAAGGCTTCATAATCCACCATGAGAACATGCAATCTGGATCCTTTAACTTGATGGGTTCCTTCATATGTTACAGCTAGCTTGTCCCATATTTCCTTTGCTGTGTCATAACCAGAAACTCTATTAAATTCGTTGGTATGTAATGAGCAAAATAGAATGTTCATAGTCTTTGAATTTAATTGGACACTTTTCTTCTCTTCTTTTGTAAGCTCTTTTCTAGTCTTCAGAACTGTAACACGTGAACCTCCAATTTGTTCGATTGTCTTTGTTGGCGGTTGATATCCATCTTCTATGATATCCCAACAATCCATATCTTGTGATTGTATGAAATGTCTCATGACGACTTTCTAAAATGGATAGTTATCACCGCTGAACATAGGTGGTCTATAAATAGAGTGACCTTCTTTGAATGAAGTGGCAATATGATGATTTTCAGAACTGGATGCCATGATATGGATCGCTCAAGGCTATTAAACCTTAGGAGAATGAACACTACTTTGATACCAATTGTTGGTCCCAAAGACACTCAAGTGGGGGGTGAATTGGGTGTCTATCGATTTTTCAAAACAAATTCAAGTAGAGCAGAATGAGGGATTTTTAAGTGAAGATCTGAATGTGATGAATAGTATAAATAAATTTTTCAAAACCTTTTTCAAAACAGATTCAGTTTGCAGAGATCAGAAAATATTTAAAAAAATTTTTTTAACAAAAGTGTTTTTGTAAAATAATTTTCTTTAACAAAATAGTTATGTCAAAACAGTTTTAAAAGCAAAATAGAGAAGAGGAGAGAAGTAGAAATAGATCAACACAATAATTTATCGTGGTTTGGCCTCTACGTCTACATCCACTCCCCAAGATACCGTCTTGAGATTTTCTCTCCACTAACAACTTTTTTTACGGGCAAGAGTTAAAGCCAATATACAATCGTAGTATATTCTACCCATAACTTTTTTCCTAAGAAAAAGATGTGAAAACTTACTAGAATTTCTAAGGTTCTAGTCAACCCTTCCTCACAACTTAATAGAATTGTTCCTCACAAATGATTACAACAAAAATAATATAATCTAGTTGAGAAGAATGATGATGTGTATGAAGTGCAAAATATGGAAAGTTGATTAGAAAAAGTTTAAGCTTTGTATCTCAAGAGATAAAATGATTTTCCAATTTCTCTTACATCTAAAAACTCCAAATATCTTGTATTTATAGCCAGAATCAATTATGGCCGTTAGAAATCAAGAACTAGCCGTTATAAAAGAGACAGACTACTGAAAAACTGAAACTAGCCGTTATTTTTGTCTTTTAATAAAAGATAGAATTGACAATTCTGGTGAACTATTTTATTAGACTAGAACAGAAAAACGTTTTCTGGAACCTGTTCTGGTAAAAATTATATATTATTCATGTTCACTGAACTTATACATAATAATCCATAAGTAATTGAATTTTTTTGTAACAAAATTGTCACTGAATTTTGAATTATTTTGCTTAAAAATTATCTGTCATGTCATCAGTTAACGTCAGCTACTTTTGTACAAGTAGCATGCCACGTCAGTTACTTTTGCATACATAGCATGCCACATCAGCTTATTTATGAACACATAATATGTCACGTCTGTATTTCGATAAAGGTCATCACTGAAAAACCTGTGAAGATTACTTTTGCTCAAAATTGCACAAAATTCAGTAACAATTTCGTTACGAAATATAATTCAGTTACTTTTGGATTATTAAACATATATTCAGTAAGTATGGGTGAAATTGATCATATATATATATATATATAACAATGAAAATAAATACTGTTTTTACAGAAAAATTTGAAACAAACTAAACTGTATCAGAAAAATTTCGGAACAAACCAAATTATCTTCTTAATTATGCGGTTGCGATTTTAAAAGATTTCTTCAAGATGACTCGTAAACATTTAAAAAAACTTTCCAACCACAATTCAATAACTTCATGCTCTCAAAATCGTAAGAAGGGTTGTTTATTTATTTATTTAGAAGTAATGTATTTTTAAACAAAATGTCAAAATTTCAGACGTATATCAGCCCCACAAAATTTGATTTTTTTGTATCAATACAAGCGTTATTAATTTCTGACGTATATGAACCACACAAAATTTGGATTTCTCCACTGAATTGATGGGTCAGTGGTTACCTCCTCCTATATCAGAAAGATAATACTCTTTTCATTTATGAATAAATATCCAACTTATCAATATTATTGATTTCAAAATGATGTAATAATTATACGCGATCTATTTAATTATTATTTTGATAATATAAAAAATTGATTTTCAGGTAATTTTTATTTTAACTAAAATAAAATAGAATTTTAATAATTTTTATGTTACAAATTATTTTATTATTATTATTTGATTATAAGGTCAATAATTCAATGACCACATACGTAATTAACTCTCGTTTTTTCTTGCCAAAAATATCTAGATCTCTTACCAATTTTTTTTCCTTAATTCGATTGGAAATGTTACTGCTCATGAAAAATAGAAATGAATTTGCATTTCCAAAAGTGAAGGAAAGATGTGACAGAATTGTGGAGTAATAAGAACATTTATAAAATAATTGTATTTCAATTCAAGAAACCAATTAGGAATTTAATAATAAGTAAAAATTATTTGATTTTTTGATAAGAACATTTATAAAATAAAAAAAAAATCAACAGATCAAATTATGCATTTCGCATTCATTTTAAAGTGGTAAAAAGACGTTGTAAATTTTTGAAAGAAAGTGAACATTAATTTATACTATAAATTTTTTTAATGAAAATTTTAAAAAATTTTAGTATAGCTAAATCAAAATTTTTAAATGAAATTTTTGACTTCAAATAATTTCATATTGAAAATAATTTAAATTTTCATTTTTTTGGGGAATTTGTTCATATGTCCAACGTGAATTAATCAAATGGGAGTATATGGGAACAGTATTAAGTTTAATAAATTGAGTTTATTATGTGCCACTAAATTTTGAATAGATAAGTAATTAATTGTCTTTTTTTAAGAAGGATAAGCTTGTAAAAAAATAAAATAATAAATAAATTTTTTAATCTGCATGATAAATAAAAAAAATTGACACTTATTTATCAACCAAGGAAATATTTTATTAAAGGCATTATACTGCACGGGTAAAGGATCATTAATGATATTAAAATTTGGCTACTAATTTATAATTTCCCAATCCCATTTTAAAAGATAATTTTTTATTTTTTATAAAAATTAAGAAAATTATTAAAATAATTCAATTCTATAATTACACTTTAAAAGGTAATTTCTTATTTTTTATGAAAATTAAGAAAATGGTTAAAATACCTCAATTTTATAATTTCACTTTAAAATGTAACTTTTCATTTTTTACGAAAGTTAAGAAAATAATTAAAATAATTTAATTTTATAACAAAATACAGTTATTAATAAAAATATCTTTTTATATTTTCAAAAAATTTATTTAATTTTAATTTAAAATAAAAAATAATAAAAAAATATTTAATAAAGTTATATATATATTTCTCAAATTTAAAAAAAATAAAGTGAGATAAACTAGAATAAAAAAATAACGATTTAAAATAAGACGGATGAGTAATATTTGTTCCTATTAGCGGAGATAAGTTTCAGCTGTGGAAAATGATAGCTCATGGTCATCATGCATAGTTTGTTTTTAATTTTTAAAGGAATCATATTTCTCACCTACCTCCCAATTATCCCTCGTGTATGATAAATTTGCAAATAGCAGCTTACCTACTAAATTTCTTATTTATTTATTTATTTATTTATTTATTTATCAATTATCCCAAATTATTGAATGTTCCTCGGATATATATGTTGAGGGTACCCTACATAGGTTATATAGGCAGTTGAACCAAACAATAATTTCTTTGTCATTATCTGAGAGGTAAAATTACGTTATCTAAGTGATTTTTAAGCTCTTAATGAAAGGGCTTCCGATGAGTCCTAACTAAAAAAAAAAAAAAACATTAGTTATGTTCTCGCTGTATTTTTGTTATTTAGTGTTAAGGCATAACGAATTTAGATATGAACATAATTTTATTTTCTTGATATTTTTATTGTTATTTATTTTAGTGAAATAGGATCTGAAATCTTTTCCATCGTATTAAGGTTGCACTGATTTTAAAAAATGAACAGAGTTGCTTTGGATGAAAACGATTGGTTCATAGAAGGGAACATAAATCTTCACAAAGAAAATGGTACTCCCTCGTTCTAAAAAAATTTATTTTATATATTTATTTTATTTTTATTTTTAAAATATTATTTTATAAAATTAAAATATTAAAATAGCATTTATCATATATATTCTAATTTTACCATCTTATCTGTATTGATATTGTTTTAATGTCTTTATATAATTTTGGTTTAACATGTAGTTAGCAAACTGTACTTGCATGAGTTTGTCATCCCGTCGTCCCTTATAGTTTTAAATTTACCAACTAGATACTTATTGTTATCTAAATTAAATAAATTTAATCCCTTTTGCTGATTGGACATTCTAAATGGCAAAAATGATGCTGATGTGAGGTGTGGGTGGGTTGCATGCATTTAATGGGCATGAGGTCTCATTTTCACCTCTTCTTCAACAGTAAAATCCCTAAATCAAGTTGAACTTCCTCCTTACTCACCAACTTTCATCTTCTCCTTCTCCACCGATTTTCAACATATTCTCTCTTTCTTCATTTTTTTCTTTATTATCTCTTTTCATTCCTAAAAATCACTAATAGCGTGAAGACTGAGAAGAATATATTTAATAATATAGCAGAGTGTTATTGTCATGAACCTGTTGAACTTCGAACCTCATGGACCGCTGCAAATCCAGGAAAAAGGTTATTGGCTGCAATCGGTTTGGGGTTGTCATTTCTTTTAAATATTTGATTCTAATGATGTGTTGTTAATTGATGGTGTTTTGAACTCAGCTTCATCTTTCTTGTTTTGAAAGAATAATTTATTATTCTTTCCCATTCCTTGTTTTCAAAATTTTGATGCATGGGTTCGGTTTGATTCAAGAACCAAAAGCTTGCAAGTTTTTTCTCGTGGGTTGATCCACCAAAATCAAAACATTACAAGCATGTGATTTAGGGACTCCTTCGAAAAGTTAGAGAGGTGGAGCAAGAGGCTGGAAATGGCAGGAATAGAAATAGAAACATGCATAGAAAAAAATTCTCTTTGTGTTACCTTTTGGTTATGGTTATGGCATTTAAAATAGGATTATTGATGTAGCTATTAACTAAATGTAGCTTTTGAATTAATGTATTAATGAGTTAACTGTTATGAGAAATTTGAAAATTTTTGTTCAGTACTTTCGCAGTATTTGGATGTGATCTGTATTAAGATATTTTGTTGACAACTTAAACAAGTACATACAAAACTTTTAAAACAATTCCAGTGATCTGTATTATAACAATTCTAATAGTTGCATAATACCTGGAAATTGTAGAAACTTTCAAAAAGCCATAGTTTGTTAACATTTATATATAATACAAAAAGTCACCATTGTTAACAGCATTAACTAAGATAAATTCCCATAAAGATCCATAATTTAAAAACTACAACTAAAATTATCACAACTGATAGATGATTTCATAAATGTGCCAGACATTATCAGAAGCAATATGAGAGCTAAAAAGCTGGCTAGAACTAGTAGGGACTTGTGTTACTTGCTGTGATACTTGTGTAGTCTACCTTTTTGTCATCCTGACATGAGAACTTTGCTCCATCAATTGCCTTTGTGTGACTGCATTCTTTTCTTTCCATTTGAATCCAGGAGGCATAAACCCAAGATCAATTTTTGTGTGAGAAACATCCATCAATATTGGAGTTGTGTAAAAAACTTTTTTCTTACTTCCATATTGCAAAACTTTTTTCTTACTTCCATATTGCAAAAATAATAAGTCAATTTACATTATTTTGGTAAATTAATTTCAAGATTGTAATGTATTGTAACCTTCACCTTTTGTAAGATCACACCTGATTGGTGATAAATAATTCCATGGCCTTTTTCTCTTGGGTTTTTTTTATCCTCTTATGTTTGAACAATGCCCCTTCCCCCGACCTCTATTCCTACTTCCATAAGCTTGACCTATTAGATTAACACCTAAAGCTAACACACCTGTACCAACTGGCATTTGATTTCCATATCCAACAACATTAAAGCACTAATGTGGTTGACTTAATGGTCTGGAATTAGGTTGGCCTTCTGTTCTCTGATTGGTTAGCCTTGAACTATTGGATTTTGTTGACTTGCTACTCTTGGATTTGGCATGCTATCTGTATTGACATTCGAATTACTAACTTGTCCTTATTCATTCCTTCCTCATTTTTGTGCCCTCTGGTCTTGCAATGTGAGCATGTTATATGTGCACCTTTTTTTGACATCTTCCCAAACTTCTTACTTGGTTCATCTGTTGCCTTCCTCCTTTTTATTATCTCCTTGGCATGGTTGTTATTTTTGGAGGTTCAATTGCTGGATTTTGACTACTTGGCCAAAGCTTCATATTTTTAATGGGTTGTATGTAACTACTATATGCTCTTAAGTATATTTCATACACCAATTTGCTACAAAATTAGAAGGCTCAAATTTTCTATGCATCATTGCACAAATGGCATGCTTGCAAGGGATACCTTGGAGCTGCAAAGCCCTATAAGAGCATGTCATGTTCTTAATATCAACTATGTGCCTATAAACATCATCAATTATCTCAAATCCACAATCACCATACCAAATTAGTTGGCACTTTCCAACATCTACTTCATCTTTCTAAATCATATCTATGGCCATAGGAGATACATTACAGCTATATTTTTCAACAAAATCGCTCATATTAGCCATCCTTCCCATAATTTTATGCCTGATATCTTTTAACATTATAATTATAGATTTATGTCTAGGCACTAATATCCAACTGTTAAAAGTTTTATACATATTATTCTCAACAACATCACAATAGCTCAATGTCCCAAAATATGCCCTACACCAAGTTTTTTTTCTTATAATATAGCAAATCCTCAATAATTCCTTTACCTAACTTGCTTAATTTATGGATTCTGTTATAGAGGCCTACCTTAAAACTTGACATTAAATATGTCCATAATTTTTTTTGTTCCCTCTTCACCTTTTCAGTTTTGCTTTCAGTTGCTCCATATATGCCTTGCGCACATCCTCTTTTTAGCATTTGGAAGTAATTCAGCAACAGCTTGTATAAGTCCATACAAATTCAACCAACACCATTTACAAGTTATAGATATGCAATCAATACATTATAGTTGATATCAATTTTGTATTGAAAATTAATTTATATACCTTCTGCATATCACTCACGACCACTAATCCACTTCTAGTAGTGTCCTAAAGCTCTAAGTCAGTTACCAAGCATTTGATGAACCAACTTCATGTGTCCTTTTATTCCTTCTCTACAATAGCCCAAGCAATAAGGAAGATTTGATGTTTACCATCTTTTGATACATATGTAAGTATTTTACCTTTTGTAATGCCCTTAAGAAGTACCCCAACTAATCCAATAATTGGCCTACACATATTCAACTAACCTATTTTTAGAGCTTGCAAACTCATATAAATACACATAAAGATCTCCTTCCCAAGTATAGTTTGCTTTGAAGTCCTTATCACTACACTTGATCCTGGATTAGTAGATCTTATCATATTTGCATAATCATACAACCTAGAGAAATCGACTTTAGAGTCTCGTATAAACTGCCCAATCACCATTAACTTAGCTCTAGCATAAATTATTTTACCAACATAAATAAAATAATCTTCTTAGAGTAACTATTGTAACTACCATAACTTAATACTAGGTTGACTAATGATTCTCTCCTTATACTTTCTTACTATTCACTTTACATTACAATACTTATTTCTATTAGACCTGTAGCAAGAGTGGAATGGATAATATGTTTTCGTAACAAAATCACCAGATTTGCTTTCTGTACTACCTAAAACATGCCATTCACATTTGGGCTTTAATCATACTGCCCTAACTCTACTCTTCTCATTTGGCCTTAATTTTATGTTCACTCCTCTCTTAACTATATAATCTTGTAAAGCCAATCTAAATGGAATTGCATTTTCAAAGATCATTCCTAGTTCAAACAAAGTAACTTGACAAGTAAGATCATAATAAACTCTAATTTTGTACCTTCTAGCTGGTAACTCTTTAGCTTTAGATTCACTGCCATTGTCTCCATTTTCATCACTACTACATTCACTACCAGGACCATTGCTATAAAATATTTCTTTATCACTACCTACCTTCCCAGCATATCTTTGCCTTTAGACTTTGTTGATACTCTCAAATCCTACATCAACTCCAATTGGTCCTTATGGTATCTCATCTACATTAACTCTTGTAGATTTTTGCTTATTCACCTTTGCATCTAACTTGGCCCTTCTAGCTTGTATAACCTTCTTATCTAAATCACTAGCTTCTTCTTCAAACACGTCATCGTCATTATACAAGTCTTCATCACTTGATATCTCTTCATACTCTTCATCATCATAATCTGAATCTTCAGAATTAGATCCTATGTTGAAGAAATAGTTTTCTTCATTTTCATTTTCTTCCCTCAATGTCTCTCCAGCTCACCTTCTTCCCTCTTTTCTTTACTTAATTTGCTTTGTACTTTTCTTTCTACCTTTCCTAATGCTGTTAGCTACAGCTTTACCCTTACTATCTCCTGTATTAATGCCACAACTCCCCTTGCTTTTTTGTTGCCCTAACTCTTTGCCAATCAAAAGCACTAAAATTTTCACTTGTGGGGTCCGTACTAATAGAATTACTCCCCTTACTTTCATTTTCATCATATAATAATAGGGTATCTACTGTATGTACAAAGTGAACATCCACCATTTCAACATTCTTTAGTTTACCAGCTAGATTTAACACATCATTATCAGTTTTCACAATATGAAAAAGCCCACTCTTGTTCATAGTACAAGCATATGCAGACACATTGGCATATCCTCCTGTTTTTACCCAATTATGGAATTTTATCAAATGCATCTTGTCCACGTCTACAAACACAACTTCTGAGTGAGATTGTCCATGTACATACCTCATAAGTGGATCCTGAATTAGTTGTCCCTCATGGTGAAAGAATAAATTAACAATTACTTTTCCCATTTGAGCTTATAAACTAAACAAAAGAAAAAATAATAATAATAAACAAAAAAAGTTATTGTCAACTATTTGCAGCTAGGGATTTAAAAAAATCCTAACATTGTCCCACAAGTAGCAAAAAAAAAACATTACATTTACTTATATAAAGTGAAAATTACCTTGCAATCACGCGTTGCTTAATTTACTGAAGCCGAAATATCCCTCCTGAACTTCAACATCGAGATCTTATGGCAATGAGGGAAAGTTTGTTAAAGAGCAAGCTTAGATACAAAAAGAAGAAAAGAAAGAAACGATAACACAGAGAGACAGACAACGCGACATCAAAGATAAAGATAGAAATGGGAGTTACATATCGAATATATATATATATATATATATATATATATATATATATATATATATATATATGGTCAAAATGGGTAAATTCTACCGGTTTTACACCGAATTAAATAAGTGCCACATGTTTGTTTTTTATTCGTTCAAAATGACATGTATGCCACTTCAGACTCGTGACTTGCAGTTAGTTCTAATGGTAAAAAAAAGGGGTTGAATTTGCTTAATTTAGACAACAATAAGTGTTTAATTGGTAAACTTAAAACTATAAGTGGTGGCCCTGGTGGGATAACAAAACCATGCAAGTACAGATCGCAAATTACATATTAAGCCTATAACTTTTATCCTTTTATATGTATATATTTTTTTCACTATCTTCAATAAATATAGAGAGAATATTATCACTTCTAATAAATATTAAAAAATTAAAAATTATTTTATTATGCGTGAAAGATTAAAAAAAATGACTGGAGGAGTATAACGTATTAAATATTGGAGAGAGAAAAATATCCAATGAAATTAAAAGTTCTTTACTCAAAATCCTTGAAAATTGTCTATTAATTAAGTGGGTGTTAAACATGAACAATACTACGGTGCAAGTGTGAGTCTATAAGTACGTAATGAACTCTAGAAAAGAGGAGAAAAAAAAAATATCCAACTAAATGGCTTATTCTTCATTGTTGTTTCTCATTCTTCTTCTCCTATTGCCTTTAGTTTTTCATCTAAAGAAACGAAAAGCTTTCAGAAAAAAGAACCATCCTCCAGGCCCTCCTGGGCTTCCAATTATAGGGAATTCGCATCAACTTGGTGAATTGCCTCATCGTACTTTTTCCCAATTTGCCAAGAAATATGGAGATGTGATGCTTTTAAATCTTGGTTACTTACCCACTCTTATTGTCTCTTCATCAGAAGCAGCAAAAGAAATCTTGAAAACCCATGATCTCAAAACTTGCAGCAGACCTCTTTTAACTGGTACTGGCAAATTATCTTACAATTATCTTGATGTTGCTTTTTCTCCTTATAGCAATTACTGGAGAGATGCTCGCAAGATCTGTGTTCTTGAAATGTTTAGTCTCAAGCGAGTTGAATCTTTTCGATTTGTTAGAGAAGAAGAGGTTTCTTTAATGATAGATTCAATTTCCAGATCTTCTTCTTCTCCTGTTGATTTAAGTGAGAAAATTTTGTCTCTTACCTGCAATATTACATGTAGAGTAGCATTTGGTAAGAGTTTTCAAGAAAGAGGATTTAGCAATGAAAGATTTCAGGAAGTTATTCATGAAGGTATGGCTATGCTAGGGGCCTTTTGTTCATCTGATTTCTTTCCATATGTGGGTTGGATTTTTGATAGAATCAGTGGTCTCCATTCAAGACTCGAGAAGAACTTTCAAGAATTTGATGAATTTTATCAGAAGATTATAGATGATCATATCAAGAAAGGAAGGAACAGTGGAGAAAATGAAGATTTTACTGATGTTTTGTTGGAGTTGGAGAGATCACAAAAGGAATCTGCTGATGGGTTTCAATTCTCCAAAGATCATATTAAAGCTATTCTCATGGTATGCATATCATTCTTTCATTTCCTTTTCTTATACCCCATTATATATAGCTTTACCTAAAAAAATCCTACTTTGATATTTCAGAATATATTTATTGGTGGAGTGGACACAGGAGCAGTAACTTTGGTGTGGGCAATGGCAGAGCTAATGAAAAACTCAAGAGTGATGAAGAAAGTACAAGACGAAATCAGAAATAACATTGGATCGAGAGGGAAAGTAAGTGAAAGTGACATTAGCAAGCTTGGATACCTAAAAATGGTACTAAAAGAAACATTAAGACTCCATCCAGCAAGTGTACTACTAGTTCCAAGAGAGACAATTTCAGAATTCAGCATAAATGGGTATGAAATATACCCTAAAACTAGAATCCAAATTAATGCTTGGGCAATTGGAAGGGACCCTAAAGTTTGGAAAAATCCAGAAGAGTTTTATCCAGAAAGATTTGTAGATAATCATCCCATAGAATATTATAAGCAGAATAGTTATGAAATGGTACCATTTGGTGGAGGAAGAAGAGGATGTCCTGGTGTTCCAATGGCAATGACAATGGTGGAGCTTACACTTGCTAATCTTTTATCTTGTTTTGATTGGAAATTACCTTATGATATGAAGATTGAAGATCTCAACATGGAAGAAGCTTTTGGTCTTACAGTTTATAAGAAGGAACCCTTGGTGCTTGTGCCTGTTAGTTACCAACTTGCTTGATTAAACAAATGTTTTATTTATATATTTTGTTAGCAGTATTATGAGTACGTTCTGTAATAAATGTTTCCTTCGCTTCTTAGAAGGACAGATAAATAATCGTCATGCTGTGCCATGCTATGGACAGTAATATATTTTTATATGAACTTTCAAATATGCCCTTTATATAATAAATATTTATTAAATATTTAAAATTTTATTTTCAAGCAATTTGGCCATTTAATGTTATTGCCCGTTAATAAATTTATTACTGCCATCTGCATCACAACTGAGTATTTGGGTATAAACACATGTTATACCTATTGGAAGACTAGATATTTGTTGGAAAGAATTTATACCACAGGAGAGTAAAGCTTACACTTTTTAAATCTCACTTTCCACATCTTTTGCACTTCATTCTTTACATATAATTTTCAATTTGATTATAATTTTTATTGTAATTATTTGTGAGTAATTTGTATTGTGAAAGATTGTGAGTTTGGATGAACTAGAACGTAAGAAAAAATTATAGTAAGTATTTTACATCTTTTACTTTGGAAAAAGATTGTAGGTATATATACATATCTAAGATTTTATATTGACTTTGACTCATACCCTTAAAAGATTTAAGAGTAGAGAGAAAAGTTTAAGAGTAATTCTTGACTAGTGGATGTAGGTATTGAGACTGAACCACTATAAATTTTATATGTCTGTTTTTTTGCTCTGTTATACTCTATTCTGCTTAACATTTTGGAACTTGTGTTTTCAAAATTCTGTTAAATGATTATTGAAATATTCACAACAAATCTTACACACACATTTTAAGAATTGTTTTTTTTAAGTTTTTAAACTAAAAAAGATCTCACAAAAATTTGGTATAATTTTTGTATTGTATTTTTATATATACTGTCAAAATTATGCATATGCATACATTTCTGTTCCATTAGAAAAAGATCAGAAAAATTTTAAGATACCCAATTCAACCCCCTCTACTAAGTGCTTTTGGGACCTACATTAATGACATTAAATTTTGCCTACTAATTTATACTCTCTCCATCCCATTTTAAAAAATAACTTAGTATTTTTCATTAAAATTAAGAAATGATTAAAACACCTCAATTTCATATTCCACTTTAAAAGATACTCCTGTTTTACAAAAATTAAGGAAATAATTAAAATAACTCAATTTTATAAATAAATATAGTCGTTCACAAAAATATTTTTTTATATTTTCAAACATTTCATTTAATTATAATTAAAAGTAGAGAGTATTAAAAAATATTTTATAAACTATATATATATATATATATATAAACCTATTTTTCAAATTTTGAAAAATATTTAAAATGTGATAAAATAAAATAAAAAAAATAATATTTTAAAATGAGACAGATTGAGTAATATTTATTACTATTAGTGATTCTATAAAAATCTCATTAATTGCCACATTTCTTAAAAAGATATAATTATTAGTTTTTTAAAAAATATGTGTACACAATTATTAATTATTAAATTACAAAAACATGTTTCTTCCAAAAACACCGTCTATAAGCTATTTTAATTTTTTTTAATAAATCTAGACCGTATATTTTAAATCTTAAATTCTAAATATCTAAAGCCTAAATCTCAAATGTTAAAACTTAAACATTGAAATTTAAATTCCAAGAATCTAAACTCTAAGAGCATGTTTGATTGATTTAATTTATCGTATTAATTTGTATATCGTTAGTTTGTATAGTGTTAACATGTGTTGTGTATAGGTGTAACACCCATAACATGCTTAACACTGTTCCGGTACCCCGTATGCCGGAAATTTTTTTTTTCAACTTATTTTACTATCTTAATTCATTTAATTAATTATCTTAATTAATTACCAACCTTCAATGACCTGTAACTGTCCAATTTACTATACACTTAATAAAATTTTGGCAATATAACGGCTACAAATTCGACTAGCCCCCTGAAAAAAGACAATATTTACAGCCTCTCAGAGGCACAACAATCACAAATAATAATTGACATCCATTCATCTCATTCTCATCCAAAAATACATATATCTACTATTACAGCCCATATTTAATATTTACATATCCAAATGCAAAATTTAAACATATATATACATGCCAAAAGATTCATAAATTCTATTACATCAGAAGAAATCCTTGAGGAAATATTCTTGCTTTCGCTCCTGAGTACCTGCGCACAGTCAAAACTATGCGCTGAGCACTAAACATGCTCAGTGGTGACTAACAATCTAAATATTTTCTATACTTAACTTAAAATAAGGCAATTATGCAAAAATTCTCCTTATAGATTCGTTAAGTCAAATATTCAAATAACATTTTTCCTTTTTAATTAACATTATTATTTCTTATCAATTTACATATTTAATTCAAACTTTTACTTTATTTCAATTTAACCCTTCTTTCTCATTAATTCTACAAATTTGGCCTTTTATACTTCTTTTTAACATTTAAACTATTAATTAAGGTACTTAACCTTAATTTTACGCTTAATTAAATATTTTTATGTAAAACTTCATTTTAGTCATTGTTGACTATAAAACTTCCTTTCAGTACATTTTAACTATTAACTGACTGTATTATCCTTAATTAAACGATTCTCAATTAATTTACTTAACTTTTACTCTTTTGGGTAAAATTACGATTTTGCCCTTAAACTTTCTTTTTCTTTTAAAATAGTCCTTTTCCACTTTTAATTAACATCTTTCACTTCTTTTTCATATTTTCTCATATTATTTTCATTATGCCCCTAATTTTGGACCCGACAGAAAACTCCAAACCGGATACACGGGACGTGGATCCCACAGGACCACAACAGAGATAGAGAAATGACCCCCAGAGGGCCAATTCTCACAAAACAGAGAACAGAGACAGAGAAGCCACGGTGATCAAAGATCCAATCCATAGCTAGCAAGTTGCCATGACTTGCACCGCGGTACAGAGGTGTCCCTATGGCCAGCCAATTATATCCTGAGCTAGTTTTTACTGCCTGGTATTTCTAAGGGCATTACTGAATATACTTTTATTTACTTTTAAATTAATTCATAACTTTTGCGAACGTTTTCATTTCCACAAAAATTCGTTTTACTATCCTTTCCTTCATAGTAAATTAATCCATATTAATTTACTACTTTTTTTACCCTTTATTGAATTATTCCTTTATAATTCAATAAATTTTCTTATATATATATCAATATTTATTTCGGTTATACATTACCAATACATATAAATTCCTTAAAAATTAATATACACCCTTTTCACATTTATTATCATTATTCATTCATTTTATTGAATTATTTTTCAATAATTCAATATTTTTTTCATTGTACATAATCAATAATTTATTTCTTGTTTATTCATGTAATGTACATAAATTCTCTAAAAATTTATATACTCATTATTTTGCATTTACTACCCATATTTACCTTATTTATGAATTATTTCTTCATAATTCATCAATTTCACTACTTACATACACTAATAATAAGCTTTAAAAATTTCTAATAAATTTCATAATTCATATAAAAATTCAAGGAAGTTAAATATAACATGTATAATTAATTTAGGCCATTAATTAATATTTTCATGCAAAAATCACCATTATTTCTTTAGAGAGAATTTCGGACACCATGACATTTTCTCTCTAACAATTATTTTTCTTTATTCTAACCATATACATAATATCAATTAAGTTAAATTCCATTTTTCTTAAGTTAATTTCATAAATTAAGTAACTTAATAATTTTTTTCCTAAATACATAAAAGAAATAAATTCAATAAAATAGGAAATATTTAGATTTATTAGCCACATACCAAAATGACTTGTTCTAGGATGTCTAAGCTTCCTTTCCCTTGCCTTTGTCCCTTGGATTAATGTTTTCTCCTTCCAAACCTAATACAACCAGCCATAAAACCTTAGATTTCATCATCCTCTTGTTCTCAAATGCAAAATCCAAGCTCATATTCATTATCTAGACCTCAAAATCTATGGGAAAACATCAAAGAAATAATTTAAAACACTAAAATTCATAAACTCCAACTTACCCTATTTTCTTCAATCCCTTGATTCCTTGCCTTCTTTTGCTTAAACTACTTAAATTAGGTTACTAGGGTAAACTAGAGAGATGAAGCTTTAATTTATATGTTGGGAACTAAGAATGATTTAAAGTGAAATAAGAGCAAATTAAAGGAAGGAGAAAAGAGTGATGTTTCGGCCAGCCAAGGAGGAAGAGAAGAGACCCAAGAAATCTGGAATTCTCTGCAGATTTCTTCTCTTTTATACCCCTTGAGTGGGCTAAAATATAGGCCTAATTCATGGGCTTGGTCCAATTATTCTTTTAAGCCCAATTTTGACTATTAAAGGCCCAAACTAAAATCTCTATCTTTCTCACTTCAAATCACTTCAAAAATTATTCCATAAATTTTATCACATCAAAAATAGCTAGTATGCAAATTTTTGGCTCAATCGGAGTCAGTTATCGGTCCGATTCAAACTTATCGGTCCGATTCGATAACTGTTGATGCCACCGAAAAATTTCATTTTTATTACCAAAATATTCTACACAAAAATTCATGTAGGCATGCAAAATCTGGAAATTTTTGGAATTCTTTTACTATTTTTAATTATTTACACAAAACTAAGTCACATTTCCTATAGAGAAAATTGACTCGCTACCTTTTTCGTATTTTTGACATTTGGAGGCCTATTTGATATTAATTTCACTTCAAATTTCAACCCCGGACTCCCCGTGACTAATACTTTTCGATGGTTTAATAAAATATTTTTGACTTTCGGGTGTCCTTTCGGGCTCGAAAAGCACTATTCACCATCGGAAAGTACTGTTCACAGCTGACCCGGTGTTGAGGCCATTACATTTCTCCCCTACTTAAATTAAATTTCGTCCTCGAAATTTACCTGAACTGAAGAGTAAGGGATACCGTTGTCTCATTGTCGACTCAGGTTCCCATGTGACTTCCTCTACATTGTGGTGATGCCACAAGACCTTCACCAATGGTATCTGTTTGTTCCTGAGTTGCCGGATTTCTTTAGCCAAAATCTTCACTGATCTTTCTTCATAGCTCATATCAGTCTAAACTTGTATCTCTTCTGGTGCTATCACATGGCTCGGATCAGACCTGTATCTCCGAAGCATCGACACATGGAAGACATCATGTATCTTTTCCAAAGCAGATGGTAATTTCAACCTGTAGGCCACGGGACCCACTCTTTGAAGTATCTCGTAAGGACCTATAAACCTTGGGCTCAACTTGCCCTTCTTGCCAAATCTCAGAACTTTCTTCCATGGAGATACTTTCAGAAAAACTTTGTCTCCGACCTGAAACTCAATATCCTTCCTCTTCAGATCTGCATAAGATTTCTGATGGTCCATTGCTTCCTTCAAACGACTTTTGATAATCTGAACTTTCTCTTCCGAATCACGGATCACATCTGAGCCCAAAAGTTTCTTCTCACTTAGTTCTGTCCAGCACAAGGGAGTTCTACACTTTCTGCCATACAACGCTTCAAAAGGTGCCATTTTCAAACTAGACTGGTAACTGTTGTTATATGCAAATTCAGCCAAGGGCAAGTGCTTTTCCCAATTGGTGCCAAAATCAAGAACACAACATCGAAGCATATCCTCTAATATCTGAATCACCCGCTCGGATTGGCCATCAGTCTGAGGGTGAAAAGCTGTGCTGAGGTGAAGTCTAGTACCTAGAGCATCCTGAAAACTCTTCTAGAAATGAGATGTAAACCTGGGATCCCTGTCAGAGATAATTGATATAGCACTCCATGTAACCTAACCACTTCACTAATGTAAATCTCCGCCAACCTAGTTAAGGAATAGTCCATCCGCACTGGCAAGAAATGAGCAGATTTAGTAAGTCGGTCAACAATTACCCAGATGGCATCATGCTTCCTCTGAGTCACAGGTAGGCCAGTTACGAAATCCATAGTCACCTGATCCCATTTCCATTCCGAAAGAACAAGTGGTTGAAGAAGTCCAGAAGGAACCTGATGCTCTGCTTTCACTTGCTGACATGTTAGGCATTTTCCTACGAATTCAGTCACATCACGCTTCATACCTAGCCACTAGTAGTAGACTTTCAAATCTTGGTACATCTTGTTACTCCCAGGGTGCATAGCATAGTTACTATGGTGTGCTTCAGTCAGGATCTCTTTCTTCAAATCTTCTTGAGTTGGCACACAAAGTCTTCCTTTATAACAAAGGCTTCCATCATCAGACAACGAATAATCACTTTCACTACTATGTTGAAGCTTGTTAACAATAGCCATTAGCCGGTCATCTTCCTTTTGAGCTACTTTCACCTTATGTGCAAAGTCTGGTTTAACTCGAAGCTCAGTTACTAAAGCTCCATCCGATGCCAAGCTTAAACTGGTGTTCATTGCTCGAAGAGCTGACATAAATTTTCTGCTGAGTGCATCAGCCACCATATTTGCTTTCCCTGGATGGTAATCGATATAACAATCGTAGTCTTTAATCAACTCCAACCAACGTCTTTGTCTCAGATTGAGTTCTTTCTGGGTAAGCAAATATTTCAAACTCTTGTGATCTGAATAAATATAGCATCTCTCTCCATACAAGTAATGCCTCCATATCTTCAATGCAAAAACAATGGCTGCTAACTCTAAATCATGAGTAGGATAGTTTTTCTCATGAGTCTTGAGTTGCCGAGAGGCATAAGCTATCACCTTGCCCTCCTGCATCAGGACACAGCCCAGACCATTCCTGAAAGCATCACTGTAAATCACAAAATCCTTGCCTGATTCAGGTTGAGTAAGGATGGGAGCTTCTGTTAACAAAGTCTTTAGCTTCTCAAAGCATTCTTGGCATTTGTCAGTCCATACAAATTTAATATTTTTCTGTAGTAATCGAGTCAAGGGAACTGCAATAGTGGAGAAACCCTTGATGAACCTCCTATAATACCCAGCCAATCCCAGAAAACTTCGAACTTCAGTTACATTCTTAGGTGGTTTCCAATGTAGAATTGTCTCAATCTTTGAAGGATCTACTTTGATGCCCTCTGCAGAAATTACATGGCCCAGAAAAGATACCTCATTCAGCCAAAAAGCACATTTGCTGAATTTAGCATACAGCTGTTTCTCTCTCAGAGTCTGTAGCACAATCTTCAAGTGTTTATCATGATCTTCCGGTGTCTTTGAATACACCAGGATATCGTCTATGAAGACTACTACAAACTGATCCAAGTAGGGGTGAAAGACTCTGTTCATCAGGTCCATAAAAGCTGCTGGTGCATTTGTAAGTCCAAATGGCATGACCAAGAACTCAAAGTGGCCATACCTGGTCCTAAAAGCAGTCTTAGGTACATCCGCTTCCTTAACCCCCATCTGATAATACCCCGATCTCAGATCGATTTTGGAGAAAACACCCGCTCCCTTCAGCTGGTCAAATAAGTCTTCAATGCGAGGAAGAGGGTACTTGTTCTTTATAGTCACTTTATTCAGCTGTCGATAATCAATACACAGTCGGAGAGTCCCACCCTTTTTCTTTACAAATAGGACAGGTGCTCCCCAAGGAGAAATACTCGGTCTGATAAACCCCTTGTCAAGCAACTCCTGAAGCTAAATCTTTAATTCCTTTAACTCTGCAGGTGCCATTCTATAAGGAGCGATAGAAATGGGAGCAGTATCAGGAGCAACATCAATGGAAAATTCTACCTCTCTGTTAGGTGGTAAGCCTGAAAGCTCATCAGGAAATACATCCTGGAACTCTCTGACAGTAGGTACATCAGACACTTCTAAACTGTCTTTCTTCGCCTCAAATACATAACACAAATATGCTCCACAGCCTTTCCTAATCAACCTTTTTGCTGTAGTAGCGGAAATCACATCAGACAAAAAGTCAGACCTCACACCCACAATCGTGATGTCATCACCATTCTAAAGCCGTAGGGTGACTCTCTTCCTTCTGCAATCAACAGTCGCTTGATGGACGGATAGCCAATCCATCCCAAGAATCAAATCAAATTCACGGAAGGGCAACTCGATAAGGTTTGCCAGGAAGGTATGTCCCTGGACACTGATAGGACACTGTCTATAAACCTTATTCACTACCACACTATGCCCCAGAGGATTACTCACCAAGATATCCTGGTCCAAGTAGGCCTCTTCCATTCCTTTTCCCCGTGCTATTTCTGTACTAATGTATGAGTGTGTGGAACCAGGATCAATCAGAGCATAAACTGAATCAGATAGCAAAATAAACTTACCCACAATCTCATCGGGAGCATCCTCCTCTTCTCGGGCCCTGATAGCATATGTCTGTCCTCCTGATCGCCTCTGTCCCTGGGATGACTGACCAGCTGGTCTGAAGACTGAAGTATTAGGGGATGCTCCCCTGCCACGACCTCGCGAAGCTGATGACCCAATACCTGATGCTGGTGAGGTGGCTGGAGCAGTCTGCTGCAAAGGACAGTCTTTAATACGGTGCTCTCGGGACCCATACCTAAAACAGGCTCCAGTCAACAATCTGCACTCCCCTGAATATGTCTTCCCACAATGGTCACATAACACTGGTGTCCCCCTACCACTGCCTCTGGGTGCACTAGAAGCTGAAGTGGATGAAGATTTACCACGGGAGGCACTACCCTGACCAATGCCTGCTGGTGGAAGACCCTGAGGCGGTTGCTGACCCTTCTGCTTTTTATTCTATCCTGACTTGCCACTGCTTTGTCCCTATTTCCTTTTCTGTTAAAATCGAGACTGTCTTTCTGCTTGCTCGGCTTGAGTGGTTTCTAATTTGATAGCTGCATCTATCATGGATCTCAGATCCAGGTATTTCTGGGCCCCGATGATCTGCCTTAACTCAGTATGTAGACCCCTCTCAAACCGCTGACATAACCTTTCTTCAGTAGCCAAGCTTTCATCTAAATAAGCGCTCAGGCGCTCAAACTCTCTGTCATACTCAGCCACTGTACGGTTTTCCTGCCTTAGCCTCCAGAAAGCATCCTGCATAGCAATCTTGTACTCAGACCCAATATACTTTTTCTTAAACTGATCGATGAAAAATTTCCAGTTCAAACGGTCTGCAGGCGTGTGCCTTCTGACTGAGTCCCACCAAATAAATGCTGGACCCTGAAGCAAAGCAACCATACCCTCAAGCTTTTCCTCTTCAGAATTGTGGGTAATTTCAAACAACCTTTTTATCTTGAAAAGCCATGCCTCTACAGCTGCTGGTGTCAAAGGGTCCTCGCCTGTAAAATCCTCAGCTCCTAACCTTTTTAACTGCTCCAGTATAGGCCTTCTTTTAGGTGGAGCAGGCTGTTGAACCTGTATTACTGGTGGTTATGCCTGAGCCTGAGCAGCCTGGAGGCGCTGCTGAATATAATCTGACATCAAATTGAGGAAGTCTAGATGAGGAGGAAGTGGCGGAGGAGGCGCTACCGGTGGAGGTGTCGGCTGTGGTGAAACCTCCTGCTGCCCCATATTACTAGAGGCCTCACTCCTATCATCTCCAGGCTCACGACCCGGCTCTCCAGACATCTTGTAACTATAAAACAGAAGGGAGCAAGAATACATTAATTCCCAAAATAACTTCTCAAAATAGCAATTGGCATGTATATAACTTATTAAAACTTAACATTGCACCTACTCCGATCTTAGAACCGCCTAAACCTTGCTCTGATACCACAAAATATAACACCCATAACATGCTTAACATTGTTCCGGTACCCCGCATGCCGGAATTTTTTTTTTCAACTTATTTTACTATCTTAATTCATTTAATTAATTATCTTAATTAATTACCAACCTTCAATGACCTGTAACTGTCCAATTTACTATACACTTAATAAAATTTTGGCAATATAACGGCTATAAATTCGACTAGCTCCCTGAAAAACAGACAATATTCACAGCCTCTCAGAGACACAACAATCACAAATAATAATTGACATCCATTCATCTCATTCTTATCCAAAAATATATATATCTACTATTACAGCCCATGTTTAATATTTACATATCCAAATGCAAAATTTATACATATATATACATGCCAAAAGATTCATCAATTCTATTACATCAGAAGAAATCCTTGAGGGAATATTCTTGCTCCCGCTCCTGAGTACCTGCACACAGTCAAAACTATGCGCTGAGCACTAAACATGCTCAGTGGTGACTAACAATCTAAATATTTTCTATACTTAACTTAAAATAAGCCAATTATGCAAAAATTCTCCTTATAGATTCGTTAAATCAAATATTCAAATAACATTTTTCCTTTTTAATTAACATTATTATTTCTTATCAATTTACATATTTAATTCAAACTTTTACTTTATTTCAATTTAACCCTTCTTTCTCATTAATTCTATAAATTTGGCCTTTTATACTTCTTTTTAACATTTAAACTATTAATTAAGGTACTTAACCTTAATTTTACGCTTAATTAAATATTTTTATGTAAAACTTCATTTTAGTCATTGTTGACTATAAAACTTCCTTTCAGTACATTTTAACTATTAACTGACTGTATTATCCTTAATTAAACGATTCTCAATTAATTTACTTAACTTTTACTCTTTTAGGTAAAATTACGATTTTGCCCTTAAACTTTCTTTTTCTTTCAAAATAGTCCTTTTCCACTTTTAATTAACATCTTTCACTTCTTTTTCATATTTTCTCATATTATTTTCATTATGCCCCTAATTTTGGACCCGGCAAAAAACTCCAAACCGGATACACGGGACGTGGACCCCACAAGACCACAACAGAGATAGAGAAATGACCCTCAGAGGGCCAATTCTCACAAAACAGAGAACAGAGACAGAGAAGCCACGATGATCAAAGATCCAATCCATAGCTAGCAAGTCGTCATGACTTGCACCGCGGTACAGAGGTGTCCCTATGGCCAGCCAATTATATGCTGAGCTAGTTTTTACTGCCTGGTATTTTTAAGTGCATTACTGAATATACTTTTATTTACTTTTAAATTAATTCATAACTTTTGCGAACGTTTTCATTTCCAAAAAAATTCGTTTTACTATCCTTTCCTTCATAGTAAATTAATCCATATTAATTTACTACTTTTTTTTACCCTTTATTGAATTATTCCTTTATAATTCAATAAATTTTCTTATATGTATATCAATATTTATTTCGGTTATACATTACCAATACATATAAATTCCTTAAAAATTAATATACATCCTTTTCACATTTATTATCATTATTCATTCATTTTATTGAATTATTTTTCAATAATTCAATATTTTTTTCATTGTACATAATCAATAATTTATTTCTTGTTTATTCATGTAATGTACATAAATTCTCTAAAAATTTATATACTCATTATTTTGCATTTACTACCCATATTTCTCTTATTTATGAATTATTTCTTCATAATTCATCAATTTCACTAATTACATACACTAATAATAAGCTTTAAAAATTTCTAATAAATTCCATAATTCATATAAAAATTCAAGGAAGTTAAATATAACATGTATAATTAATTTAGGCCACTAATTAATATTTTCATGCAAAAATCACCATTATTTCTTTAGAGAGAATTTCGGCCACCATGACATTTTCTCTCTAACAATTATTTTTCTTTATTCTAACCATATACATAATATCAATTAAGTCTAAATTCCAGTTTTCTTAAGTTAATTTCATAAATTAAGTAACTTAATAATTTTTTTCCTAAATATATAAAAGAAATAAATTCAATAAAATAGGAAATATTTAGATTTATTAGCCACATACCAAAATGACTTGTTCTAGGATGTTTAAGCTTCCTTCCCCTTGCCTTTGTCCCTTGGATTAATGTTTTCTCCTTCCAAACCTAATACAACCAGCTATAAAACCTTAGATTTCATCATCCTCTTGTTCTAAAATGCAAAATCCAAGCTCATATTCATTATCTAGACCTCAAAATCTATGGGAAAACATCAAAGAAATAATTTAAAACACTAAAATTCATAAACTCCAACTTACGCTATTTTCTTCAATCCCTTGATTCCTTGCCTTCTTTTGCTTAAACTACTTAAATTAGGTTACTAGGGTAAACTAGAGAGATGAAGCTTTAATTTATATGTTGGGAACTAAGAATGATTTAAAATGAAATAAGAGCAAATTAAAGGAAGGAGAAAAGAGTGATGTTTCGGCCAGCCAAGGAGGAAGAGAAGAGACCCAAGAAATCTGGAATTCTCTGCAGATTTCTTCTCTTTTATACCCCTTGAGTGGGCTAAAATATAGGCCTAATTCATGGGCTTGGTCCAATTATTCTTTTAAGCCCAATTTTGACTATTAAAGGCCCAAACCAAAATCTCTATCTTTCTCACTTCAAATCACTTCAAAAATAATTTCATAAATTTTATCACATCAAAAGTAGCTAGTACGCAAATTTTTGGCTCAATCAGAGTCAGTTATCGGTTCGATTCAAACTTATCGGTCCGATTCAATAACTGTCGATGCCACCGAAAAATTCCATTTTTATTACCAAAATATTCTACACAAAAATTCATGTAGGCATGCAAAATCTGGCAATTTTTGGAATTCTTTTACTATTTTTTATTATTTATGCAAAACTAAGTCATATTCCCTATAGAGGAAATTAACTCGCTATCTTTTTCGTATTTTTGACATTTGGAGGCCTATTTGACCTCAATTTCACTTCAAATTTCAACCCCGGACTCCCCGTGACTAATACTTTTCGATGGTTCAATAAAATATTTTTGACTTTCGGGTGTCCTTTCGGGCCCGAAAAGCACTGTTCACCATCGAAAAGTACTGTTCACAGCTGACCCGGTGTTGAGGCCATTACAATAGGAGTGATCATGGGATGGGGCGGGGCTGGGGAATTCTCCCCCACTCACTCCCCCGTCCCTGCCACCAATATCGGAGGGGGGGATTTCCCTCGTTCCCATCCCGCGGAGATCCCCGTCCCCCGATTTTTTTTAATTTTAAAATATAATATTTTATAAATAAAAAAATTTAAAATCAATAATAATTTAAAATTAAGTATAATTTAAAACTTAATAATTATAAAATTAATTTATATTTTAATTTTAATTATTTATAAAATATTATATTTTAAAATTAAAAAAAATTATTTTGCGGGGCAGAGATCCCCGCAGGGCGGATACCCCATTCCCCATCCCTGCCCCCGATTCTAGGACGGGAATTTTTTCCCCCCGTCCCTGCAGGGGGAAATTTCGAGAATTTTCCGTCCCGTAATCATCCCTAGTTGTGTAGTCTGTATTTTAATATACAGTATTTAGTATAAAATTAAATTAGCTTGTAATATTATTTACTGCAATTAGATTAATAATTTTCAACATTTCAATCACAACAACAAATCAAAAAATTGAATAATTGAACAGAATTCCAACAAGCAAATTTAAATTTCACATAAATTTAATGAACAAAACTCAACCAACATATCACAAATTAAACTATTGAATAAAAAAAAATCGAAGCAATTGAATTAAAAATAAAGAAAAAAGAGATGGAAACCTGTTGGAAACCATCAGATGCTAGAGATGGGAGATGCCGGATTGGGAAAAAGATGGAGTAAATTTGGCTCACTTTTGTATAATATGATTTTTATTGCATTATACAAACTCAGAGGTTAATTAATGGCGTATTATTTTCATATTATTATCTGCAATGTACATGATAATAGAGTTTGTATTATATTATATTATTTTCTCATTAATTTTTTTTTATATTTACTGAGTATTGTATTCGCATTAGTCAGAATTATATCATACTATCACATGTTAGTCAAATATGGTAGGCTAAAAAAAAAAGGAAAGAATCCCATATCGGGAACTTAGCAAAGGGAAGGGGTTTTTTGTAACTATAAATATAGCCCCTTAGGTTTAGTTTTATCTCATCCGAACTTGCTTTCTTTTCTCTTGTATTATTTAACTTTTGATTGAAATAATACTTAGTAGCATCTGAGGACGTAGGCATAATTGGCCGAATCTCGTTAAATTCCTTTGTTCCTTATTATCTTTGTTTTAACTACTTTTATTATAGTTGTAGTAATATATTGTGCTAATAAATTATACTTGGTGTTAAGTTCTGTCTAAGGAGATTGGATTTTAAGTGGGACCATTATGACCCATCCAATCTTTCCTGGGAATTAAACTTGTATGATTTTGTAGTACAATAATTTACTCTTCTATTTATTTTAGCTTCGGTCTTACTCTATCCAATGCTTATTTTTCCAATAAGTGGTATCAGAGCTGAGGTTCTATCTTAATATGCTATGTGGTTGCAGTATAGACTAATCTTCCACATCAAAAAAGATTTTTCCTTGGATAGTTCATGTATACGATCACTGTTCACGTATACAGTCACTATTCATCTATACGATTACTATTCACATAAAATAGTGAAAGCTGATTTTTTAGCAGAGAAGTTCGTGATCGAAGCAATGGTGGCAAAATATGAGATCGAAAAATTCAACACTGTAGAAATTGAAGACCAAAGCAGTTATGAAGAAGGATAATTGTCTAGTGGTAATTAGTCAAAGGCCCACAGAAATTGTAGATGAGAAATGGAATGAGATGGATCGGAATACTACTGCTAATCTTCATCTAGCACTAGCTGATGGAGTATTTTCCAGCATAAAAGAGAAGAAGACAACAAATGAAATATGGGATCACCTCACAAGATTGTACGAGGTAAAAACACTCCACAATAAGATTTTTCTTAAGAGAAAACTGTACACTTTACGTATGGCATAATTCATTTTAGTGATAGAGCACTTAAATACCTTGAATACTATGTTTTCCCAACTCACATTAGTGGGATACAGAGTAGAGCAAAATGAACGTGTTGAAATTCTACTCCAAAATCTACCTGATTCGTATGATGAACTCATCATCAATTTGACCAATAATATCCTCACAGATTGTCTAAACTTTGAAGATATTACAGCTGTTGTTCTAGAAGAAGAAAGTCGGCGTAAAAATAAGGAGGATAGGTTGGCAAGTTCATAGCATGCAGAAGTCTTGACTGTGATGAGAGGGAGATCAACAGAACGTAGCCCAAGTGGAAGCCACAATCAGGAAAGATCCAAATCAAGGAGTAAGAAGAACATTAAATGCTACAGCTGTGGCAAGAATGGTAATTTAAAGAAGGATTATTGGAATCTAAACAAAAAGGATTCTAATCCTCAAGAAAATATGGCAAGTAGTTCCGATGGTGGAGATGCTATATGTTGTGAAGCAGCAACGACTTATGAAGGCAGAAAAAGATTTACAGAAGTATGGCTTCTTGATTCAGGAGCAACATTTCACATGACCTCTCAAAGAGAATAGTTCTATCAATATGAACATATCTCTGGAGGATTTGTGTACAGCTGCAATGATCATGCCTTGAAGATCGTTGGCATTAGAACTATTAAGCTGAAGACGTATGATGGTACAATTTGTATTATTCAAGATGTACGGCGTATGTAGGGCCTAAAGAATAACCTATTATCTTTAGGACAATTGGATGATTTGGGTTGCAAATTCAATGGTGAGAATGGGATCTTGAAGATATCAAGAGGAGCATTTGTACTTATGAAAGGAGAAAAGATAGCTACAAATTTATATATGATAAAGGGATAGACTTTGCAAGAAGGAGATGCATTTGTTGCCACAAGCAATCCAAGTGAAAAGTGTGCAATGTCTTGGCACAAGAAACTTGGGCATATGTCCGAACAAGGAATGGAGATTCTTACAGAGAGAAATCTATTTCCAAGTCTTACAAAGGTCTCACTATCCTTTTGTGAGCATTGTATTGTGAGCAAGCAGCATCGATTGAAGTTTAACACATCAAATTTTAGAAGCAAAGCCATTCTAGAATTGGTTTAATCTGATGTATGGCAAGCACCAATATTATCCCTAGGAGGAGCAAATTACTTTGTGTCCTTTATCGATGATTACTCTAGGAGGTGTTGGGTGTTTCCTATCAAGAAGAAAGCAGATGTGTTTCCGGTCTTGAAAGCTTACAAAGCACGAGTGAAACTTGAATCTGGCCAAAAGATCAAGTGTTTGAGGATAGATAATAGAGGAGAATACACCAGTAAAGAATTTGTTGAATTTTGTAAGCAAGAAGGCATCAAAAGATAATTCACTACGACGTACACTCCTTAACAAAATGGAGTGGCAGAGCGGATGAACATAACTATGTTGGAAAGAACAAGAGCTATGATGAGAACTGCAGGCTTAAATAAGAAATTCTAGGTGAAAGTGGTTAACACTACCTGTTATGTGGTGAATCGAGCTCCATCAACTGTAATTGAGTGTAAGAAACCAATGGAGATGTAGGTTGAAAAAACGGTGGATTATTCAAACCTTTATGTATTTGAAAGTCTTACTTATGTGATGTACAATGCCCAAGAAATTACAAAACTGGATCAAAAATTCAAAAAATGAATATTCTTGGGATATGCTAAAAGAGTTAAAGGGTATCGCCTGTGGGATCCTACTACCCACAAGATTATTGTCAGCAAGGATGTTATCTTTATAGAAGATAAAGATCAAGAGCAAGGAAAGAAGAAAGTAAAGAAAAGTCAGAGACTACAAAAATATGTGTAGAAAGAGAATTAGAAACCAATGATTCTTCTGAAGCTTTACTAAATCATGAGGAATAAGAGCCAGTCGAATATGAAGTTCCAAATAATTGGTGATCAACTTGCACCAGAAGGTTGCCCAATTGGCACTCAAATTACATTATGGAGGGTAATATTGCATATTATCTTCTAACTGAGGATAGGGAGCCATCAACTCTCTAAGAAGCAATGAATAGTTCAAATGCATCTCAGTGGATGGCAGCAATGCAAGAAGAAATTGAAGCTCTCCATAAGAATAAGACATGGGATTTGGTGTCACTATCGCAACGAAGAAAACCTATAGGCAATAAATGGCTTTAAAAAATCAAGCGAAATGGTGATAATCAAGTTGAGAGATATCATTCTAAATTGGTGGTTAAAGGATATGCTCAGAAAGAAGGGATTGACTTTAATGAAATATTCTCACATGTGGTTTGTCTCACTACAATCCGAGTAGTCCTGGCAATGAGTGTAACTTTTGACTTGCATCTTGAGCAGTTAGATGTGAAAACTGCATTGCTTCATGGAGATCTTGAAGAAAAAATTTATATACTCCAACCAGAAGGATTTAAAGAAAAAGGAAAAGAGAACCTGGTTTGCAGGTTGAACAAATCTTTGTACGGTTTAAAATAGGCACCAATGTATTTGTACAAGAGATTTGATTCCTTCATCATAAGTTTTGGATACAACAAACTAAATGCAGACCCTTGTGCATATTTCAAGCGGCTTGGTGTAGATGATTTCATTATCTTTCTACTGTATGTGGATGACATGTTAGTAGCAGGCCCTAACAAAGATCGCATCAAGGAGTTAAAGGCTCTATTTTCTAGGGAATTTGATATGAAGGACTTGGGATCAGCAAACAAGATTCTAGGGATGCAAATTCACCGAGACAAATAATAGGAAGATATGGCTTTCTCAAAAGAATTATTTGAAGAAAATCTTGTGACATTTCAACATGCAAGATTGTAAGCCAATTTTTACCCCACTTCCTGTGAATTTCAAATTATCCTCAAAGATAAGTCCTAGCAATGAAGAAAAGAGGATGGAGATATGCATTAGCAGTGGAAAGTCTAATGTTCACTATGATATATACAACATTACATATGCAGTGGGAGTGGTTAGTCGATACATGATGAATCCTGATAGAGAGCATTGGAATGCTATAAAATGGATTCTTAGATACATAAAGGGAACATTGAATGTTGCATTATGTTATGGAGGATCAGACTTTATTGTCAGTGGATATGTTGATTCAGATTATGTTGATGATCTTGATAAAAGCAAATCTACTACAGGTTATGTGTTTAAACTTACTGGCGAAACTGTAAGCTGGATTTCAAAACATCAATCAGTTGTGGCCACACCAACAATAGAAGCAGAATATGTAGCATCTACACAAGCCAGTAAAGAAGCAGTATGGTTAAAAATGCTATTGGAGGAACTCGGGCACAAACAAGACAAAATATCTTTATTTTATGACAGTTAGAGTATTTGCATCTTGCAAGAAATCCATCATTTCATTCGAAGACCAAACACATAAGGATGCATTACCACTTCGTTCATGAAAAAATGGAAGAATGAATAGTAGATATGCAGAAAATTCATACTAAAGACAACCTAGCAGATTTCATGACAAAAGCAATTAATACTGACAAGTTTTTATGGTGTCGGTCTTCTTACGGCCTGATGAAGATGTAAGCAACATGAAGAGAGAAAGAATAATCTGAAGATATGATTGATAATCAATCAAATCTTCAAGTGGGAGATTGTTAGTCAAATATGGTAGGCAAAAAAAAGGAAAGAATCCCACATCGGAAAATTAGCAAAGGGAATGAGTTTTTTGTAACTATAAATATAGCCACTTAGCTTTAGTTTTATCCCATCCCAACTTGCTTTCTTCTCTCTTGTATTATTTAACTTTTGAGTTAAATAATACTTAGTAGCATCTGAGGACTTAGGCATAATTGGCCGAATCTCGTTAAATCCTTTGTTCCTTATTATCTTTATTTTAACTGCTTTTATTATAGTTGTAGTAATATATTATGCTAATAAATTATACCTGGAGTTAAGTTATGTATAAGGAGATTGGGTTTTAAGAGGGATCGTTGTGACCCCTCCAATTTTTCCTGGGAATTAAACTCGTATGATTTTGTAGTACAATAATTTACTCTTCTATTTATTTTAGTTGCGGTTTTGCTCTGTTCGATGCTTATTTTTCAAACATCACATACATAATACAGTGAACCAACGTGCACTAAATGCTAAATTTCAAAATTCTAAATCTTAAACCCTAAAATTCTAAATACTAAATTCTAAAAATCTAAACCCTAAAAATTTAAATAGTAACTTTTTAAAGAGGGTATTTTTGTCTCTATATCTTCCATTATAATTATTCTATAGTCAAACTTAAACACCAATTAAATAAACAATTAAAAGTAGCAAGTCCCACTAATTATCCTCTCATTAAACAATTAAAAGCGGCCTCATGTCCCATAATTCTCTCATTAACGTGTGTCCTCTAATCCCTTATTAAAAACACCTGCATAAAGGAAAATAGTATCTTTATAATAAATCGTGGTTAATTTCACCCAAGGTCATTGAACTTATCACTTATCGCACAAAAGTAACCTACTTTTTTTTTCTAGACTTAAAAGTCACTGAAATTATCACATATTTGCATAAAAGTCATAGTCACTGGATTCTGGCAAGTACCCTTGCCGGATTGATGACATGGCATACCATGTCATATGCCTAGATACATGTAGCATGTTCCATGTTTAGGTCAATTTCAGTCACGGTTACTAAACTTATGATTTATCACTCAAAAGTAACTGACTTATTTTTCGTGACTTAAATGTCACTGAACTTATCATCTTTTTTTCGTATGCTTGGACACACATGGCACGTTCCACGTTTGGGTCAATTTCAGCTACGGTCACTAAACTTACGATTTATCACCCAAAAGTAACTGACTTATTTTTCGTGACTTAAATGTCACTGAACTTATTTTTCGTACCAGATACTCATGGTAATAGATTTATTATCACATCATAAGCTAATGTTTTATATTTGACATGTCAGCAGCCAAATCACCGTCATAATCTAATGTGTCATATTTGACACATCAATAATCTATGTGTGTCCATAGCTAATGTGTCATAGTTGATGATGTGGTAATAAATCCATCTCCATGTAGCCATGTGCAACGGTCGGTTCTGTTCAATAATCGAACCGAATTTAAATAACAAAAAACCTAACTTTTACGATTTTAATCAACCGAACCGATCCGAATTTATAGAATAATCGAATTTAAATCGAACCAAAATTTTTGATCGATTTTGTTTGGTTAATCAAAAAACTGAAAATTAAAACTATTTTTAAAAAAAATTGTGTCTAAAAATTATAAAAAATTATAAATCATATTATACTAAAGTAAAAACATTTAAATTGTACAAAATAAAAGTTCAAATTAAAGATACAATTCCAAAATATATAATAATTAATACAACAAAACCGTTAAATAAATTTTTTTATTTAATCAATTTTCAATTTAATAGTCAAAATTTCAAATTATCACCTAAAAAATAAATATTAATAATTGATAAATGTACTTATATAATTTACATGTACAAAAGAATTATTCAATTAAAAAATCCAAAAAATTATATAATTATATACAATTTCGGTTCGATTTGGTTTTTCTGCGATTTTTCCTTTAAAAATGAACAGAAAAGCCAAAATTTTTTAAAATTTAAAATCGAACCGAAAAATTGAAAACCAAACCAAATTAAAAAAATTGAATTTGGTTCGATTTTTTGGTTTGAACCGAAATTTGCTCACCTTTATCTCCATGTGTGTCCGGTCAAGATGACTTTTTTGAAAAAGAATGATAAGTTCAGTGACATTTAAGTCACGAAAAATAAGTTAGTTACTTTTGGGTGATAAATCGTAAGTTTAGTGACCGTAGCCAAAATTGACCCAAACGTGAAACGTGCCATATGTGTCCAAGCATACGACATGATATGCCATGTCATCAATTTGACATGGGTACATGTTGAAATCCGGTGACCGTGACTTTTATGCAAATATGTGATAAGTTCAATGAATTTTAAGTCTAGAAAAAAAATTGGTTACTTTTGCGCGATAAGTGATAAGTTCAGTGACTGTGTGTGAAATTGATCCTAATTAATCGCTATCTAACAACAGTCTCTTGTGCTTTATTTCTTGAAATTATATATTAATCAGATAACTAATATAAATATTTATTAGCGTTGTGTGTCTATGATATACTTTTAACAACAACAATAATAATAATAATAATAACAACAACAATAAACGACTCCATCTCCAAATTTTCTTCTTCTTCTGCTGTTGATTTAAGTGAGAAAACATTGTCTCTTACCAGCAATGTTACATTTAGAGAAGCATTTGGTAAGAGTTTTCAAGAAAAAAGGGTCCATGATATCAAGAAACTATTCGTGACGGTTTGGTTCAATTAGGAAGTTTTTGTTCAGCTGATTTTATTCCTTACGTGGGTTGGATTGTTGATAGAGTCGGTGGTTTCCAATATTGCTGGAGGATCAATTCCATCCATTATTATTAGATTTACACAAAAATAATGGATTGATAGAGTAGAAATATTTTAACTTCAAAAAATTACAATTAAAAGGAATTTTGATTGGAATTAAACATGGAAACCACCAAAAATCCGAACTAGAACTTTAGATTAACATAACTCTGTGCAATAACTCGCACATTGGTCGACACATCACCAAGCCACACAAAATATACACGTGTGATGTGTCAATCTAACATGTCTTTTCTATCCAATGATTATACCACATGTTAGTGATCAAATATGATACGTCTCCTATGCGGATTGCTTATGTTTCCATCTATACGTGGACTCATGCATTGAGCTAGATTGCCAATGGTGATATTTATTGGTTTTTATAAGTGATTCCAATCAAAATAATTTTTTAAAATTGTGATCTTTTTACATTATAAAATTTATTATTATTTATTATTTTGGTATAAATTTAATAATTATGCATGAAATTAACTTATTTTTCAAATTTAAATAATACTTTTTTTATCTTGAAATTAGTTATGTATTCCAACTATAACCATATTCACACAATTTATTTTTTTTGTCCTCCATAAATAAAATAAATAATAAGCAGCAATCAATTAGCTATAGAGTCAAAATTTTGAATTAAAGTCTTCCATTCTTTACATAGTTAACGAGGCCTTGATTATGGTTTGCAATGGAATGAGATGGGAAAGTATGATTTAAGTGTTAATTTCATCTATATTCACTCAAGTTTGGCTATTGTAATACTATTGTGAGATATTCTAAAGTATCAAAAGGATACTTGTTCATAGGTGAGCAAAAAAATGGCACAATGACAGAATTTAAATCATGAGACATCATTTTCTTCGAAAATAAATTTTCAAAGTTAGGTGAAATGAGTCAAGACTTTACTTTCTATGAAACTTAAGAAGAAGAACCATCAGGATCACTCCATCCGAGTGAGAGGAAATTTAAAGAAAAAGGTCAAGAGTCTCTTTCTTATGATCAAGATGTGTTTTGAGAGACACATTAGATCTCAAAGGTTGCGTAGGATTTGATTTGTACTTTTTTATGTAATCCCTTAATATTATTATTTATGCATAGTAATTAAGTTTATTTTTTAGCAATACATGAGTGTGAATATTTATATATGAATATTTACTGTCATTTGTTATATGATTGAGCATATCGGATAGAAAATTAACTCACTCACATGGGTGTTTATGTTAATTTTGATAATGAGTTGATAAATACTAAGATGAGATAATTTTTTAACATATGATGAATTCGAGAGCTTGTTCAAAATAAAAGTGCCATTTTGTAGAAAATACAAGATTAGCATTATTAAAGTACAAAATAAAGACATACATGATTTTGTATGTTTTGGATTGAGATCCAAACTGGATTAAGTGTAATTTTATGATAAGTTAAACGTAACTAACATATTCTATTCTAAAAGTTAGAAGTAGCCCTAAAGTGGAAGGTCTAAAGTTGAATGCTTCGATGCGTCACAACCTTATGCTTTTGTATGATATTAAAATACATTTTGTGAGATATGCGCTCCTCTAAGTGAAGAAAAGAAAATCATGACACATGTTTCATATCACATGTGCTTTAAGTGACCAAAGGAAGGGAATTTAATGTGAACGATCTCAAATTTCCCTAGTGTGAGGCCCTAACTAAGTTTCGTTGATTAGAACCCTTATACTTATATCCCTAATTAAGTATAGTTCAATGTAGTTAGTTTAGTTAGTTTTTCAAGTGACTATGAAAAAATTTAGCCTAGCGAGTTTAACTAAAAAATCGAGTTGAATCATAATAGATTGCATAAAGTAAAAGGAGGAGATAGCTTTCTGAACATATTCAATTGGTTCGTGGTTTATCGACTTGCTTATTATAGTTTCTATGAGTAGAGACATAATTGTTTAATTTGATTTTTTTTAGTTTGAATTTTGATATTTAAAAATTTCCCCTTGATTAAAACTTCAGAAATTTAATGATAAAGATTGATGCACCAAGTTTATCATAATACATAAAGTGGAGATAAGTGTCAGCCGTGGAAAATGATAGCTCATAGTCATCATACATAATTTGTTTTTAATTTTTGAAGGAATCATATTTCTCACCTACCTCCCAATTATGCCGCGTGTATGATAAATGTGCAAATAGCAGCTTACCTACTAAATTTCTTATTTATTTATTTATTTATTTATTTATTTATTTATTTTCAATTATCACAAATTATTGAATGTTCCTCGGGTATATATGCTGAGGGTACCCTACATAGGTTATACAGACGTACATCAGCGCCACAAAATTTGATTTTTTTGTATCAATACAAGCGTTATTAATTTCTGACGTATATGAACCACAAAAAATTTGGTTTTTAAGTATGGGACGATATAGCTTAGTAAGGGAAATATAAGACTTTGCAGAAACAAAAATTAACCATGTCAAATTAAGACAGCTTAAAGGAGAGACTGAAACCGGCAAGTGTTAAGCCGGCTTTCTTAGAAATCTAGAAATCGGATTCATATACGTCAGAAATTTTGTAATAATATTTACCATAGTATCAAATTTTAAAATTTGTCAAAAAACTATGTTATTTTCAAAAAACTCCCATAAAGAAATTAAGGACAAGAGAAATTTTTGTGATTTATATATAAATTTATTTCCACCACAATAATAAATTAAATTTAAAATACTCAATTTGGATTTCTCTCCACTAAATTGATGGGTCAGTGGTTATCTCCTCCTATATCAGAAAGATAATACTCTTTTTATTTCTGAATAAATATTCAACTTGTAAAGGTTACTGATTCCAAAATGACGTGATAATCATACGTGATATGTTTAATCGTCACTCTGATTATATAAAAAATTAATTTTCAAGTAATTTTTACTTTAATTAAAATAAAATAGAATTTTGATAATTTTTATTTTATAAATTATTTTATTATAATTATTTGATTATAAAGCTAAAAATTTGATGACCATAAATGTAATTGACTCGCGTTTTTCTTTGGCAAAAATATCTAGATTTTAGAACAAATCTCTTACCAATTTTTTTCCTTAATTCGATTAGAAATGTTATTGCTCATGAAAAATAGAAATGAATTTGCATTTCCAAAAGTGCGGGAAATATGTGACAGAATTGTGGAGTAATATATAATATATGATCTTCTAAAGCAATATAGTTGATAAAATATATAATCCTTTAGGCGAATAATTAATAGTACAATAATTGACCAATAATACCGCTTGTCTAATACAATAATCGCTTAAAAGATTTATGCCCCACAATACATTGTATACAGTTTTTAAATAACAACTGATTATGTTGACCAATTGTGTCAAGAAACCAATTAGGAATTTAATAATTTTTACAGTAAAAATTATTTGAGATTTTAATAAGAACATTTATAAAATTAAAAAAAAAAAATCAACAGATGAAATTATGCATTTCGCATTCATTTTAAAGTGGTAAAATGACGTTGTAAATTTTTGAAAGAAAGTGAACATTAATTTATACTATAAATTATTTTTAATGAAAAATTTAAAAAATTTTAGTACAGCTAAATCAAAATTTTCAAATGAAAATTTTGACTTCAAATAATTTCGTAATTAAAATAATTTAAATTTTCATTTTTTGGGGAATTTATTCATATGTCCATAGGAGCAGTATTAAGTTTAATAAATTGAGTTTATTATGTGCCACTAAATTTTGAATAGATAAGTAAATTGATTGTCTTTTTTAAGAAGGATAAGCTTGTAAAAACATAAAATAATAAATAAATTTTTTAATCTGCATGATAAATAAAAAATTGACACTTATTTATCAACCAAGGAAATATTTTATTAAAGGCATTATACTGCACGGGTAAAGGATCATTAATGATATTAAAATTTGGCAACTAATTTATAATTTCTCAGTCCCATTTTAAAAGATAATTTTTTATTTTTCGTAAATATTAAAAAATTATTAAAATAATTTAATTCTATAATTACACTTTAAAAGGTAATTTTTTATTTTTTATGAAAATTAAGAAAATGATTAAAATATCTCAATTTTATAATTTCACTTTAAAATGTAACTTTTCATTTTTTATGAAAATTAAGAAAATGATTAAAATAATTTAACTTCATAAAAAAATACAATCGTTGACAAAAATACCCTTTTATATTTTTAAAAATTTCATTTAATTTTAATTAAAAGTAAAAAATAATGAAAAAGAAAAGTATTTAATAAAGTTATATATATATATATATATATATATATATATATATTTCTCAAATTTAAGAAAAAAGTTTAAAGTAAAACAAAATAAAATAGAAAAAATAACGATTTAAAATATGGATGATGAAATAATATCTATTACTATTAGTGATTCTATAAAAATCTCATTAAAAACCACATTTCTTAAAAATATATAATTATTAATTTTTAAAAAATTTTTGTACACAATTAAATGTTAAACCCTAAACGCTCAAATTTAAATTCCAAGAATCTAAACTCTAAAACCGTGTTTGATTCGTTACATTGTATCAATCTGTATATCGATGGTCTACATAATATTAGTTTGTATAGTGTTCACCTGTACTGTGTAACCTGTATTATTATATACAGTATTTGATACAAAACAATACAAGAAAATACCCAAATAAGAATGAAAATTAGCAACAGAAATGGTTGAATTTCCGTTGCAATCAAAATTAGCAACGGAACAAGTGGTTGCAAATTTGATGGATGCTATTTTTTAGCAACGGAAGTTAAATTCCGTTGCAAAATCTAACCAATTTAAAATTCCATAAATTTGTCAGAATTACTAATGGAATAACATTTCCATTGCTAAATTTACCAAATGAAACAACAAGTTCCATTGGTAAATTGAGGTAGCGTTATAAATAAAAACATTTGCGACGGATTTTTTTCTCTATTCCGTCACTAAATATTGTTGATTTTTAATAAAAAATTACTATTAATTTTCAACTTCAACATTTCATTCCTGCTTATTTTTTCTTTCATTTCCACTGAAACTGACAATAAGCAATGCTGCCCACAAATTAAGCCAAAACATAAAGAGATGAAATTTAATCTCTTACCGAAAACGAAAATTTTATCTTTAAGTTTTAATTTTATGTTACTGGTATACAGATATTTGCAGAATATCTGCCAATCATTGAAACAGACTGATGTAATTTTTATGATCAATTCATACCTGTGCTTTCTTCCTTGAAGTACCACTGGCTGCAATCAACACCTGGAAAAAAAAAACAACCACATGAATGCAAAGTTAAATTCAACTCTCGATTATTAACCCCACAAGAAACAAAGCTAAGCAAATAAAAATTGGATCCTAAATGAAATAGATAGAAATCGTAATTCCAAACCTATGCTGAGAACAAAACAAAAATTGAACAGAACCAACTGACAACAAAACAATCGCAATCCACTACCTATGCTGACATTTATATGTTGAGAGAACAAACAATAACAAAATGAGACCTCATGGTCAAGCACCTAGCTACTGCTTGGTAGCTGAGAAACCAAAAATAGATGAAACGAGATCAGGAAATTAATTTTAAAATCTTACTTAAAGGGAGCTCTTTGACTTCAATCAATCGAAACTTACCAATCAAACCGTCAAGTTTCATATTCAAATTGTGGTGAAGTGAATCCAAGCTGACGCAGCGGAAATACTCTCCAAAGAGAATTGTAGTAATTGAATTCAAAATCAAAGTCTAAGATCACATTTGAAAACGAAAACAAACATATAAAGAAAACAAAATAACGTGAATCATGGGAGTTCTACCTAAAATAGAATACTACAATAATAAAGCACTTCCTAAAATAAGACATACCAAAAATAAATAAATTTTAAACCTGGCCTAAATAATTCCTGCGTTTGTGCCCAACTTGAAATCAACCAGCCAATTGCACTAAAACAACTAGCTGTTTTAGTGCAAAAATCGACACCAAGATATCGCACTAAAACAGCTAGCTGTTTTAGTGCAAAATACAGCTTCCAAACTCATATCCACATCAGTCTCCTCCACTTGCAAAAACTCGACCTCGAGTGTTATGGGTACATAGGGGCATCGGCAGGATGGAATTTGTAGATATCCGTCACATTAAATGTTTTGGAAATTCCCATGGAACTTGGCAGCCCCACCACATAGGCATTGTCGTTGATTTTCTTCTCAATCGAGAATGGGCCATATTTTTTCGGTTGCAGTTTGTTGTAAGTTCCCACGAGAAATCTCTCTTTACGAAGGAACACCATAACTTGATCGCCAACATCGAATACTTCGTGGCGCCGATGTTGGTTAGTAGCACGCTTGTACTTCTGGTTTGCCTCTTCTAACTTCTGCCGGACTTCCACATGAACAGCCACGACTTGTTCAGCCAACTGTTTCGCTTTGCTGTTGTTCAGCCTCTCTTTCGGCAAGTTGATTAAATCTAGTGCGTGTTGAGGTGACTTGGTGTACACAATGGAAAATGGGGTTCGTCCCGTGGCACTGTGGATAGCATTGTTATAAGCAAATTCTGCTTGAGACAAAGCAATGTCCCAAAGTTTCGGTTTATCCCCACAGATGCTTCGAATCAAGTTACCCAATGTCTTGTTAACTGCCTCAGTCTGCCCATCTGTTTGGGGATGAGCGGTACTACTAAAATTCAATGAGGAATCAAATATCTTCCACAAGGTGCGCCAGAAATGTCCCACGAACCTGCTGTCTCGGTCAGATGTGAAGGTTTTGGGGACGCCATGGAGCCGCACCACTTACTTGAAAAACAACCTTGCTACCACCACCACATCAGAGGTTTTCTTGCAAGGAATAAAATGAGCCATTTTGGAGAACCGATCAACAACAACAAAAATTGAATCAGACCCCCTTTGCATCCTTGGCAGTCCCAAAACAAAGTCCATCGAAAGGTCCTTCCAAATGTTCTCAGGCACTAGTAGTGGCATGTATAAACCACTATTCTTGGACTGTCCCTTGGCTCGTTGGCAGATGAGGCACATCTCGACAAATCTAGAGACATCTCTTCGCAACTGTGGCCAAAAAAACTGCTCTTGAACAACAGCCACGGTTTTGTCACGCCCCATGTGCCCAGTCAGTCCCCCTTCATGCAAGTCCCGTATGACTTTCTCCCTTAGTGAAGTTCTAGGTAAGCATAGCTGATTATCATGCATCAAGAACCCCTCATGGATGTAAAATAACTCACAAGGAACTCCATTGGAAATCTTTGCCCAAACGCCACCAAAGTCAGAGTCTTGAGCATAGTTGTCCTTGAGGTGTCCAAAGCCCACAATTTCATTTCTCAAAGTTAGCAATAGTGAACCCCGCCTACTTAGAGCATTCGTGACTCGATTTTGCGCTCCAGACTTATGCCTCAAAATGAACGGGAACTTGCCCAAGAACTGAATCCATCGGGCATGCATATCATTACTGATTCGCCTCTGGCTATTCAAATATTTTAGAGATTCATGGTCCGAATACAACATGAACTCTTTCCCAATCAGGTAATGTTCCCACGTCTTGAGTGCCCTGATAACCGAATAAAATTCTTTGTCATAGGTGCTCCACTTCTTCCTATGATCACTCAATTTCTCACTGAAAAAGGCTACTGGTCGCTTCTCTTGAGACAAAACAGCCCCCACACCTACCCCACTTGCATCGCAATCAATCTCAAACAGCTTGTCAAAATTGGGTAATGCCAATACCGGAGCTGTACACAGCCTATCCTTTAATTTTTCAAAACTGCTGGTAGCCTCTTCCATCCATGCAAATTTCCCTTTCTTCAAGCATTCCGTCATAGGGGCTGCAATAGTGCTGAAATTCCTTATAAATCTTCTGTAAAACGTGGCCAATCCATGGAAACTACGAAGTTTCGAGACATTAGTTGGTGTAGGCCACTCCCGAATTGCTTGAATTTTCATCTCATCCACCATAATTCCTTCAGCAGAAATAACATACCCCAAGAACAGTAGTTTTGTGGTCAAGAAACTACATTTATTGAGGTTGATATAAAGCTTGTTTGTCTGCAAGACTGTGAAGACTTCCCGCAAATGTGACAAATGTTCTTCTTCAGAACGGTTGTAAATTAGAATATCATCAAAGTATACTACCACAAATCTGCCGATAAAAGGCTTAAGTACCTGATTCATCAAACGCATAAATGTGCTAGGTGCATTTGAAAGGCCAAATGGCATAACCAAACACTCAAACAGGCCTTTTTTGGTCTTAAAGGCAGTTTTCCATTCGTCTCCAGCTCGAATTCGAATTTGATGGTACCCATTTTTTAAATCAATTTTCGAGAACCATCTAGCACCGCCTAGATACTCCAGCATATCATCCAATCTGGGAATGGGGAATTTGTATCCCACCGTGATTCGATTGATGGCCTGACTATCTACACACATGCGCCAACTCCCATCTTTCTTGGGAGTTAATAACGCGGGGACTGCACAAGGGCTCATACTCTCACGTATGTGCCCCTTTTGAATTAATTCTTCAATCTTCTCTCTTAGGATGTCACTTTGCTTTGGATTCATTCGATAATGGGGTAGATTAGGGAGGCTAGCACCTGAAACCAAGTCAATGTGGTGCTGCACATCCCTCATAGGAGGTAAACCCGATGGTATTTCATCCGGCATAACTTCTTTAAACTCTTGAAGTAACGGGTGAATGGACTGTGGAAACTCCTTTACCCGTGTCTCTGCTTTAGCATACAAAACCTGCCTAACAATCATCAGGTGAACCTACCTTGTCTCCTTCATATCGTCATCAAATCGCTGGGAAATAGTTAAGAACGATTGCCCCCTTCTCTGGTCTTTTATTTTGCTGGATAAGGGCAGCAAAGTGTAGTTAATTCCATCCTTCTTCAAACGGTATACATTATCCCTCCCTGAGTGTTGGGCGTCTACATCATACTGCCACGGCCTACCAAACAATAGCTGACAGACATCCATATCCACCACATCACAATACATCACATCATTATATTTACCAATGGAAAAGGGGACCTTACACCTCTCTGTTACATCTACCCTTTCAGCTCCTATTTTTATCCACCCCAGAGTGTATGGATGAGGGTGTTTTTCCACTGGTAATTCCAGCTTCCTAGCAACGTCTCTCCCAATAATATTTTCACAACTACCACTATCAATGATAACACCGAAAATTCTGTTACTAATGGTGCACCTGGTTCGAAATAGTTGATGGCGTTGGGTCGGTTCTTCCTGCCTTGGAGTGAGCATCATGCGCCTGATAACAAAATTTTGTCCCTCTTCTGCTACCTCATCATCATAATCCTCATCCTCATCTCCATCAGCTTCACAACAAATCCCGTCGTCTTCCTCTTCTCGCTCCACCATGTTCAGTGCTCCTCGCTGGGGACAGTCATTGGAACGGTGGCCTGGTTGTCGACATCTGAAACATTTCCCTGCATTCGGTCTCGCATATGGATTGTCGGCTTTCTGGATTTCTTTATTTCTCCCATCACCCAACACACGGTTGTCTCCCGTCCTATCTTCAGCACGCCTGTCATTGGTGAAACGGTTGCTTCCATTTCGTGAGTTAATTTCTTGTATCGGTTTGAATCTGTCACTGGGACCTGCCGATTTGTTGTTGTCACAAGTTCTCTTGCTCCTCTCCTGCTGCATCAATTCAGCCTTCATAGCCATGTTTTTGGCCTCAGATAGAGTACGTACCACCTGCACACCAATTCTATCCCTCAACGCTGGTCTCAAACCCTCCAGAAATCTCGCCACTTGTTGGCCTTCAGACTCCACTAAATCATTCCTCTCAGATAGCCTCATAAACTCAGCTGTGTATTCTTGCACTGTCCTATTACCTTGCTGGCATCGTTGATATTGCTGGAATAAAATCTGCTCATAATCAGGTGGCAAAAATTCACTCCTCAACAAGTATCTCATTCTAAACCATGTCCGGACATGACCCCTTCCTTGTCTTTCTCTCCTACTCTGCACTCTCTCCCACCAGGCGGAGGCTCCTTTCTTCAGTCGACAAGCAACCATCCTGACTCGCTTCTTTGCCGGAACATCCATGTAGTCAAAGAACCTGTCGATTTCAGCAAGCCAATCAAGAAATTCCTCTATATTCAAACTCCCATCAAAATAGGGTGTGTCTACTCTCAAATGAAACTCATTTTGATCTCGTTCCTCGTGAACATCCCTCCGTCTATAGCCACCGTATGGTTGAAAGCAGCCATAGCGAGCTGGTTCCATGTCTTCATCTTCATCTGAGTCCTCTCCATATGGAACCTGTCTTCGTGCTGGAATCGGTCTGTCAACAGGGGCGCCACGGGCTGCTTTTGCTCTTGGTCTTCTGTTAACGTTCCGATCCCTGGGTAAATCCATACCCAGAGCATCTAATCGATCCACAATCTCCTCGAAACGTCTCTCAAAATGCTGGAATCTGAGATCGATTTGTTGCTTCAAACGTTGCTCCAAACGTTGCAGCCAATCATCCTCACGATCCGCAGTCTCACGGACTACATCGTGTTCATTCCTAGTCGCCATTAGGCTCTGATACCACCTGACGCAGCGGAAATACTCTCCAAAGAGAATTGTAGTAATTGAATTCAAAATCAAAGTCTAAGATCACATTTGAAAACGAAAACAAACATATAAAGAAAACAAAATAATGTGAATCATGGGAGTTCTACCTAAAATAGAATACTGCAATAATAAAGCACTTCCTAAAATAAGACATACCAAAAATAAACAAATTTTAACCCTGGCCTAGATAATTCCTGCGTTTGTGCCCAACTTGAAATCAACCAGCCAATTGCACTAAAACAGCTAGCTGTTTTAGTGCAAAAATCGACACCAAGATATCGCACTAAAACAGCAAAATACAGCTTCCAAACTCATATCCGCATCACAAGCACTAGTGAAGAAAGATTTCACAAATAGTGGAGAATATGATAGAGAAATATGGGGCTGTTCATGCCAAATCCTAACAAAAAAAAAAAGGAAAATAAAAGTCTAGCATGCTTATTCACACTTCTAGACTTTCAAGAAGCCATAATTAAATTGCTCAAATATCTAAAACATGCCAAGTAAAAAACAAGTACCAAATTGAATTTTCAACAATAAAGGTAAGGAGAAACTAATGCTTTAAACAGCAAAGGTAATAATTTAAAAGATGTATACATACCCAAATATGTAATCTAAAGGTACAAAAGAAAGGTAATAATCTAAATTTGTAGATGTCAGACACATCCCCATACTCTGAAATAATAAACAGAAAGTGAAAATCAGAAAGCCTACAAATGGAGTAATGATAGGGAAAATAAAACTTCAAATATTTGCATCGGTAAATTTAATAGAGAAGTGAGATTAATCGCTAAAATAATTGCAGAATCGATAATTTTAATTATACAATTTTACTGACTCATACCAGTAAACAATCTAACTGTCTACAGTCCATGTTTTTTCAGATGTCTTGAAAGCAATTAGTTTATGATGCATAAGAAACTCTAGGTACGTATTTTAATCTTTAGCCTATAATAATATGTCTGAATGCAATCTAAAGAACATCCAGTCTTATTTTGATATATTTAACCTAGAAATAAACTATTTTTTTTTACAGATTTGGACATTGAAAGCAATATACGAGCCAGAATAAGCTATAAGATATCTTCCTGATTATCATTTGCAGGTGAAGTTCATGGTGCTGTCACACACTCGGAAGCAGACTCCGACTCCCTGTTTCCCTATTTGATATCAGTCCAAGACCAGCTGTTGTATAAACTTGCTCGTGCAAGAAAATTTCTATTGCTTTCGAGCCAGTAATTGAGTCTTCAAGACAAAGGCAATGCTATCCTACAATAATTCTGGGACAATATACAGCAGTCCAGGGTGTCCTATATCAGTTATCCTTGTGTTATAATAATAAAGATGCTTGATTATATGGATGTGTATGCTAAACTTTGAGTGTAAAAGTCCACGTACATGACTTATATATGTAGTTGGGAGATTCATAATATGATGCCAAAGGTCAAAGTACCGTTCCAACTATCAAAGGGAATATAAAGGTACCAGTCTCCAAGCCTAGTGATATTTGCTGAAGGATATATCTTCTTTAAAGCTGCCGGAACATTCCCAGAGAATGATGGCAGCCCTGGAACAAAGAAGAAAACATATTTGATCAACTACATTGTCAAGCATACACAATAGAAATTTAGATGAAGATCGTGAGCAATAACATAATAGGAAACTTAGTCCTACCTAGAGTCATGCCTAGCTCTATCATCCTAGAGAGTATTCGTTTCTGCAAACTCAATTGCTGATCCGACCAATTTTGGGACAAAGGCTCACCCCACCTGTAATCCAATGGATGCTAAGCTCAGCATCTTAAAGTATATAATGAGAAGCACTGGTAAACCAAGGATAATATTCTCATAATAGAAATTATAATGCATGATGGCTATCTAAAAAAGACTTATCTCCTACATTATATATATGACACTCTGCAAATATGCTCTTTTAACTTTTATTTTTGTTGTCGATGGATAGGAAGCAACCATGCAGTTGCATGATTTACGTACGCATGCAAATTATCCATACCAGCCCAGGCAAGGAGAGCAGGTCCACCAAAGAAATCATTCAGATCTTCTGCACTAATATTAAAGTTCTGCAATACAAAGATTTTTATCATATAAGGGTAAACAGATCTGAACCAAAGTGGCAGCTGCATTAAATGTGTTACTTAAAGTACCATTCACACTCAATTCCGTAGAAAAAAGTAAGTGTCTAAAATTGACTGTTAAGCTGATTATTGAAAAATCACCAGAGAAATAAATACAGCCATAACAATATGAAAACTCATACAATACTATTAAGTAAACCAATAAGCAAGTGTAGCCCTATCATATAATCATACACTAATATTTGAAGTAAAAAGCAGAAAAAGAATCAAATGACATAACTGAGCCTCAAATCCTAATTCCAAAAGTTGGTTACAGCTGATTTACCTTGGAGACAATCTTGAACTCAAAACTGTGTATATGGGAAGGAAGCAATCTCAGCAGAACACCTTTAGCAGCAGATTCTTGAACTGAGGGGGAAAAGCGTTTAGAATCCAAACGATTAAGTAAAGCCTCTATAGCTTCGTTTCTTGAACTGGACAATCCCACTGATGATAGAAGCAGAATTACTACTGTGAAGAGAGGCAGAGAGGCGAAGAAGCCATACATGTCTAGGTTTTATTAGAGAGAGAAAATTGAATAAATCATTGTTTAGTTTATTCCAAGAGCTGTTCAAAATACAATATGTGCCATTTGGAATAAAAAAAAATCATTGAGAAAAAGAAATACACAAAACATCAGAGACAGTTACCTAGTGATATAAATCATCAAGATTTATGCAAACCTCCTAGCAAATCTCTATATGTATGTATACAGAATCCTAGAAACATAAATCTTTAAAGGGCAATGCACAAGATCAATGATGAACCTTGTAAACACATTGCGCCGTAGTTCTCTGCAAACGCTGATCAAAATGACAATATTTTCCAGATTTTTCCAAAGGGCATTGCCCGTCATGGGCACACTGCATCAGAAGTGCTGTTTGGAGAAAATTAGAAATGTAAAAGAAAATGCTAAACAACTTAACCTCAAAAGACTCAATATAAGGGAGATAATAATCATACTCACATAAGCAACCACAAAAGTACCACTTTTGACAGAGACCAAATCCTTACAAGTATCCTTTTTCTTCACTTCAGATCGACGAAGTTTCTGAAAGATTTATCAGTACACCACATTAGCTTAGCATGCAAAGGCAATCACAAATTAGAAACTCCGACAATTCCTCTCCAGGATAAGAATAAGCATCACAGACAAATTTTTGCCCAACAAAAGCAAAAGAAAATCAGGAATCTACCCTTTTTTCCATCCTTAATATGTGAGATCGCATCTGAGAAATTATATTAGATCCATATGGTGTTCCTGGCTCAATTAAAACCTGCTCCAAAATTGAGTATTCAGAAAAACAAATGCATAGAAAATCCAATGATTTATACAGATAGTAGATGCTTTTGTGATTCTGAAGATATAAATCATTATATTTCTTTTGCTGTGCAGATGGCATATGCATATTCAGATCCCAAAGCTGGCGAACTTTGGTGATCCGGTCCTTCAATGATGGTATTTACCCAGGCACGTAGGACTTCATAAAATAATGGACATTTAAATTTGTTAGTATCAATAAGAGTTGCAGTAAGATTCCCAGAGTGCAGCGAAACACAAAGCAAACATATCAGATTCCGCATGCAAAAGGAAAAAAGGGAGAGAAAGAGAAACCTAAAATAATTACACTAGAATAAATTGCACTTGCATATACTAGAATAAAACTTACAGCAATTACAAGGTCATGTTCCCTCTCTGACTTGTTGATATTTTTTGTTAATGCTTGAAGGCTACTGTGACTGAATTAGTGGCAAATCCTTCAGACCTAAAATAATTATAAAATATTAGTATTAGAATTTAGCTTGAACAAGTGCTTTTCAAATGAAACAAGGGAAGAAAGGATGCCCAAGGAAAAGCATATTACCAGACATTATCTGGTAGAAATAAGCTGTAATGTGACTCATGTGCATCCATTCATCATAAATGTACTACTTGGATTAAATGGTACCATCAGAATTAACCATTGACATAGTTTCGCTCGGTATAGGAATAGAGAGTCTAAAGCTATATACTTGCCACTTGCCACAGAATAATTTTTTTCTACCGAATATACTAACTAAAAAAGTTAAGCTCACTCAAACATCATATAGCACCAATACACATGACTAGATGTTGGCATATTGCAATTCACCAGATACGATGCTCCTTGCTCTTAATTCATGGTTATATGCTTTCACAAATTTTCAACAACGCATCAATCTCATTAAATATTAAAGCGATGAACTCTACATTCTCGGGTCAGACACAAATTGCTTCACTTCTACATTCTTATACAAAATTAGAATTCAAATTATATCAAAAGTCATATCTAGTAGCTATAGCAAATAGAAATTACATTCTTCTACGACCTGCCAGTTGCAACGATTGAGATGGCTCCACTAAGTTAACCTCCAGACTTCTCGCATCGCCCTGTAATAATTCACAGCAAAAACCACCACATTTCATCACCTTCAATAGCTGCAATTCTCACCTACAAAGAGACCAAAAAAGAAAAACATTCACCAGAAAGCTGATCTGGTACCACCCTAAAATCTAAAACCTTAGCTGGAGAAAAACCAGGTAACCTTCTTCGAACCTACTTAAAAAGAAAGAGTCTTTACTAAGAAAAAAAATGGAATCGGTTAAAGATGAAGTGTAATTAAAGAATGTGAAGCAATACTTCGCTAAGAACCAGTAGATCAGGTGAAAAATAAATATTAAAAAACACACAAACTTACAAGATAGAGAGAGATAACCTGAAAGAGGAGAGACAAAAATGATGGAGGTGAGAGGAATAAGGCTTGCCACAGGTAGATTTAAAGATATGTAAGAGTTAGTGGTACAGAGGTTGAACTGAAGGAACTGAAATAGTGCTTAGATTTAAATATTAAGAAGAGAAAATCACAACACGAAGTTGAGGTGTGTATAACCAAATCTCTCACACCGAAAAGGAACACAAACGAAATTTCTAACCCATTTCTAGTAGATTTCACCATTCAAAGAGAAAACTGAAGAAAAAAATCCACTGAATATATAGAAACACGGATCTAACAGAAAAGAAAAACAAGTTAAACAAGAAAATATGAGATCCAAAACAAAAAAGAAAAGAAAAAAAAAAGAAATACTAGAAAACGAAGATCTGAACAAAAATTAATAACCCACCTCCAACATTCACATATTAGAGTCTCATAAATGAAGCTTCAAAGGAGGAAGCAAAGAAGAAAAAGGTAATGCAGATCTCAAAAAGATATAAAAGAAAGAGAATATGGTGAGGAGTAACGGCGAAGTTAATGAAGTATTATATGGTCTGAAGAAGGATAAGAGGTATGTAAAGAAAGAGAAGGATGCATGGGAGAAAGAAGCAAGATGGCGAGGTAGGGAGAGAAGGAAAAATTTCAGTTGTATTTATACCTAGGGCAAAAATGAAAATAGCAACAAAATATGTTTTCCGTTGCTATTTATGTCATTTTTGTTGCTAAATTAGCAACGGAAAATGTTTTTCATTGTTAAAGTTTTTGTTACTATTTTAGCAATGAAAAAGACATTTCGTTGGTAATTTGTAACTGAATTGCATTTCGGTTGGTCATTTAGCAACGTAATTTCTTTTTTATTGCTAAATTACTGACGGAATGCAGTTCTCGTTACTAAACTACCAACGGATTTATCTTTCCATTGCTAAATTATCAACAGAATTTATTTTCCATTGGTGATTTCTGTTGCAAAATTTCCACCGTTTGGCTGGTGCCTTATTTAGTAACGGTATAAAGATTCAATTACAAATTTTCGTTGTTAAATTTTGACTTTAAAAGTTCCCTCCTTTTTTAGCGACGAAAGACAACCATTTTTTTTTGTTGCTAAATCTAAAACCTTCAACCAATTTTAGCAACAGAATTGATTTCGTTGCTAATTAGCAACAGATTTTTTTCCATTGCTAATTAATTATGTTGCTATTTTAACATTTTCTTGTAGTAAAATTGTATTAGCATGTAATATTATATGCTATAATTAGGTTAATAATTTTCAACATTTCAATCACATCAACAAATCAAAAAATTGAATAATTGAACAGAATTCCAACAAGCACATTTAAATTTCACATGAATTTGACGAGCAAAACTCAACCAACATATCACAAATTAAACTATTGAATAAAAAAATAATAAAAGCAATTGAATTAAAAATAAAAAAAGAGACGAAAACTCTTGGAAACCAAGAGATGTTAGAGACTGGAGAAACTGAAGATGGAGTAAATTTGGCTCAGTTTAGTATAATACGTTTTTTATGGTATTATACAAACTCACAGGTTAATGGTATATTATTATCTACAACATACATGGGATAATGGAGTATGTGCTATATTATATTATCTTATCATTTTTTTTTAATTTACTAAGTATTGTCTATATTAAATTATTCTATCACATATATAATATATAGTGAACCAAACGTACACTAAATGTTAAATTACAAAATCTTAGATTCTAAATCCTAAAAATCCAAATGCTAAATTCTAAAAATCCAAACTCTAAAAATCTAAATGCTAAAATTTTAAACAGTAAATTTTTAAAGAGGGTATTTTTATCTCTATATCTTCCATTTTAATTATTATGTAGTCAAACTTAAGCAACATTTCAATAAATAATTAAAAGCATCGCATCCCATTAATTATCCTCTCATTAAAAAATTAAAAGCAGTACATCCCATTAATTTTCCTCTCATTAAACTATTAAAAGCGGCCCCACATCCCATAATTCTCTCATTAATTCGTACCCTCTAATCCCTTATTAAAAACACCTGCATAAACGAACGTACTTCATTTTTTTTTATGTCACTTATGTTATTTTCATAAAAATAATAAATAAATTTAAATACAGTATTTAATTATATAATTAAAATTAAATTATTAAATTTAATTAATTTTAATTTTATTAAAAAAATAAATTAAATTATATTTAAAATATAAAAATGACAGATAAATAAAATTTATTTTTTATTCAAAATAATATATAAAAGAAAACGAAATGAATAGTATTTTTGTAATAAATAACTATCTAACAATGGTCCTTATGCTTTATTTCTGAAAATTATATAATAATCGGATAACTAATAAAAATATTTCTTAGCTTTATGTGTCATATCAAATGATATGCTTTGAATAATAATAATAATAATAATAATAATAATAATAATAATAATAATAATAATAATAATAATAAAACCAAACTGAAGAAGAACATGTTAGAAAAGCTGTTATACAGCTATTAGAAAACATGGAATACAGCTGTTATACAACTATATATTGTAGTGTGTGACAGCTAGGATTTAGGTGTAATTTTATATTTCTCTTTGTCTAAATAGGAAGTGTAAACTAAGTATAATTTAATTGAATATAGAATTTCAATTTTCATTGGGTATTTTCTCACATGGTATCAGAGCCTTTGACTTTTTTCTGGGTCTTTTCTTGTTTGAGGGTTGAGTTTCCCTCGTTTCTTATGGGTTTTCTGTTTTGGAATTTTTGGGTTTCAGCATTTGGGATTTTTAGGTTTCGGCGGCAGTGGGTGAATCTGCCCCACCTTGGGTCACCAAGTTCCGGTGACTAGTTTCACTCAGCATTGACTTCAGAAGGAGCATTGGTGGATTTTCGGCCTTCGCACAAAATCCGGTGACCAGAAGACCGGCGAGTGCACCTCACGCGCCACCACAAGGATCTGCTTCCGTCTTCATGCGCCGGCGCGTGGGAGCGCATGCCTTGTCCTCCGGTCCTTCAATCTTGTTTCCGGTGTCGATTTGTTGTTTCCGGCATGGGTGTAGTCTCAATTTTGTCCCCTCTCTTTTAAAAGTCTCTCTCTCAAGTCATCTCCATTTCTGCTGCTTCCAAGTCTTGGTTGCTGATTCTTGGTGTTTCTGTTTCCTAATTTCTGCATCTGTTTTGGAAAGAGTATTACAATTATTCTCCATTTTGTTTTGAAGTCTATATGACAGGATATGTGTAGGCTTTGTTTGGAGAGAGTTGGACTTGATCTCCCTTTCGTGTTGAAGCCCATTCAAGGGTTATTTGTGTAGGCTTCATTTGGAAAGAGTTGTACTTGATCTCCGTTTCGGGTTGAAGCTTACGGCATGGGTTATTTGTAGACTTCGTTTGGAGAGGATTTCACATTTGTTTTTCATTTTATTTTGAAGCTTGGAATTATGTTTTAAAGTTTATGTTATGGAATAAATTTGTAACAAGCTGAGCATAGATTATGCTTCAGCTTGAGGGGAAGTGTTAGAAAAGCTGTTATACAGCTATTAGAAAACATGGAATACAGCTGTTATACAGCTGTATATTGTAGTGTGTGACAGCTAGGATTTAGGTGTAATTTTACATTTCTCTTTGTATAAATAGGAAGTGTAACCTAAGTATAATTTAATTAAATATAGAATTTCAATCCCCATTGTGTGTTTTCTCACAGAACAAATATATTTAATTTCAGCTGATGCTGCTGTTTTTTTGTAAAAAAAAAAAGAAAAGATAATTGCAACTTGACACAGCGGTTAGCACTCAATTAAAGTTGTGGAAAAAAATAGATGACTCACTGGTAAAGAACATAATTTTCAAGCATAATCATACCATGAGAATGGCCATGAGTAGCATAAGCATCAGCTGACCAAATAACTCATCGGCATGAGGCCAGGAAAATGGAACTTTTCCCATAGATTTTCACTCAAACATAGTATGGAGAAATCAAGCTCCAATGGAATCAGGTAAAATACATGAATGAGAGCAACTAAAAGAATTTACACTAGCTACAAATGCCTATATCATGAAGAATATACTTTTTCAGGCATAATTACCTTGTATGCTATTGTGAGTAGGGATGTACATGGTACGGTATAATTTAGGGATCTACAAATCTACGTATTATCTTAAAATTTTGGATATTTTAAAAATTAAGTAGTTTAAATGTCTTGAAAATTCGAGACAATTCGATATAGTTATATAAAAATTCGGTATATTTTTGTAAGATTCTTTCGGTACAAAATAATACAGTACAATACAATAATGTACTTTGAATAATTCAATATTTTTAAAATTTTGTAAAATAAATTCACAAATAATAAATAAAAATATAATTAAATTATCTCAATAAGTATAATTAAAGTTTAAGTTAAAGCACATTAATTAAAAATTAACATTTAGCAGTCTTCCTCATCATTATGCTAACACCGATTTTAGAATCTTGAGCAATATCTAAAAAAATAATACAGATTTTAAATAATTAGATCATAAAAATATAAACATTAAATAAAAATTTAAAAATTTATGCAAATATAAAAATTAATTGATTCCTCTAAAACCAAAAGTATAGCAGATCTTAACAAGTTTTGGAAATAAATAAGAACCTCCACCGCAATCGGAATTAAAAAATTTCTAAATTTATCTAAAGTCCTTCGTGTAGTACTAAAAGCCGATTTAAAAGGTACAGTCGAGTATTGATTAGCCAAGACATCTCTAGCAATCTTAGCCAAAATTGGATAATTTGGTTCATTTATCTTCCTTCAACTTAAAATATCAAAATCAGGAGAATTATTTACTAATTTATCAGTTAAATAAGCATCTAAATCTCCTCGAGACATAACTTGCTCCTTATCCTCATTTTCCAAAAACCATGCATCAACATCGTCATCACTTTCATCAGAATTTAGTGGTGGATCTACAATTTTATTAGCATTAACTTCTTCCATTTTTTATATTTTTATCAATCTTTTCAAAGCAACTGTCACTTTAGAAATTAATTTTTTCGATTCAAGCTCATCATAAAAATCTGTGTACTTTGAAATTAGAAATTTCATTTTAAATTTAGGATCCAAAGCCACAACTATAATAAAAATGACATTCATCTCATTAATCGAACCCCAATACTTGTCAAATTTCAATTGTATTTATTTCCCCATTTCTATTAAAAAATCACCACTATTGTGAGAAGATTGCAACAAATTCAAAATACACACAATATTTGAAAAAAACAAGTTTGAAGTTTGAATACGATAATTCAGATAATTTGCAAGTCAAATAATAAAACCTTTTCAAAATTTTTGTAAGACTTGTGAGTTATTTCCAATTAGCTTTAGTCAAATAAACAAATCCAAACACATTGAAATATTTGTTATCTATATCCTCCAACTTATCAATGAAGTAGTACATATAAAATAGAAATTGTAAATAATATTTATATATAAATTATTAGTATTATATATAATAATTAAAAATATTGGTTCTTTCGGTACAATTTAATTTTAGAATAGTTTGGTATAGTTCATTATGATTTTCGATCTGGTTTTAGATAAAATATGTAGATCCATTCTAAATAAAATCAATAGTACAGTTCGGTTCAATTCTAGTAAAAAAGTCAACAGTATAGATCGATTCTAAATATTTTTTTCGGTATTTCGATTTGGGATAAAAAGATCCAAATCCGTGTATACCCCTAGTTGTGAGCGATGTCCCATGTGTTTGAATGTGAGTTCAAAAATGTGGTACATTTACGATCCAAAATGTCAAAGTGGCATTCCAAATTTTAGATGTTGAAATAATGACCTAACATACATTAACATTTTATTGTATGTTTTCCTTTTATTGTCTGTTTGGGTTTTTAACGTGAAATAAAGGATTTTCAAGTAGAATTAGGGTTAGTTTGGTAAAATTTATGAAAATAACTTTTTTAATTGATAAAAGTTATATTTCAAAAAGTTGTGTTTGAAAAAGTTGGTAATTATTTGGTAAATAAAATTTAAAATAACTTATAAATTTAAGAGTTGTTTATTAACTGTTTGGTAAATTATACGATTAAAAATAACTTTTTTGAATAGATGTTTAAATTGTTATGATATTTATTTTATAAAAAAAGGTGTTGGATATAATCAATCCAATAATATATAGTCATCTATACAAAATTGGATAGAAAAAACTGGCATAATGGTTAATAAGCATAGATTGTAATCCCTTTGTTGGATTGGTTTTATACAATTTGCCCAGACCATGGGCAAAAATTTTCCTTTATTATAAGTAGGTAAATGCTAAATAGGAATAAATATATTATTAAAAGTATAATAACAATCAAGCAAACTCTACTCTGTACTTATTGGCTACATCAATGCTAGCTATCCCAAACCTGCATTAACAATTACATACCCAAAAGATAGCACCTAAATAATTCAAAATCCAGAATCAATTCTCTAGTATAAATAAGACCAACTCATTCTCAATGCCATTCTGGGAAGCTATATTGCAGAAATACAATCCCACATCTCTTCTGCATCCTCCTTAAAGAAGCTTAGGATCGTTTATCTGTCCTCTATGTAAACAAATCTCATACTCGCATTCTCTCTCTCAAGGAAAAACTTCACAATAATTCACTAGGCACTCGCTCCATCTCCGAATACATGCAAGATATTTGAGCAATTGTTGATGCCATTGCCATTACTGACAAACCCATTGATGAAAAGGATTTAATTATACATGCACTTACAGGTATAGGAATAAATTTTGCCACTGGTGCTCGTCTACGAGATACACTAATTACTTTTGATGAGCTATTTGATAAATTGGAAGCCTTTGAATGATAAACCGACAATTCAACAACCACAGATACCTCACCCATCTTAGAATAGCTAATAACAGGACTCATTATTCCAATCCAAGTAGTTCATGGAATTCTTGTTCTACCAATAATTACAATCGCTTTTGTAGAAACACCCTCATCGAAATCAAACTTCTAATAGATCGAACTCAAATCGCTCCTCATTTTGTTTCCACATTTTGCAACTACTGTGAAATGCCTAGGCACTTACTCCCTGAGGGTGCTATCGATTGTTCAGCTAGTTTGACTTTTGTAATTAGAGGAACACTTGATAGGTAATTTGTTTCCACATTTTTTTTGTTCGCCAATTTCTTTTACTTGGCTTTACAAATTAGGGAAGTGTCAGATATATGTGTCCTTGAAGTTGTACTTTATTTGTCAACAGAGTTTTAGGTAACCTTGTTTTTTGGGTAAGGGCCTCTTTGGTTGTCATCTTTAACTAAATACGGAAAGTAACAGTATGTATAGACATTGTGGTCCTGTTCAGAGTGATTTTATGCATTTATATTTTTTTATGTCAAACAAGTTAGATGGGTATTTCTTTCTATAGTTGAAGAAATTAATGGCATATTTTTGCCCATTTAAGCATATCTTTATCGTTTTTATTGTTGAAGAAGTGCCTATTATTTCTCTATTCTTATGAGATATTACATTCTTGATCACCAAATGACAAATAATTTAGAATCTGATTTTGTCCAACCTTATCATTTGTTTTTCAGACATACCAGCATGCAAGCGTTGTGATTCAAACTTTGGTAGAGAAAAGAAATCAATGTCAAATTCGTTGTTCAGCTGGATAAACTGATTCGCTTGGTAAAAACTCTAATCTTTGCTTACCTTAGAATGCAGGTGCATAACTGTAAACTTATCTAGATTTCTTAGGATATTTTTATTTTATTTAGGATAGGTGTAGCCCATATTTGATGGTAGAGTCTATATTTGTAGGGAAAATATTTTCTTGATAGCACATTATTTAACTTTATTGCTCTAATTTAATCATTCTCTTTCAATTATTTTTGTCATTTTAGCTGTAAATTAATTTAAAAATCTATAATAATTTTCAGCAATGGAAAAGACGGATGGAACTATCATGAATTTTTTTATTGGTGAGTAAATTTGCCAATGAAAAATAAAATTTCGTTGTTAAATTTAGCAATGGAACCTGTAATTTTCATTGTTAAAAATAGCAGCAAAAATCATTTTCCATTGTTAAAAATAGCAACAAAAATCTTTTTCCATGTTAAATTTAACAACGGAAATTATTTCTGTTCACTATAAGAAAAATCTAAAATACCAATGAAATAATTTTCATCGGTAATTACCAATGGAAAACTAAATCCATAGGGAAAATGGTAGTGAAAATTTGTTTGTTTCAACGGAATAAGAATTATGTCATAAAAACTGGAGGTAAGTTTTACTGCCAAACATTATCGATAATATTTAGCGATGGAAATGAAAATTTTGTCTATAAATTGGCACCAAAGTTTCGCAGCTTAAATTGGAGACAGGATTTACTGACGGAATATTTTTTCGTCAATAATTTTGCAAAGAAATTAAATTTTCGTAGGTAATTTCCCTATGAAATTATTTTTCGGTAAGTAATTTCCCTATAAAATTAATTTTTCGTAGGTAATTTACAGACGAGACACATTTTCATCGATAATTACCTATAAAAATTTAATTTCATCGTTAAATTACTTACCAAATCAAAATTTCGTAGAAAATTACCCACGTAAATGTGTCTTGTCTCTAAATTTCCTACGAAATAATGCTTCTACAGGTAATTTCCCTGCGAAATTCTCATTCCATAGTTAAATTACCTACTGAAATTTTAATCCATGGGAAAATCTTTTTCTAAATTAAAAATCTTATATTTATTAGATCAAATTGCTATCCTTCACTCTTCTTCGTTCTAAATTAAAAACCCTAAACAAATTGCTCTCTATCATTTTTCTTCTTCACTCCATCTTTCATTTTGCTCTCTTTAGACTTTAGTCCTCCCTCTACCTAGATCGTTTGCTGCCATCTGGTCTGCCCCAGATCTACCTCCTTTAAAATCCATTATTCAAGTGTTTATATTTATAAACTTCACAATAATCAATGAGGCACCCGCTCCATCTCCGAATATATGCAAGATGTTTAAGCCAAGGCTTATGCCCTTACCATTGCTGACAAACCCATTGATGAAGAGGATTTAATTATACATACACTCAAAGGTGTAGGAACAAAATTTTTCCCTGTTGCTACTGCTGCTTATCTACGAGATATTCGAATTACTTTTAATGAGCTATTTGACAAATTGGAAACCTTTGAACGATAAACCAAAAATTTAGCAACCACAGGTACCTCACTCATCTTAGCAACAGCTAATAATAGGACTCGTTAGTCTAATCCAAGTCATTTATGGAATCTCGTTCTACCAATAATTACAACTGCTTCTCTAGAAACACCCCTCATTGAAATCAAACTTCTAATAGATCAAACTCAAATCGCTCCTCCAACTCATTTTTCAACTTTTGTGAAATACTTAATTATCCAACAAATGAGTGCCGTAAGTTGGCTAGATTTCTCAAAAATCAACAATGTGCAGATCAACCCCATGAAGCATACATAAAATCATTAGCCTACTATTAATATGGCATCTCTTAAGATAATTTCATCCATGATCACTCATATTTGGAGATTGTAACGTTGTGATCACTATAGTGCGATTTGTAATAAAAAACCACTCAACTTTTATTTTATAACAAAAACGTCACAGTGGCCAGAAAGTAAAAAATTCAACCACTCGAATCATTGACGGTAGTAAGATTTTTTAACAGCAATATAAAAAATATATTATCTTATAATCTTAAAATCATTGACAGTATCAAAATTTGTTAGATATTCGACAAGTAAAATATATATTTATCTTTATATTTTCAATTTTTCGATGGCCAAATTCTTCATTTTCCGGCCATTGTGACTTTTTTGTTAAGAAATAAAAGTTGAGTGATTTTTTTTTTGTTACAAATCATAGTATAGTGACTATAACATTATAATCACCAAACATGAGTAACCACAGATAAAATTAACCTAATATCTCTTACCAAACCCACATCTTAACAATGGTTTTTTTTACACTGGTGCGTCACATCATGTTACTGGTAATGCGAATAATCTATAACATTTTACGGACTATGGTGGTCCAGATGAGATTAACATCAGTGATGGTATAGGTTTGCGTATATCATATGTAGGCATTCCTAAGCTTATTCATCATAATACTTTATTTGCTTTGGATAATGTTCTTTGTGCACCCTCTATTAAAAACAATTTAATTTCAGTTTCCAAATTTTGTAAATCAAATAATATCTCATTCGAATTTTTTTCCCTTTCATTTTCATGTGAAGGATCTGTGCATGGGGGCGATAATGCTTTGCGTCTATTAATTTTTCAATTCACAAAATCCTTAAGTTCATCACAATAGCACCGCTCAACTTGATAAATGGCATAAACTCTTAGGTCTCCAGCAATTCCTATAATTCTTTCTATTTTTCACTCCAGTAACTTAAAGTTAGGTTATTTGTCAGGTTCAAAATTTCATTTTACCTTTTGTGCCTTGAATAAAATTCATAAATTGCCATTTGCTGAAAATTCTCTTCGTAGCTCTAAACCTCTGGAATTAAATTACTCTGATGTTTGGGGTCCCACAAATTTATTTATTAATGGTTTTTGGTATTATTTAGCTTTTGTTGATCATTTTAGCAAATACATTTGGCTTTTATCCTATGAAGAAAAATCTAATTTTGCAACTTTGTTTTCCCAATTCAAGTTACTTGTTGAAAAATTTTTCCAAACTCCCATTATTTTGATTTACACAAACAATTAAGGTGAATATCTCTCTCTCTCTCTCTATCGCACCTATCCTAAACTCTCATTGTGTCTCTCATTTTAAAATACCTTCATATACACCTGAGCATAATGGCACATCTGAAAGATGACATCACCATATTGCTGAGATGGGCTTGGCTCTTTTTCATACTGCATCTCTCTTAATTTCCTATTGGTCATATGCTTTTCAAATAACTGTCTACTTAATCAATCATCTTCCCACTTTAGTTCTTAACTCTCTATCTCCCCTTCAAATGTTATTTCATCGCCGTTCAATTTACTCTCATTTAAAAATCTTTGATTGTTTATGTTATCCCTGGCTTCGTCCTTACACTACTTTGAAACTCCAATCACGGTTTACACCTTATATTTTTCTTGGCTACTTGACCAGTTAGTCCTCATAAAAATGCTTTGACTCAATCTCTAAAAGACTTACATCTCACATCATGTTAAATTTGTTGAACATATATTTCTCATACGGGATATAACTAAACATTTCATGCAATCCCCACTAGCATTGAATTCTTCATGTGTGGATCTCACTTTAAGTAACACTCTTCTTCCTTTTACTAATTTTTTGATTCCATTTTCTATCCCATCTTCTTCCATCACTGCTATTAACATTCCAAACCAATCCCTTCAGCCCTTAATCCTACCATTTCTCCACCCTCACCTACTATCATACCACCCCTCACTTCTTTACCATCATCTCTCATCTCACCTCTCCCTTTCCCTATTTTTCCTCCCGTCAAATATCACCTCAGATCTCCTCGTGCTAAAAAATCAAATTCCAAGTATTTTAATTCAAAGTTTGTAAACCACATCACTGCCCACCCCATTCCTCCAGCTTTTAAACCTAAAAACTTATCCGAAGCAATGGAGAATGAGTATTAATGTGCTGCAATGTTAGAGAAATTTGATGCACTTATGAAAAATGGTACTTAGAATCTTGTTCCACCAGAAAATTACAATCTTATAGGTTGTCATTGGGTTTTTCGCATTAAAAGAAATATGGAAGGAACAATTACAAAGTATAAAGCTTGTCTCTTTGCAAAGGGTTATCATCAAAATCTTGGTTTAGACTACTTTGAGACATTCAGCCCAGTGTCAAAATGGACCACTATCCATTTAATTTTTAGTTTGGCTTTCACTTATGGTTGGAAGCTTCACCAATTAGATATAAATAATGCTTTTCTTCAAGGCACACTTACTAATAAAGTTTATATGGTTCAACCTTCTGGCTTTATTCATTCTTCATTGCCCAACCATGTTTATAAGCTGCAAAAAGCTCTTTATGGTCTCAAGCAAGCATCGAGAGCATGGTACCAAGAGCTAAAGGATTTTCTTCTTCAATTTGGTTTCAAGAATTCAGTGGCTGAATCTTTATTATTTATTTACAATAAGGATAATATTTGCATCTATTTTTTGGTCTATGTTGATGATATAGTTCTTACAGGCAACAATGATAAATTTCTTGAATCCTTTGTTAGACAACTTAGCTGCATATTTTCTCTCATTGATATTGGTGTGTTGCATTAATTCTTAGGTGGTGAGGTGATCCATACACCTACGGGTCTCTTCCTATCTCAACATCATCGTATTGCCAACCATTTGGAATCCTTCTCCATGGCTAGTGCTAAAAAAGTTAATACTCCTATATGCGCCACATCTCCTCTATTACTTAAAGATGGCTCTATTTCCATTGATCCAACTTCTTATCAAAAATTGGTTGGTGGACTCCAATACTTATCTTTAACTCTCCCTGATGTCTCTTTTGCAGTTAATCATCTCTCTCATTTTAAGCATTCACCTATTAAAATACATTGGATAACAATGAAATGAGTTCTTTATTATCTAAAGCACACTTTCTTCCATGGGCTTTTTCTATGAAGAGACACTCCTCTACAACTTTAGGCTTTCAATAATTTAGATTAGGGTGGTAACCGCGATGATGGTTGCTCTACAACAGCATATCTCATCTATCTCATATCTAATCCAATTTCTTAGAAGTTAAAACTTTAAAAAATTATTTCTCGATCATCATAAGGGCTGAATACAAAGCAATAGCTGGCATTACTACTGGTATTATATGGATTCAAAATCTACTTCAAGAATTAGTAGTTAAGCTATCATAGCCTCCATCCTTATTTTGTGATAACACCGGTGCTACTTACCTTTGTTCAAATCTAGTTTTTCAGTCTAGAATAAAATATATTTCTCTTGATTATCATTTTGTTCAAGAGTGTGTCACAAATGGTAATCTCAAAGTTCATCATATCTCCATTAAAGATCAACTGGTAGATCTTCTTACCAAATCCTTAAGTCGTTAGCAATTCCTCACTTTTTGCTCCAAGGTCGGAGTCTCCATTGGAGCCTCAATCTTATGGGGACAAGTTAAACCATCAACAGAAGACTAGATAATTCTTATCTCTTCTTAGCCTTATCGTAGTCTTTACTTATTAGATGTTATATTTCTTGTTGTGACAACCTTATCATCTTTTGTATGTGCTATATATAATCTCAAATGAGATTCTTATTTCCATACAACACATACAAATCATTCTTATTTCCCAAAAATTATTTATTTAATCCCGTCTATAATCCCAAAAATTAAATCCCGTCTATAACATTCTTATTTCCATTATTTATTTATTTATTTATTTGTGGCAGTTTTCTTGGTTTTGTTATTAACCTTAAATACATTTAAATTGGGTATAAATTGACAAGCTATGCAAAATTATAATTTACTAAAAAGACCCTTGAGAAAACAAAAGTATTGGAGTCCGATTTCACCATGGCATTCACAAGAAGATCGAAGGTTGAAGCTTGCCTTCTGATAACCTTAGCATTAGCTTTGTTCTCTAGTTTAGCCAAAGATGAATTTTGCCACCTCAACCATGATATTTGGAAAAAAAGGTATCAATTTTTAAAATGTAGCTAATACTTCCAATAGACTCATCCACATCACTATTTCTTCTTGTTATTAATTTGTTAGTTTACATGTTTTATTTTGTTTTTTATTTTTTTATTTTTTGTGCAGGGGCAGTTGTAGTACTAGATGGTAAAATTACTCGTTAATCCATTGCTGCCTTCTTAGTGATGGCGAAAATAAAAAGAGTGATTGTATTTTTGATATCACTAATATTGGTGCTAAGCTAGATGATAAACGTGATAATATATAGGTGAATATGTATTTACTGTTAATTTGTGTGTCTCAATAATATAATATTATTAAAAGCATTATAATTCTAATAGTTGTATCCATACAATTTAGGCTTTTTAGAAGGCATTGACAGCATTATACGCAGCTAGTGTTGATTAGGTGTAATTATTGGTGCCAAATGGTTCTTTTCTTATAAGTCGTGTAATTATTGGTGCCAAATGGTTCTTTTCTTATAAGTCGTGTTATTTTTAAAGGGCCATGTAAGAGCATCAAACCTATAGTTTTTACCAATCAAGGAACTATATTTGCAAGTATAGATTTGAGTGCATAGGTTGATAAAACTTGGCTCATGTTTCAAAGAATTGATGGTCTAATCATCAATGGTGGAGGAACCTTTGATGGATAAGGTGCATAGGTTGATAAAACTTGGCTCATTTATATGAATGTTTGCTATCAATCAAGTTCCAAAGAGTGACAAACTCGTTTGTTGGTGGAGTCACTCCCTCAATTCCATGTATTTTTATTTTTATATTATAGATTGCTCTAATTTTAAAGCTGATAATCTCAATATTATTGCTCCTAGTGATAACTCTAACATAGATGGTATTCACTTTAGTGATACCTCTGGTATCATTATAACTAAATTTACAATTAGAACTGGTAATGATTGAATTTGTTGGGTATAGCAGATCATAAAAAAAAAAAAGAAGAAGAATAGAGAACTGATTAAATGTGAAATCTTTTAGTTAAATGAATTACTGCATAAAAATAAAAGAAAATCTGCCTATATATATAGGCTTACGACTACCAACAAATTATGAGAATTTTAAGCAACTAATAAAATCCATCATGCCCACTAACTTATTCCCAATAACCGTAGTGGACATTTATTTGACTAATTTAAATCTGAAAATTAGGAAAACACTAACAACAAAAAGAGACATATCAGACTTTGAATTATTCTTCAACATCCTTCGTTGATTCAAAGTCTCTAACTCTAAGTAAATCTCTGAAGTAGCAGAATTTCTCTTTTGAGAAAACCTTTATCAAAATATAAGCTAATTGCTCATGTGTACTGCAATACTTCAAAGTTATCTCCTCCTTTTGCAACCAAATCTCAGATAAAATGAAAATGAATATCAGTATGCTTCATTCGATAATGAAATGCTAGATTTTGTTATTGAGATAGTTGCCTTGTTGTCACAAAACACCTCTGTTGCTCCCTTTTGTTTTTGTTGCAATTCAGCTACCATTCTTCTCAACCAAATAGCCTGACTAGTTGCTGAAGTGGCTGAGATGTACTCTACCTCTAAAGAGGACAATGCTATTGTGGCTTATTTTTTAAGCTCCAAGTGATCACTACAAGAAAATGTTTAATTAACAAAGAAATTTAATTTTCATTGCTAATTAGCAACAAAATTTGATTTTTGTTTCTAAAATTGTTGGGAATTTTCATCTTTACTGATGAAAATGAAAAATTGTTATTTTCTGTTGTTAAAAATTGGAGGGAACTATTAGCGCTAAAATTTTAGGATGGAATTTGGCGACATAATTACATTTCTATGGGTAAATTACCAACAGAGATCTTTGGCAAAGAATTTTTTTTTTTTTGTTGCTAAATCCCAATGGAAATTAAATTTTGTTGGTAAATTAGGATCATTTAAGTATTTTTCATACTTGTTGCAAACAAAAAAGTGCTACACTTAGTCTACCCTCTGCTTCCCTCTCTTTTCCCTCTTCCGCGGTGATCTCTCTCTCCATTTCCTTCCTTTACGACGATCTCCCTCTCCCTCACCCTCATTGTCCCTGCTCTGCTTTCCATCGATGGACTCTTCTTCCTCATTTCACCCTCTATAGCTTCGATATAACTTGCTCCACCATTGATAGGTCTGAGATGATGTGCTCCACCATCGACAGCTGTTGTGAAGATGTTTCTCACTAAAAAAAGGTTAGAAAGAGGGACCAATTTCTCTTATCTCTGTTGTAGCTTAAGCTTCATTTTGATAGGTAAGAATTGCTTTGTTTTATTTTTTAGTGTTATTTTCATGTGTTTGGTTGCTGAGAAAAAAAGTCCTTCATTCTTCATTTCTTTGTTTACTAAATCAATTTGGATTATGAGAAGGATAAAGGGAAATTATTTCTATCTCAAGGACCCTTTACATCAAAAAGCCCTCTATTAATTTTATTTTCTTGATGTTTGTTTATTGCAAAATCTATTTTTTTATGAGAACATTGCCACTGTGAAACTTGCTTGAGTTATAACTCCTTCAACCCTAACTATTAATTTCTGATGATAATAAACCCAAAGTTCTTTGCTTTGGGCAGATAGCTAAATTAGAAAGAGAGAGTAAAGATGCAGGTGTTCGTTAAAATCCTAACTAGGAAGGCCATAATTCTTGAGGTTGAGAGCTGTGATACTATCACCAATGTCAAGGTCAAGATCTTGGACAAAGAAGGTACTTTCTATTATTTATTTAAATTGTTCAATTTCTCACTTTTATTTCATTGAATCAAGGTGGAGCTCACTTATACCAATTAAACTCTTTGCAGGCTTGTTGAAGCTCATCAATAGTTATGTAACCACTACCATACAGTAGCAGCAAGGAATTCACCATAGTCTATTGTTACACTATTATCGATATCAGCCTGCAAACATCAAAAACAACCATTTCCAGTTAAATGAGGTAAGCAAAAGAGAACCTATAACTTGATAATGATCAATTTGAAATTGGCCATAAAAGATTAAAGAGGGTGGCCATACTTGGCTATGAATTCGAACAGGCTCACACTGAAGCCTTCCTTTCATCCGATCAAGAAGAATTTCTCTTTAAAACCCTTCACTGAAGAAGGAAGAGAGAAAAACTTGCTTTCTCTTCTGCTGATGAAATAATACTCGGTCCTATCTTCCCTATTGGATAGGTAGAAAAAATACGTGAATGGCTCTAAAGAGGGAGCGATATTACAGGTTCATGCATAGAACTTTGAAGCAAGTGATCGTATTCCATTCATTCGGATTAAGTTGATTCAGCGCTATTCCATACCGTTGCAACATTTTGACATCGAACAAATAAAGCAGGAATTGCAGATCGATGCCTAAGCTGAGCTGGTGGCAGATGAACCTTTTGTTGTCTTTCTCGAACGGTCCCTCATTAACTTCGATAAAGGACAAACCACAATGGCTATGTCCCCAAAAAGGATAAAATTGATGAGAAAAACGAGAAAGAAGATAAGGAATGAGATGAAATTAAAATAGAATTTGTATACATTAAAGGAAAAAAGAACTTACTTGGTTGAAAATGGTAAAAAATCAAAGGAAAATGAGTTAAATTTTAAAGAACTTGGAGAATAGAAAATTGCAGAAAGCATCAAAGAATGAAGAGCAAACGCATTGTAAAATTTAAAAAAGAAAAAGAAGTTACCTATTTAAAGGAAAAGTGAAACTTTTTCAGCAAGCAAAGCTTGGTCACCGAAGAGCCCATGCCACATGCCAATCACCAGGTGGCTGACCCGAATAACCAGATGCTCCTTATTAATATCACGTCTGATAAGGACTCTACCATTAATGACTTCATAAACAACTATCAATTATCCGGAAGTGAAAAAGATGCCATCAAAATTTGGCTTCAATTTTAAATTTCAAATTCGAAATTTGAAAATAGAATCGCCAGAATTCCAAGTACACCAATGAATTTATTTGAATGCTTCGGAGCAGAACAAATGATAGAACCCTTATTATTTGGGCTTGGCTCAATCAACCTAAGTGACAACGTAAACACGAGCCCAAGCCTAATCAACCACTTGGAGCGTCTGGTCCAATTAGATCGTCATGACCCATCATCACTCCAAATCGTATCCCTTGACATAAGTTATTTGCTCATTACGATCAGCTACCCACTGTGTCAAGCTATCACCGTGGATGCTTGAGTGCCTAAGTGACCTACTCTTTGGCAAGCACTATATATAGCCTAAACCACAAGGGCTCTAGGTAATGTATCTATGAGACCTTCTCTCTAAAATTTTCTCTTTCTAAACTTTACTAACTTATATTTTAGAGTGCGGATGCCTGATCCAACTAGGCTTATCTTATTGTAGGGCTCACAATAGCAGCTGATTAGTTCGACTCACACTGTCTCCTACTCAATCTCATTTCTTTTGATATTCTCAGTATTATCACCCATAATGGCCGGTGGCAAGTCGAGGACTACCTCTCTCCAATTGTTTCTTGTTTTCGAGAAGTTAACTATTTTATTTTCTCTTACTCTCCACTTTCATTTTCTCTTTCTTTTTCTTTCCTTTTGCTACGATTCTTCAATCCAAATTGGTTCACCTGTATTTTGCCTCCTGTATGGTTTGCTCAAGTTTTTATAGGAATATTGCTTGGGTTTTCATTTTTCTCTCTTCTTTGCCTCGCTACATTTTTAGGTATGCTCCTACTATAACTTTATGCTATTCTTCCTAGATTTTTGCAATATTTTGTATGTAAAGAATCATGAAATAGCTTTATTTTTTTGATAAGCTGAGGTTATATAAATCAAAAAAGAAGGAATAGGAGCCAAAATAAGCTCCCCCAACAAAAGAGACATGAGATATAAGACCTTCAGTAGGAAGAGAAGGACCTGCTAAAATTGAAAGACTGGCATCCTACGAAAACAATAGTAACACAAGCCCAAACATAAAACATGAACTTAATCAAATAGAGCAAAGAACTTTTCCTCAGAATAGAGCTTCATTAGCAAAAATAAGGGCGACCAATAACAAAACGGAGTCTTGTTTGATCCGTCCATCATATCTGGGGAAACCAGAGGAGTAAAACATCTGCATCTCCAAATATTCACACTAAAATAGTGTACTTCTAGGGAAAGATCAGATGCAACAGTAAATATATATATATATATCCCATAAATGTTCGAGGTCTTAAAGAAGCAGAACATGGGATTCAGTAATAGCTGAAACAAATGAACCATTGAAAAGGCCTGACATCACATCTCAATAAGCCACGCAACGAAATCGAAATCTTCAGAAGCACCCTTCTTAGCTAAGCCATCCGAAAAAAATTAAATTCTCTCCCTTTGTGAACAAAATTAACTTTCTTTAACATAGACATAAGGTTACCAATTTTGTTGAGGGTGGCTCCCATTCTCTAAGGTCTAGATCCCTTATCATTTTGCAACCAAGACACCATAGTTGAGGAGTGTAATTCGAAGATCACTTCCAGGTTCTATTGAGAGAGAAAGTTCGAGGAGAGCTGTAAAGCTTTTAGGATCGCCAACGACTCAACTGATAAAGAATCAACAATCCCGATGTTACAAGGGAAGAGACATATCACCATCTCTAAAGAGTCCTTTAGAACACCTCCAATACCTGCAGATCTAGGATTGCCTAGCGACAAGCCATCCGTGTTCCATTTCACAACACCCAAGGGTGGGGGAGACCAGAATGCCTTAGGTCTCATCCTTTTATAGAGTGTAGGGTTTTAAGACCATTAACTGCCAAGATAAGACTTTGCCCCATCAAAAAATCAAGATCTTTGTGCATTTTAAGCTTGAAGTAGGAGCAAGCCAGACATAGATGGAATATAGATTCCATATTCCATCTCTTGTGCTTAAAAATGATCGCATTCCTTTCCAGACAGATCATCCATAAACAGGCCAAAAAAATGATGTTCTAATTTTAGATTGGATAGACCCAAAAGCCAGCCCATGCCACCGGAAAACTAGAGAGTGAAAGTCCCTAGAAAGACATATCTCAAAGCCCCACTACCTGATAATATGATACCATAAGCTAGAAGAAAAGACACAGCCCACCAATAAGTGGTCAAAAGTTTCATCATCCTTTAAACATAAGGGACAACTGGCACAATTAGCTGCAATAATTCCTTTACTAGCCAAAAAAGCTTTTGTTCTTATCTTACCCAATAGTGGAGGAGCCAAATTTTTCCACAGAATGAAGGAGAAAGCCTTCAGTAGATTAATGCCCATTGATGATTTTAGGGTTAACCAAGAGTATGCCGATTTGACAGAGAACTTTCCATTCGGATCATGAACCCAAATTTTATGATCCAGATGGCATATGATAGAGGGAATGAGTTGAGAATGGATATTAAATCTGACACCATGGACTTCTCCCATTCCAAGAGATTTCACCTGCAACATAGATCCCAATACCACGATCCTCTTGACCAAAATCCACACTCACTGACTCAAACGTCTTTTTAAAGAAAGACACTGAAGAGTCCAGCAAATATTTCTTTTAGAGGTACCTCCAAAATCCAATTATCATGCCAAAATAGGCAAAGATTACTGTTGCCAACATCAATGGCAATGCACCCATCAAAAACAGAAGAGGCTCTATTCTTATCAATCTCCTTCCAAATGATGGAGGACTTTGGGTTTGAAATAGTGGTAGGGATCAAATTCTTCTAAATTCCATACTTCAAAGAGATCAAGTTTTGCCACAGTGACCCATCGTGGGGTTCTAATCTCCATAACCATTTAAATAATAAACCTTGATTTCTTTTTATGAGAGAATTAATCCAAAGACCACCCGGATTTTTTGGTAATTCTATGGTACTCCATTTCACTTTATTAAAGGCCTTCTTATCATCTAAACCACACCAGAAAAAATTCTGCATAATAGCATTTAGAGACTTTATGATGGTCGCTGGCATCTTGAAGAGGTACATGTAATAGATATGAAGGCTCATTAGAGTGGCTTTGATGAGAGTAAGGTGACCACTATAAGAGAGATACTTCCCTTTCCAACCAGCCAACTTATGTCTAAATTTTTTAATGATAAGCGCCCAAGTCTCTTTTCTCCTTGGGTTAGCTCCCAAAGGAAAGCCAAGATAGGAGCAAGGCAAATGTTGAGAATGGCATCTAATAATCTCATCACATACTTTAAGCCAATCATTTCTAACATTTATACCAATCAAAGAGATTTTATAGAAGTTAACTGTCAACCCAAAAGTAAGAGCAAAAATCTTGAGAATTCTTTTCAACTGGAAAATGTTATCAATGCTCGATTCCAAGAAGAAAACAGTATCATCTGCATACTGAATGTGGGAAACAGTCAAAACCGATGAAGAACTAGGCAATGCATTAATTCCTTTAAAAAGACTCTTACCTATAGCCTTTTTTATAAGTACAAAAAGACCTTCCGCAGTAATAATAAAGAGAAAAGGGGATAAAGGATCCCCTTACCTCAATCCTCGAGAGATCTTGATTTCAGGTGAAGGGGAACCATTAACAAGAACATACATCTTAGCCGAGCTAGTGCATTTCCTAACCCAGGATCACCATTTGATGCCAAAGTGCATTTGTTCTAAGACTACATCTAGATACTGCCAATTTACCGAATTAAAAGCTTTGTGGAAGTCCACTTTGAAAAGCACTCCACATTTCTTAGATAATTTCAAAGAATGAATAATCTCATTGGCAACTAAGACCCTATCTAGAATTTGTCTAGCCTGAATAAATGCACATTGTTCATCAAACACCACCTCACTCACGACCTTTTTGAGCCTATTAGCAAGTAGCTTTGCCATAATTTTATGCAAGCTTCCAATTAAACTGATAGGACGAAAATCCTTTAACCAAACAACCCCCTCCATTTTTGGAATAAGAGTAATAAAAGAAGAAGATGCACCTATAGGAAGATGACCTTTTTCATAAAACTCCACTATTATTTTGAAGATGTCCTCGCCAATAACATCCTAAGCCACCTTTATGGAGGCAAAGTTAAAACCACCCGAGCCAAGGGCTTTTGAACTGTCGTAGGACCACATTGTGGCTTTCATTGCCTGAATAGAAAAAGGGCTCTCAAGAAAATTGGCAGACTCCATCGAAAGCTTTTTAAAGGAGGATTCAGAAAAGAAGGGCCTATGCTGGTATCTTTCACTATAGAGATCCTTATAAAATTCCAGAACTTCATTTTTTTATTAACGTGGGGTCTATGATTATTCCATTTTTGGTGGCTGGCCTCTATATCTTATTACAACACCCTCTAAACGCTGCTGATAAATGAAAAAATTTGGTGTTATTATCCCCTACTTTGAATCCCTTCACTCTTGATTTTTTCCTCCATAAAGAGTTTCTAACTTTCAGTTTTTTCGAAAGGGAATTAACGAGGGCATCTCTTTGAGAGTTCATGGCTTTTCTAATAACATCATGCAAGTATTCACATGCAAGATCACGGTCTATTACATCAATGTCCCTTTCTAGGGAGGTAATTGTTCTGTCCATATCACCAAAACAAGAGAGGTTCCAACCCCGCAATAGCATCCCTGAGTAATTTGAATTTATAATGAATATTTTTGCAATTTCCCCAGCACGCAGTAAACCACCAGGAGAAAACGTTTTTAAGAAAATCATCATCTTTTAGCCAAGCATTTATAAATTTAAATGGTCTGGATCCCTAATTAACAGAGTTACACAGAGCAGAATTGGAGAGTGGTCCGAAATAAGCTTGGGAAGGGCTGATTGGGCTAAATTTGGGAAGCTAAAAAGCCAAAATTTGTTAACCAAAAAATGGTCAATTCTGCTTCTACTGATTGAGTTGCTCCAGGTGAATTTTCTACCAAGGACAGGAAGATCAATTAATCCAGCCTTGAATACGAAGTCTTAAAATTTTTTGTCTTTATCGTTGAGCCTACCCTTCCATCTATCTTCAAATTTTAGAACAGTATTAAAATCCCCTACTATTAGGATTGGGAGATCTCCTTCCATAGCCTTTTCCAGTTGAAACCATCAGGTGCTAAGATTAGAGAATAGACAGCCATAATTCTATATTCTAGTCCAACATTCAAAGAATTCCTATTGATAGCAATCCATCCCTGCCCAATAGAATGAGAAGTCTGATGAAAGCAATCAGTGTGCAAAGATACAAGGATTCCTCCACTGTTCCCAACAGCGTTCGATTCAACCCAGTCAAAATTTAGATTCCCCCATAATCTTCTGATATCAGCATCTAACATCCCCTGCAACTTTGATTCAAGCAATAAAATAAAATCAATGTTATTTTTTATAATAAAAGTAGCTAGCATCTTCTTTTTTAAACAAGAGTTAACACCCCTGACATTTCAACAAAAAAGATTCATAATGAAAAGAAGAGGATAAAAATAAAAAAATAAAATTAGAGCATGAAACTGAGCAGATCCCCTATCAACTGTGATTTTTCACATACTGCTAATCCTCCATCTCTCTAATTTTTGCATCAATTAGTTGCTTAAGGAAGATGTCTCTGTTCTTCGGGTGGATGATACCCAGTTGGTCAGCGATTTCAAGGATTTTTAGAGCTTCTAATCTAGGGGAATTGGATGCGACTCCCTCCTCATTTGCAAGACGGTGATTAAACATTGGATAGACACCCATCTGAGACTAATTCTCCTGTAATTTTATCAAAATAACTACCATTATCAGGGAGCTCGGCTGCTGGAGCATTTTTCGCCCTTCCTTTCCTAAAACATTTTTTCCTCAAATTTGAAAGTTGGAGTGAGAATTTAACTGGATCCAGTTCATAAAAGGATCTTGTTTTTTGACCTTTCCTCTTTGCCACGTTGCCATCATTATGGATTTTCCCATTAGAGCTAATATGGATCACTAACTCATTCAGGCTGGGTGTGCTATAAGGCTTTCCAACTAAATCTTGAGCATAGTAAGGGACTATATCAAGTCCATTCAGGGGGAAGGCTTCAGTTTCAGACATTCTAGGAGTCAAAGGTAGGCTAAAACATTGCTCCAATAGGCCAGTAAGCCCAAGCCCGACCTTCTTAATGGGACCAAAGATATTCAGTGCATTGTACTGTGGATGAGGAAATGTCCTACCTTTTTCCTTGTCATGAAAATCAGATTCTAATGGAACCCCTTGAGTAGCGAGCGCCGGTAAGGAATAACTTAAAGAATGTGCCACGTCTACCAGCGACGTTTCATTGTTCGAAGTTACCGGAGAATGCTCAGGGGAAGGATAAGCATTGCCTACCTCCACCGTCGATTGCCGAAGATGATAAAAAGAGCATATCCATCCCTCTACATAGCTTTTCCTCTTAAAATAAATCTAGATAGAAACTAGACGGTTCATCCAGTATTTTAAAGGGATAGATTACACCATCTATTCTGACTTTAAGGATTTCAATGATAAAAGAGGAGAAGGATGTGGCTATCATAAATCTAGCAGCATCTAGGCAATTTTTCATCCTATTATTCTTATCTAAGGCATTAAAATCTCCATACAATGCAGCAATGGTTGAGAAAAAGGATGGGTTCCAGGCGTGCAGTGGGAAACCCTCACATCTAACCCATGTAAATCTTTTTTTGCATATGAAGGAAGGCTCCCAAGGCTTAATCTCTTCAAACCATTCACTTAACCCCTCCTGACCTGATTCCAACATGTTATCTCTGTCATGAACCGAAGTAAAAGTAAGAAGAATAAGGTTGCCACCCATTGGGCTGCATACACAAAAGAAATATCCTTGAGAGATCATGACCTCCTGGATGTTCATAACGTTTTGGGGGTTGAGCAGCGAGGGGAGGGGAAAGGGAAGAAGCCATGATAGGTTGAAAATTTCTTGCTCTCTTTTTTACGATTTTAAACAGTTGAACAATCAAATTAACAATTGATAAAATAATTATATACTTATATAATTATAAAATTTTATTATATATAATAACTATATATAATCACTTTATTAATTTACAACTACATTATTAATATAGGTATTACGCGAAAATATATCAATACTAGTTGAGTGACACTAAAAATAAATGAAATTAATTGATAAAATGATTATATACTCATATAATACATTAATTAGTAATATTTTATTATATATAATAATTATATTTAATTATATTATTAATTTAAATATTCATATAGGTATTGTGCTAAAAATAGATGAATATTAGTTAAATAAAACTAGGAGTAAATGAAATTAATTGATAAAGTATTTATGTAGTAAATTGCTTAGTTTATACACACATATATGTGTACAAAAAAGAAAAATTAAGTAGTAACGGAATGATATTAAAGATAAATTAAATTAAATACAAATTTTTTTAATTACATATTCATATTCATATAAATAGAATAATTATTATAATAATTAAATTTTCATTATTAATAATTAACTATTTAGCTTAATTTATTAGCTAATTACTATCTTAATTTTGTGCATTAAAATGTATAATGCAAACAATTAAGTTAAATTTATATAGTACATATAAAATAAAAATTTGACTGGATTTTTTTTAAATATTATTATTTTTTATAAATATCATAAAAACACTATATAAGAAAATAAAAATATTTTAAAACACATCCACCATCAAAATATTAATCATAAAATATTATTTTCAAATCATTCATCATTTATAACAAAAATTTAAAACATAAGTAACAAATATTAAAAAAATATCCAATAATTATATTTTCTATTTTATAATTTAGAGGTGGTAAATAGGCGAGTTTGGACGGGTTTGAGTTGGATCATTAATGGATGGGTCATTAATGGATTGAATCATTATTGGATCAAAAAATATGAATCATTAATAAATTGTGTTGATTTGGATCGATCTATAGGTTATAACGTCAAATTTGATTATGCTTTCCTAAAGAAAAATAAATTTTATACATTATCAGAAACTTTTAGAAACTAATATTGAACAAAAAATTAATAACTAAGTTCTTACTTTGTATCTAAATAAGTGCTTTTAATTTGCTAATCGCATTGCTTTTCTGAATTTTTTTTTTTTTATGATTAAGGCTAGATAAAGGGAAAAAAAAAAAAGCAAACGACTCATTTGAAGAACGTGTACTATTAAAATTTATAATAGAAGTTTAAAATTCAAATGCTCCGAGAATTACATATAGTTTAAAAATTAAAATTTAATAATTTTTTAATTTATCAGAATTTTATTCACTTCATTTTTTGCAAATGTAAAATGTAATCATTAAAAAATAAATAAAGAGACCATAGAGACATAGAAAATGAGATAGATTAGGAAATTAGAGCAGTAAAAGTTTCTTTAATTTATTTTTGTTTTTTTCTTTTTCTAAACCATCATATTTACAAAAGAGTCGGAACAGAAATTATTTGCTTGATGTCAATAGTTCAACGTCCAATGGATGACAAATTATCTTGCTATCATTAAACGAACGGATAAGGCAAGGGACAGTTCTTTTTATTTTATTTGGTAACCTGCATTGGTTAATACTCAATAGGTTAAAATCTTTAAATCTTAAAAATATTAATTAGATTAATACTCAATGAATTAAAAAATAAAATGAGTTAATTTTAGATTTACCTATTAAATATTGAATTGGATTGAGTTGAAAAATAAAATAGGTCAATTTTGGATTGATCTAATAGATATGTATGTGGATTGATTTAGGTTTTGATCAATTTTTTTTAATAAATTTGGATCGATCGATGAATTTTTGTCAATTTTACTAGATCTAATTTTATTCATAAAAAATCAAGAAATTAAATTCTCTAAATTTTAATTATATATTCTTTTTTTTCAGCAAAAATAAAAAATTGCATGGACATTTAGGATGAAAATTAATTTTTTGATTCAATCCTTTCTTATCAGTTCAAGCTGATTTTTATCTTATCCAATCGATTTTTTACCAGTTCACACCGAATATATACGATTTTTTATATTGAATAAAATCAGACCAGCTTTTGATTTATTATTAAACCAATTTGAATTTCATATTATTGATTTTGCTGTTTTGTCATTTTTTATATAATATTAATATGAAAACTTATATTTAATATTAATATGCACTTTTATAGTAAAATATATAAGAAATATTAATTAAGTTATTGAATATTTTGCTGATATCATATGAAAATTAAAATTATAAGGTATGAATTAAATATTATTTTGAATTTATTAAAGTAATAATTTAATGGGACAAATTTTTTTATAAAAATTAATAATTTTAGTTCTTCATGAAGCTCTTGACTTCTTTACTTCAAAACACATGATTTTTTATATGCTTTCTGTTTAATGTGCTCTACTCACGTGAAAGATACTCCTCAACATGTCATGCTAATCTCGAAGTATTCAATGGTACTCGAATTTACAAGTTTAAGGGACCAGAGGGAGTCGAATTACGAGTTGCGTAATTTTTTTTTTTTTAATTTTACGTTTCTAAAATACATTTTTTAGACGATGGTTTTTTACCTGTTACCTCTTAAATAAATTGAAATCAAAAAAGGAAAAATTTTATCAAAACCCACTCACAAAGTTCCTAAACCCAGGAATTCCCAAATAAAGAAAAATGAAAAACAAAATAAAACATTATGTGAAAAGTTAGCTCAAAAGAACAGACCAATTTAATTTTTTAATTGATGATCACTAACTTTATTTTTACTTTATTGAAAATTGATGTATCCGTCTCAAGATTATGAGTTTAACGTGATTTTCAGTCATTAAAAGAAAAATTTATAAAATTAATATTTAAATAATCAGAAAAGTTTAATAGTAATTTTGAAAATATATTTTTTATGTTATTTTTGTAAAGATCCTAACATCATCCATGTGGGACCCACGTAACATGGGCAGCATGAGGGAGAAAAAAGAAAGGCGTGAAGCTGTTTCTGAAGTGTCCAAATTTGCGCTGCTTTCCATGAAGTTAATAGTTTTTTTTTATTTTTAATCGTTAATGGGTTCTTTTTCCTCTTTGTTTATTATTATTTCTTCCCATGCTTTCTTCTTTTGCTATTTATCTGATTAATTATCCCAAAAAATCACTATATCACAAAAAAAAATAATTGAAAAATAGTACTTTTTTATTTAAAAATGTGCAAATAATCAATTTGATTAGATTTTAAATTAAATTGAAAAAATCAAGAATCAAAATTTATAAAATATAATAATTAAATTAAAATTGAAATTTTTAAAATCGAAAATTAAGTAAATCAAAATAATTTCGATTTATTCGATTTGATTCAATCGATATTTGATTTTCATTTTCATGATACGTCAGGCGCGTGGGTTCTCGATTTTCAAGTTAAATGAAAAAAACCCTACTTCTTCTTTCCGCCGCCTCCTCCTTTATTATACTCTTCTCCAAGTCCATCACTCTACTTCAAAAACTAATCCATCAATAAGACAAAGATGACGTGAGTAATGGATGCTTTCATCGAGGAATTGGCCATTGTAATACAGTTTCGTGTGAAGTTGTTGAAGGATCTGAAATATCTATCGAATGATGACGTGAGTAATGCGAAGAACATTACATAAATTGTTCTGGGCCTGAATGGTTGATTCAATCAATGTTTATCTTACAATTACATCGATTCTTGGAATGATATGATATAGTTTGAAAACACCTTAAATTCGAATCCGTAAATTTATTTTACGTATTTATAAATTATAATTTAATATCATATTATTAAAATATTTTTGAGTTTTTATTTAAAAATGATATTTAATTGAAAAAAATAAATAAATAATTATTTAAATTTTGAATAACTAAAATAAGTTTTTTCTATTTTCTATATATATAGCTCATTGATGGAGTTGCATTTCAAGTTTTAATTTACACTCTTATTTGTAGTTATAGTTTCAGGCAGTAGTTGTTACTAACTTCAGTCTATTACTTGGGCTGCCTCAGCACTTCTTTCTTTGTGTACATATGCGTTTCTTTGTGTAAAAAAATTGAGAAAACAAAAAAGATTAAAGTAAAAAAAAAAATTAGTGAATTAGTTTTGTGTAGAGTAAAAAAAATTAAAACAAAACTTTTAAATTGCAAAAAAAAATTGATAAAACAAAAAAAATTAAATTAACAAGAATAAGAAAGCTGCAAAATTTACATTTTCTGGGGATTGAATCTGTGACCTCAAGATTGTCATTAGGTTTTCACACCACCAAGTCAATCTATACTCTCTTTAATTTTAACACTATAAAATATATATGTATAAAAATTTTGATCAATTCGATTTTTTTAATTTTTTAATTTTAAAAATTGAATCAAACCGAATAAATTAATTTTTTTATTTCGGTTCAAAAATAAATAAATTAAAAATCGAAATAACCGAATTAAATTAATCAAAATTCATTTAGTTCGATTCGATTTTTCGACTTCCCTAATTTTATTCATAAACCACTTTAAATTCTATCAAAAAATTTAACATAATAAAATACTTAAATTTTAACTTGAAAAAAAAAACTTTTGCAGAAGATGACGTATTGCAATACACGCTAGCGTAATTGATGTTATAGAATTGACTTAATGAGAAATCACATTCTTTATTTTTAAATTTTATTTTTCATGATGAAACAATATATATATATATATATATATATATATATATATATATATATATACCGCATTTAAAAAAATTTATATGAATATTCATTAAAATGTCATATATCTAACTTATGAAAAGTTTAAAGTGTAAATAACGCGTCATATTGGATTTGTAGTAGAAATTAAATTATTTTTTGATTAAAATTATTTTTTATACAAAAATTCAGTTATTTTTTTATTATAATTCAAAGATTCCCTTGATAAGACAGGAATATATTATTTTAATAGTTTTCTGTTAATGTGGTGCATGCATATATTGATTACCGAATAGAAAAGAGTAAAATCGTCACCAACCCTTGGAAGTTGTTCTAAAAATTTATTGACACCTGAACTCTTGTAAAAATTGAATAAACATTTCACCTTTCAAATTACGAAAATTTTAAATCCAAAATTAAACTGAAAGTGAAAAGATATAGAACGTGAATTTCAATAGTTGGAGTAACTGACACGTGTTAATTAAAAGATAAAAATGTAAAGTAAAAAATGATTAATTACAAAAAAAATATCCCGATTATAATATATTTTTTAATATTTATATCAAACTTCAAAGTTTTTTACTGTTTGTACCAAATTTAGAATTCTATTTCAATGTTGGAATTTATCTTTTAGTTTGAACGTAATAAGCTGATTGGGATGCTTAGGTGGATTTAGCGACGGATATTCCATCGTTATTCCGTCGCTAATAATATTTGAATGCCATTTAAGTGCCACGTCACCTTCCTCTCTGCAAGCAAACTAGCGACGGAGTTTCCGTCTCTATTCCGTGGCTAATAATAGTTAATTTTTTATTATAATTTTTATATTTGAATAAATTAAAATTTATAATTATATTTTATAAATAAATTAAATTTTTTAATATTATCTTTATTTATATTTGTTAAAAAATATAAAATTTGATTATAAATTTTCCAAAAAACAAAAAATACATATTTATCATTTAAATTTTATTTTATTAAAAAAAAGTAAGGATTATTTTTTTGACATAAAAAAATTAACAAGCAAATGTGTATTTGTAAATTTGAACCAAACACGAGATATCCATTGAATATAATTTATTTATATAACTTGTTTGGTTGGAAAGTTTGAAATAATTGAATGGTAAATTTGGGATTTTAATAAAAGAGCTGGATAATATTGAAAAACTAATTTCGCTGCCTTCCAAAACCCTCCATTTTGGATGCGCAATGAAAAATTGATAGGTTTTGAAGTTATGAAAATTGAGGTTAGTTTCATTCATGATAATTTTGACCAAATTATGCAATAATAAAAAAAATTCATAAAAATTACTAAATTTTATAAATTTATACAATAAAATTATTTTGATCGAATTTTGGCTAAAAAATCGTCGGAAAGTCTACGTGTCAATACAGTATGACGCGTGACATGCTGACATGACAAGTTTAAATGATAACACGTGAATTTTTTTATGACTTTTTCGCCAGAATCCTGTCAAAGTAATTTTATTGTATAAATTTACAAAATTCAGTAAATTTTATGAAAATTTTTTTTTATGATTATTGTGTAATTTTATCATAAATTCCATGATAATGAGTGAAATTAACCCAGAAAATTGGGCCCACCAATTCAATTAGAAAAATTAGGAGGCGAGCATTAATTCTATGGTTCTGTCGGATCATGAATTTCCATATCCAATCCACATGCCATCTTGGAAGACCCAATTAGTCATCATTTAAACTATAAAGTCCTACCCAACCTTCGTGTTAGAATAAGCTATATCACAGTATATTCAAATTGTTGTATTTAATTTTGAATTACTTATCTTTAACTGATTTGTTACAAGTCTTTAAAACAGAGTTCTACTCTAACACAAATGCCTTGTATTCTTCCGTGTATATTATAGCACTACATGTGCTGTTGTAAATAATAAGTTGAACAATATACAAACAACAACTTTCTCAATTTCAACATGGTATCAGAGCCAGGTTCTTCTTCCTCTTCTACCCATCACACCTTCTCTGTCAAACTCACTCCTACAAACTATTTAGCATGGAAAACTCAATTTATTCCATTGCTCAATTATCAAAATCTCACTTGTTTTATTGATGGCTCATCTCCTCCACCTTCTAAAACAAAACCTTCCGCTGTAGACCCTTCCTCTAACATCCCAAATCCCCATTATCATGAATGGTTCAAGAAGGATCAACTCCTTCATTCTTGGTTGTTGTCATCTCTTTCAAAAGAAATTTTTTCTTATGTCATTGGACTTACTTCCTCTGATGATGTTTGGACTGCATTAGCTCAATCCTTTGGCTCCATTTCTCAAAATCGCCAACTGCAGTTGCACATCCAACTGCAATAACTCAAGTGTAATGACCTCTCTGTTTTAGTTTATTTACAAAAAGCAACAGGCTTAGTTGATGAACTTTAGGCTATTGGATGATGCTTTTCTCCGGCTGAGTTTAATGCCATTATTTACCAAAATATTGGCAGTGAGTTTCATCTTATTATTACTACCTTAAATATGCGTGCAGAACCAGTTTCTTTTCATGAACTCCATGGCCAACTCACAGCTCATGAAATCTTGTTAAAAAGCTCATCTGAAATTCTCCAAGCCAACTATGTTGCCAAACCGTCCAACCCTGCTCCCCTGCTTCCTACTCCTACAAACACTCCTTCCAATCCAAAACACTAATTCAATGGCTCTTTTAAATCTAGAGGACTCTGTCAAATTTGTGGGTTACACAATCATACTGCAGACAAGTGTAGAAAACGTTATACCAACTACTCCCGTTTTTCACAACAATTTATGTCACCCACAGCCAATTTTTCTGTGGCATCCACTCCTACTTCACGTTTCCCTCTTGTCCATTATTCTCATTCCTCACTGTCCACCCCTTGGTATCCTGATACAGCTGCTAATTATCACATTACACCTAATCTTTTTACTTTAAGCATTGCTAATGAATATCAAGGTAAAGATAATCTACATGTTGGTAATGGTCATGGTTTAGAAATAATGCATACTGGTAAGACTTTTTTCTCTACACCTTCTGGTTCTCTTTCTCTTAACAATATTCTTTGTGTTCCTCATATTATCAAAAATATTTTTTTTTGTTCAGAAATTCACAAAGGAAAATAATTGTTTCTTTGAATTTTGGCCCTAGTGAGAATGGAGCTTACTCTTTTCATCCTTTCTCTATCAAAGAAGCCATGAACGTGTCTCTTCCTTCAATAAATGACTGGCATGCTACTTTTTGTCATCCAAATTGCATAATTATTGCCCACTTAATCAAGCATTTTCGCCTGCCTTGTTTCACTGAGTTTTTGCAAATTTGATCTTCTTGTAACTTAGGAAAATTGGCAAGAATTCCTTTAGCTACCGTTTGGCATCATAGTATTGCTCCTTTTTCACCTAATTCATGCTGATGTATGGGGTTCATCCCCTATATTGTCCTCTTTGGGTCATCGTTATGTCTTAGTTATTGTTGATGATTTTTCTTATTTTTTTTGGATCTTCTTACTTAAAAATAAAAGTGATGTTTCCTCCATGTTCTTTGCCTTTGAAAAATTGGTTAAATGTCAATTTCATTCTAATATTTTGGCCTTCCATTCGAATTGGGGAGGGGAGCTTCAAAAAATTAATCCTTACTTTAAACATCAAGGCATTATTCACCATGTTGCTTGTCCTTACACTCATGAGTAAAATGGGGTTGTAGAACGTAAAATTCGTCACTTGGTTGATTCTTCTCTCACACTACTTGCTCATTCTCACTTGCCTAAAAAATACTGGAATTATGCCTTTGAAACGGCTATGTTTTCTATTAATAATTTGCCATCTCCTACTCTCAAGAATAAAAGTCTTTTTTATATTTTATAGGGGTGTGCACCCGAACCCGACTAACCCGAAATTCTTATATTTCCCTTACCCGACCATACCTTATATAAATATTGGGCCCTACCCGATTAACCCTTTTTTTTCGAGCTCCGACCCGAATAACCCGATTAACTCGAATTTTATTTTTTAATTTACATATTTAAATTAAAATCCTAAATTAATACAAATAAATAATATTAAATGCCATAAAAAATATTTTAAAAATACAACAAACTAACAATTTCAAAATTATATTAAATATATATTATATATTAATTAATATTGTAGAGAAATCAATTTTTTTATTTATATATTTAAAAAATTGGATTGTTCGGTCGGGTTTGGGTTAGTCGAATTTCACCCGACCCAAAATATATCTAATATCAAAAACCGAACCGACCCTATTAACCTGATTAACTCCACTCGAATTGGCCGGTTCGGTTCGGGTTGGTCGGGTTGATCGGGTTGGTTTAATTTTTTGCACACCCCTAATATTTTATATAATAAATATCTCGCTTATCTTGATATTAAACCATTTGGTTGTACCGTTTATCCGCTTCTTCGTCCTTAGAATTCTCATAAGTTTGACTTTCGGAGTAAACCATGTGTTTACCTTGGTCCCAATCCTTCTCACTGTGGGAGTCGATGTTTAGACTATTCTATAGGTTGGGTCTATCTTGCTGAGCATGTTTTATTTAATCCTAAGGAGTTCTTATCTAAACACACTACAACCGTGTCTAACTCTACCTCAACTTTCCCCTAGTCTCCATGGCTTCACATTTTTCATCATGCTCCATCCTCACTATCCACGCAGGAATCTACAGGTATCTCTCCTTTATCCTCTTTTTCAAATTTTATTAATTATTTTTTTATCTACTTCATCTTTATCCCCTCAACAACCCATAACCAACTCTCATTTCCATTCAAACTCTTCCACTTCCAAAGCCTCATCCTCTTCTACTCAGCTGTCCCCAAACTGTTCTACTACAAACACCACTACATTAGCTCCTTATATCTTGTCTCTTTCCATAAAACATCCTGCCTTAACCTTTGTTATCGATTTTATAGAATATTCTCCACATCTTCCCTTAACCCGATCCCTTTCCAATTCAAATCTTGTCACACGTCCTTCCACCCCTGTTATCTCCTCTTCCACTCCATCATCCCCTGATCGTATCCACCCTATAAAGTTAAGACCAACGACCATGTCTAAGCGCCATGCCTTTCTTGCCATAAAAACACCTAATTATCTCTCCATTGAGCCTAGAACCTACAAATAAGCCCAACCTCACTCGCAATGGTGGGCTGTTATGTAATCTGAAATTAATCCCTTGTTGGATAACAAAATATGAAACTTGGTACCATGCCCTTCCCGCAAGAATATAATTGGTAACAAGTGGGTTTTTCGCATTAAACGGAAGCCCAATGGAGATGTTGAGCGCTACAAGGCTTGGTTAGTTGTGAAAGGTTACTCTCAACATCCTGGCCTTGATTATACTGAGACTTTCAGCCCAGTAGTGAAGCCTACAACTATTCGCACAGTTATTGCTTTAGCTACAGCTTTTCAATGGCCTCTTCGTCAACTAGACATTTTCAATGCCTTTCTCCATGGTTTCCTAGATGAGGATATTTTTATGGATTAACCAATGGATTTTGTTGATGCCAATCATCCGACTATGTGTGCAAGTTAGTCAAGTCATTGTATGGTATTAAACAGGCTCCACGGGCTTGGTTCCATTAACTTTCCTCCTTTTTGATTGGTCTTGGTTTTCATGCCTCCAAAGCATACTCCTTCTTGTTTATCTTTAGGTTTGTCCATGTTCAATTTTTCATCTTAATTTATGTGGATGATATTTTACTGACTTATTTTGATTCAAGCAAGCTTGAGTGGTTTTTAGATCGCTTGAAAACTCAATTTTTGGTGCGTGATTTGGGTCCTCTGCATTATTTCTTAGGCATGGAAGCTGTGCCTGTGCCCACTGGTTTGTTTTTGTCTCAAACCAAATATATCAATGACTTGCTAAAGATCACAAATATGGTTGACAACAAATCTTGTTTAAAACCTATGGCTTCGAATCCACCTTTTTCTAAACAGTTGGATTCCCACTATTTCCAATCCTAAAGAGTACAGACAAATTGTGGGTTCACTTCAATACATCACTTTGACTCGTCCTGATGTGGCATTCTCTGTCAATAAGCTTTCACAATTTATGCATTCGCCAACTCATGAATACTGGACAACTGCTAAATGTCTTTTTCATTACTTAAAAGGGACTACTTCGACGGGATTGTTGTTTTCCAAAGATTCATCTCTTGATCTTCAATGCTTTACTGATAGTGATTGGGCTGGTTGCCCTGATGATAGGCGTTTTACTTCTACCTATGTTATTTATCTGGGTAAAAATATTATCTCTTGGTCTTCAAAGAAACAGTCAACCATTGCCCGTTCTTTTACTAAAAGTGAGTATCATTCTATTGCCAATGCTTGTGCTGAACTAATGTGGCTACGATCTTTATTTCTGGAACTTGGTATTTCTACTTCTCAACTTGCTACACTTTGGTGTGACAATATGCAATATATTTAAGTTCGAACCCAGTGTTTCATGCTCACACTAAGCATATCAGCTGGACTATCATTTTTTCGTGAGTATTGAAGATATTCAGGAAGATCTTCAGCTGATATGATCTTCAAATATTCAGGAAGATCTTCAACTGATATGATCTTCAGCTGATATTTCGTTCCATTTGAATGAGTTGTATAGTTTGAATATTTGGTATTATCTTAGATATATTCTTAGCTGTAAATATCTTAACTTTATATAATATCTACTCACCTGTATTTACCATGAAATATATGAGAAAGAATATCCTTTCATCACAAACTCTGAGTTGGTATCAGAGCCATCTTCATGGCTAGCACTACTTCATCTTCTACCTCTTCCTCTTCCTTTCATGCAATTTCTTCTTCTGCCCTTTCCTTACCCACACTTATTTCTCCTTCAACTCCTACAAACATTCAACATACCTTTTCCATCAAATTAAACTCCAAAAATTTTATTCCTTGGAAGCTACAATCCCAGCCATTGTTAAACTTTTATAACTTGTATGATATCTTGTATGGAACCAAACCAGTTCCATCGAAAACAATTATCAATTCGACAACATAAGAAGAAGAGCTAAATCCAGCCTACACCACCTAGTTTAATAAAGATTAAATTTTATTCTCTTGGCTTTTCTCTTATATTTCAGAGGAAATTTATCCTCATTTAATTGGTCTGAATTCAGCCTTTGTAGTTTGGCATGCACTCTCTTCTGCTTATGGTATGGTAAACAATACACAAAGAACACAACTCTACATTGAGCTTCATAACTTCTCTAAGAATGACATGACAGTTTCTGACTATCTTTTCAAGGCCAAAAATATTGCAGACAATTTAGCCTTGGCCGGACAACCAGTCTTTGCAGCTGAGTTCAATGCTATTATCTTCAGAAACCTTTGGTTCAGATTTCAATGGTGTAATTGGTGGTTTGCAACAACGAATTGATCCTCCTTCATTCCATTATTTACATGGACAATTGGTATCATATGAACTGCTCCTGAAGGCTCAACAATCATCATCCCTGATTGCTAATATGGCACAACGATCCTCAACTCCTGCATCTGCAACTTTCAGTCACAAGAATTCAACCAACTTTTAGAAAAATCGCCGGCCTAACTTCTCAAGGTCTAATTCTGTTCAGTGTCAAATTTATGGTTATAATAATCATGTTGCCATTGATTGCATGAGACGTTTTGATCAAAATTTTACTCGATCTCCTCGTTTCAATCAGTTTACATATCGACCACCTCGTCCTGCCTTTTGTAATCAGTCCACTCCTTAAGCTAACATCAGTCAGGTTAATCAGAATTCATCTTCGAGTTTCTCCTTTAATTGTTATCCTGACATTAGAGCTAGTTATCACATTACACCTGATCTTGCATCCTTATCCATTCATGATGAGTATACCGGTAATGATAAGCTCATAGTTGGCAATGGACAAGGTCTCCCTATTTCACATGTCGGTAAGGGTAACATCTCAAATTGCACTCAATCCTTTGTTTTAAATAATATTTTGCATGTCCCTTCTATTACCAAACCGTTGCTCTTAGTTAAAAAATTTTGCAAAGATAACAATTGTATCTTTGAATTTGATGATAAATCTTGTCTTGTGAAGGATAAAACCACCAAGAAAATATGCCTACGAGGAACCACTGATCATGGATTGTACAAGCTGTAGTCTTTCAATTCTTCTCATTTTCAAGCTTACCTTGCTACTCTTCATCAATGGCATGCTCGTTTGGGTCATCATAATTTCTTATCTGTTAAACATCTTATTAAACAATTTCAATTACCATGTTCTAGTCTTTCTCATTCTTCGAATAATTGTAAGGCATGTTGTTTAGGTAAATTGCATCGCTTGTCCTTATCTATGACGTATCATCGAAGTTCTACTCCCCTTGATTTAATTTATTCCGATTTATGGGGATCGGCTCCCATCATGTCTTCATCTGGTCATAAGTACTTTGTTATTTTTATTGATAACTATTCTCTATTTATATGGTTTTTCCTCTCAAAGCTAAAAGTGATGTTCTTCATGTGTTTAAGCAATTCCAATCCTTGGTAGAACACCAATTTAATACCACTATAAAAGCCTTTAATTCTGATTGGGGTGGTGAATATAGATCTCTACATACTTATTTTAAGCAAATTGGTATTCATCATCACATTACTTGCCCTTATACACATGAACAAAATGGCACAACTGAAAGGAAAATAAGGCATATAGTGGACATTGGCTTATCTATACTTGGACATAGTAGTACACCTTTTAAATACTAGCATTTTTCCTTTGAAACAGCCATTTTTATCATCAATCGCAAGCCTACTCAGTCTCTGTCTAAAGCCATTCCATTTCAACTTTTATTTGATCAACCACAAGATTATTTCTTTTTTAAAATTTTTTGTTGTGTCGTGTTTCCTCTGTTAAGACCTTTCAACAAGTATAAATTTTTCTATCGTAGTAAAGAGTATATTTTCCTTGGTTATTAACCTCACTACCTAGGTTATCGCTGCCTTGATCCTGAAACTGGAAAAATTATTTTTGCATGACATGTTACATTTGATAAAACTAAATTTCCTTTTCAAATAGTTGATACATCAGTAGTTTCCTCCTCCTCTGCACCGTCTCAAATATCTTGGCTGCTGCTGTCCTATCCATTATCTACGGTTCCTCCTTGGTCAGGTAACATTTCTTCTTTAACCTCCTCTCCTTCTCACTCCTGTCACACACTATCCCATCAATCCCAATCTACCCCAATACCTACTACCTCACCCTCTCCCAATAATGTCACTTTATTTAATCCTGATGGCTTAGATTTAATTATTGATCTTTCACACCCAAATACTTCTATTTCTAAATCCTCCCAACCCCTACGTACTCACAACATACAACTACGACCCTTTACTGTTGTCAAATCTTCTAAACATGCCCATCTTGCTCTACCTTCATCTACCCTTGAATCCGAACCATCTTCTTTTTCCAAAGCCATTCTCTTACCACAATGGAAAGAAGCAATGCAAAAAGAGATGAATGCCCTTTATCAGACACATACATGGGACCTTATTCCTCCTCCATCTCATTCCAATATAGTTGGCAATCGCTGAGTGTACAAGATCAAACGCCATGCGAATGGTGCTGTTGAGAGATATAAGGCACGCTTGGTTGCTAAAGGCTACACTCAGGAATATGGCCTTGATTACACTGACACCTTTAGCCCTATCATTAAACCATTGACAATTTGCACAGTTCTCTATATTTAGCAACAAAAATTAGATTTTGTTGCTATTTTAGCAACGAAATTTAATTTTCGTTGCTAAATTTCATCCCAAAAATTTTTCACTATTAAATGCTGCTATATTTAGCAACGAAAATTAGATTCCGTTGCTATTTTAGCAATAGAAATTAGATTTCGTTGCTAATTTTTGTTGCTATATATTGGCATTAAAATCTCCCTCTCTTTTTAGCAATGGAATCTAACCATTTTGTATTTCGTTGCTAAATCCCTAAAACTTCACCCAATGTTAGCAACGAAATTGATTTTTCGTTGCTAAATAGCAACAGAATTGGTATTCCGTTGCTAATTTAGCAATGGAATGAATTCCGTTATTATTTTTTCGTTGCTATTTTGATATTTTCTTGTAGTGTCGTATGACACCGCATGTGTTTATAAATTTATGTGAAATATTGAAATTGATGGGTTTATTAAGAGATAAAAGGGATGTTAGCGTGGAGGAAGGAGTGGCGATGAGTTTGTCAGTTTTATGTCATAATTTTCGTCAAAGGGATATAGCAAAATGGTATCAACATTCACTTGCTACTGTTCATAAATAGTGCAAGATGGGAATTATAGTATTAGCTACTTTAAATACTCACTTGATCAAACATGTGAATAAATGGTATCCATATTTTGAGGTAAGATAATATATTATTAAAATATTATAATTTTGTTATTTTATAGCATATAATAACGTTAAATATATATATAATATTAACTATAAGTTAAATATTCTTCTTTTGTCTGGTTAAGAAATGCATAGGTGCAATAGATGGTACTCATGTGACAGCTTGATCACCAGCTTCTAAACAAAGGATCTTTCGTGATAGAAAGGCAACACTTGTGACTCAAAATATTATGGCCATATGTTCTCACGATATGTTATTTACATTCGTGTACACTGGATGGGAAGGGACAACAAATGATGATTCTAGAGTATATTTATTGATGCATTGACAAGACAGAAAAATAATTTTCCTCTTTCAAGTGGTGGTAACAGTTTTTATTATCATTTTTTAAATATTAATTTATGTTATTATCGTTTGATTAACATAAATATTAATTTGTAGATTATTATTATGTTGTGGATGCTGGTTATCCCAATATATCAGGATTTTTGGCTCCATATCGTGGTGAAAAATATCATTTAAATAAATTTCATGGACGAGGAAGAATTACAAGAAAATATGAGTTATTTAGCCAGAGGCATTCATCCTTATGTAATGTGATAGAAATGGCATTTAGAGTATTAAAAGTTAGATTTTCAGTTTTAAAATCAATACCAAACCATCATTTATGTCGACAAACGCTTATTCCCATTACATATTGCACATTGCATAATTTCATCAGAATGAAAGATAGAGTCGATCGATTGTTTACATTATATGGTATTGAAGATTTAACAATGCTTGAAGAAAGTCATCGTTGGAGTACAATAGGAGGGTATTAATATTGATTTATCCCAACAAATGTAAATGAGAATAGTTAGAGAGATAATTACGGATCGATTGTGGAACGATAATAAAAATTAGAAGTTGATTGCATTTTTTATGTTACTATCATATTATTTTTAATTCAATGTTCATTAATTTATAAATATTAAATTTAATTGAATCATTTTAATAAATTTATAATTTAATCATATATACATATTATTTCAATTTTAAAAATTAGAGTATATATATTTTTAATAATATATAATTTAATTTTTATAATTTAGAAAATATTTTTATTTTTAATAAATTAACATGTTTTCTCATTTTTCCATTTTCTGTTTTCAGGAAAATAATTGGCAAAATTTTTAGCTTGAATTTTATTTGGTTGTAGGAGCAGGAAGGATTAAATAAGGCTTAAATCATCCTCAAACTGAAATAGCAGTTCCCTTACATTTTTTTTTTTAATTATGTGGTCAAGTTTTATGATTTAAAAATTTACATGAGTAAAGAAAATATCTCAAATCTCATTTTTCAAATGTTTACGAGTAAACTCTTGATCCGAACTGTACGCATAAATATAAGTCAACTCGTGAGTCCATTCTAACCCATCCAAAGGGTAAATATGAGTTGACTCGGGAGTCGATTCTAACCCATCCAAAGTATACGTAAGAGGAATTAAAAATTTTTTTGGTCGCCACAATTTTTATAATAAGTCTATATATATATATATATATTATTTTGGCTGGAGTGAGTCGTTAATTCTGTATTCGCCCTCTGTTAGAGCCATTGAATGGAGCATATTGATCACCAATTTTTAATCTGTCGACACAATTAGAGAGTAAAATTATTAGTCGACTTGATTTAAGATACAATCCCATAAAAAATTTACGAGGAAACTTCGTGGACAGTACGGCCGAAGTTAGGTAGGACTTTACAGTTTAAACAATGACTAATTGGAGTCTTTCAAAATGACTTATGGATGTGGAAATTCATGATCTGACAGAACCATAGATGGTATAAATTCAGGCAAAGGTCTTGTGCCTATATCTCTAGAACTAGAATAAGAGCATATCACGTTAAGTCGTCTCCCAGTTAATGCACCAGGTATTTCATATCGCTCTCCCATTTCTTGACTTATTTTGTTATTTCAATTGCCTTAGTTCGCCCTCTGTTAGAGCCATTTCTGTCTTAATGTTCAATTCTAAATCCATCCATGCTTGCATGTCGTGGTCTTTTAATGATGGACATTTGTCTCTAGTCTTCTTATTTTTTTGAATAATAAATAGAAATATAATTTTTATTGGATTTAATTATTGCTATTTATTGTAAATTTAATAATGATAATAATAATTAATAACTACTAATAATCATCGTGTTGTGATTTAGTGACAGTATGGAAGCAGTTGCGGAGCATATAATTGATATCGATGACAAGATAACAGCTGCAGTTGCAAATGAGCTAAACAATTTGCAACCATTATCAGATAAATGCTGCATCTATAGATTTCCCAAGACAATTTATGGGGTAGACGAAGTTACCTACAAACCACAAGTAGTCTCCATTGGCCCATTTCACTATGGCAGACAAGAGCTAGAACAAATGGAGGAGTACAAGAGAAGATATCTCCAAGATTTTCTGCAATTGAGCAATCAACAACTGAAGATATTTGTTAGCATTGTTGTGAAGAACGAAGCAAAACTGCGAGATTCCTATGCAGAATACATTGCATTAAATAGTGAAGAGTTCGTTAACATGATATTAGTGGACTCTGCCTTCGTCATCATGATCTTGCTCAAATTCAGTTGCCAAGAACTGCAAACCAACAATGATCGTATATTCTCTAGACCTTGGATGGAAAAGGGCATACGTTACGATATGATACTGCTTGAGAATCAGATCCCTTTCTTCATTCTTAAAGAGTTATACAAGCAATCTAATCTCAGTACGCTTCAAGGACTTTCAATGATCCAGATGACGCATGCCTTCTTCAAAGTAAAATGGGGTTCATGGGTGACAGACGAAGCATTGGAGAGTCAGGATTTATCTAATGCACTACATTTTGTTGACTTCTTAAGGATTTGTCAACAGCCAATGCCAAAAAATTCTCAAAAAAGCAGGACACCATCAGCATGGTATGCACCCAGTGCCACAAACCTTAAACAGGCTGGAATCAAATTCGAACTCGGTTCAAGCAAAAACAAACTTGAAATGGAATTCAAAGATGGGATTCTGAAAATTCCATTTCTTAAAATTACTTACAAGACCGAAATTTTATTACGAAATCTCCAGGTGTTTGAGCAATGCCATTGTGATGAGAAGTATATTAACGACTATATTGGATTTATTACAATGCTTGTGAAGGATAAAAATGATGTGGAAATTGTTGATAAATGTGGAATATTATATAATAGGCTACGGAGTGATGATAGCTTATCAACTGTATTTAACAATCTTGCCAAAGGAAATGCTGTGTCTCGTAGTAGGTTTTACTTTTCAGATATTGTTGAAGACCTGAATTTATATTGCGAAAGCTGTTGGCACAAGTGGAAGGCCACCTTGAAACATGATTATTTCAATACTCCATGGGCCGGCATTTCTGTTCTTGCTGCTTTTACTCTCCTCCTGCTTGCAGCCACTCAAACTGTTTGCTCTGTAGTGCAACTTTAACTTATCAAACTCATTTGCTTCTTGTTCTTGTGTGAACATTAGCTTTCATCTTAATTTGCATGTAAATTGTTCGTTTGGTCTTATAAATTATCTCTTAATACCTCTATCTATTTTTTTTTGGTCAACAAGTTATACTTTCATTGATTAAAACAAGAACTTAAAAAACACTATTGCTCTATATTTACTGTTGGGAAATTTTAAGGATGAAGAAAAAATAAATTTCATTTTTAATTAAAAATAAATTATATATGTCTATTTATATAATTACATTTCAACCATAAACTTAAACCACAAACCCATAAATTTCATTAAATAACTAACCCATAACTCCATTATTCCATTAACTACACTAACACGATAAACTCCACTAACTAAATAATAATTAACGCAATATCATAAACATGTTAAAATAAATTCTCTAATTTAATCATTATATAAAAAATAATAATTTTGAATCAATTCTCCAACATACTCCATTGATTCAAAATTATACGCATTTAATATTTTATTGGAACACTTCTCTTCAAAGCATATTTCATTTCAATTTATTTTTGAAACAACTTTCTTCAATTCTTGATGCACTTTTAATCAAAATTAAATTTTCACTTTCTCATCAATTTTCTACCATTAAATTTTTCCTTTTGGAGCACACATACTTGTCCATTGAATACAATAGGTGGAATCTCACTTGTTTTTTCTGTGCTATTTTTTCCTCAAGTCCATGAAAAATAAAGACTCTGATACCACTATTGGGAAATTTTAAGGATTAAGAAAAAATAAAATTCATTTCCCATTAAAAGCAAATTATATATGCCTATTTATAGGCTTCCATTTCAATCATAAACTTAATTAAGCCACTAACCCACAAATTCCATTAAATAACTAACTCTATCTTCCTTTTTGTCTCAGAGAATTTATCCTGCAGTGGTATTAAAGAAAAAACAGAGTATAGAAGATGTGTATTTGTTATAACGTGAGCCACACAATTACACTACAAGAGTGACTAATTTATGGTCCAAACATTGTCAGTCCCTCACGTAATGGAACAAAACAAAAGACTAAAAAATAGCCCTAATGCAAGCAATTGAATGCTAGACAAATCCCTTTGATTATGATGGAGTCAAACTCAATCTTCTCATTAACCAACATATCTCTAGCATAATTCAAGGGAGAGGATTATGCACACACACGTCCTTCTCTCCAGATATGGAAAATAACCTTATCACTCCAAGACATAATCCTCAGTGTGCTCTTACTCTTTTAGTTTGCAGGTAGACTATGGGCTGGGCTGTTGTATGGGCTTAATACCCTCCCATAAACTTGGTCGAGGTGTAAGGCGAAGTTTGAAATAATGAAGAGAAAATGTAGCTTTATACATTGGCTTAGTGAAAAGATCAGCTACTTGATGTGTGGTAGAGACATGTTTAGTAACAAGGAGACCAAGAGCAACTCTCTCGCACACAAAGTGATAATCAAGTTCAATATGCTTACTTTGAGCATGAAACACTGGATTGATAGTCATGTGTAATGCAATGGTACTGTCACAGTAGAGAACTAGAGGTGGAGATTTGTGAACACCAAGATCTTTGAGAAGGTAAGATAACCATGTAACTTCAGCAGCTATGTTAGCCATGTCTCGGTATTCAGCTTCTATGCTGGAACGAGAAATAGTATGTTTTTTTGCACACTACGAGATAGGATTTTGACCAAGAAAAATGTAATAACCCATGGTAGATCGACAAGTGATAGGACACCCAGCCCAATCAGAGTCAGAGAAAGCCTTAAGCTTCAAAGATGAAGAGGATGTAAAATGAAGACCATGACTGCATGTCCCTTTCACATACAGCAAAATTTGTTGAACCATTTTGATATGAGCTTAAGTGGGAGCATACATGAATTGAGAGACAAAATTCACAATATATGTGAGATCAAGTTGAATCAAGGTGAGATATTGTAGTGCTCCGACAATGGCACGATAATGTATGGGGTCTGCATATGGTGAAGAGCTATCGAGGCATTTGGTTTTTGCTTCAAGTGGGGTGCTCTTCAGTTTGTAGTGTAACATGCTAGTGTAATCTAAAATGCTGTAGGCATAATGAGATTGAGACAAATGTAGACCTATTGCTATTGTCATAGTCTCAATGCCAAGGAAATGATGAATAGATCCAAGATCCTTCATGGCAAATTCTGTATGTAGAAGTTGAATGAACGAAGCTAAAAGCTTTGAATTTGAACCTGTAACAAGCATATCATCCACATACAGAAGAAGAATTAAAGTATCAAAAGAGCTATGTAAAATAAATAGAGAGGGATTTGCTAGACTATTGAAGAAACCATTTTTTAAAAGAAAGCTGGTAAAACGATCAAACCAGGCACGAGAAGCTTATTTTAAGCCATAGAGAGCTTTTTGAAGCTTGCATACATGATTTGGAAATTTAGGGTCTGCCATTCTTAGAGGTTATTCCATGTAAATCACCTCATTGAGGACACCATGGAGGAATGCATTTTTAATATCTAACTGCCGAATATCCCATTATTGAGATAGAGCCAAACTAAGCACAAGACGAATGGTTCCAGGTTTGATAACAGGTGAAAAAGTATTTGTATAGTCATTGCCATCTATTTGGTTATTTCCTTTGGCAATAAGATGGGATTTCAACCTATCAAGAGATCCATCCAACTTGAGTTTTCATTTAAAGACCCACTTGCATCCAATGACATTCATTTGTGAAGTTTGAGGAATAAGTTCCCAAGTACTATTGGCATGAAGTTCATTCATCTCCTTATCCATAGCTGACTTCCATCCTTCGTTGCAGATAGCAGTTTTAATAGTTATGGGAGCACGAGGAATATCTTATCCAATGGAAGTAATAAGAGCATATTTGGGATTGGGTTTATGAATTCCATCTCTTGCTCGAGTGACCATGGAATGGCATATAGGTTGAATTTGAGTAGATTGGTTGTTGTTTTGAGGGGGAGCAGTTGAGTCCATGGGTGCAGGTGACGATGAAGAGATGGAAATTGGAGCTGAAGACATGTGAAGTAGAACATCTGGTACTGAGGAGGAATTAACAGTTTAAGGCGATTTCGCTATATGAGAAACAAATTCATCAGTAGAGGAAACTGAATTTGGCAATGAAGTTGATGGAATATGGGAATTCCTTTAAAAACATCGAAATTTGCACGAGATAAGGTGGGTTGATATCCTGAAGCAGGTGATGTCTCTTATTGAGTAGTGGTGATGTAAGATAAAGTAGCATCATAAAGATTTGTATCCTGCAGTGAAGATGAATATTTATGTAGTGAAAGAGATAGCCAAGAATCATAAATGCTGATCCAAAAATCAGTCAAAGCATGTGAATTATTATTTTGAGAATGTCTAAAAGGAAATTTTGTTTCATCAAAAACCACATGGCGGGAAATGAAGATTTTTCTAGTTTAAGGATGAAAACATTTGTAACCTTTGTGTTGGTCACTATAACCAATAAAAATACATGCAAGAGTTTTAGGATCAATTTTTTTTTTCGTGTATCCCGAGTGTAGGGAAAGCACTTAGAACCAAAGGTTCTAAAAAAAGAAGACAATGGTTGCACACCATGTATTTTAACATAGGGTGTTTCAAAGTTTTAAGTGCTGGAAGGCAATAATTTTAAGAGAAAAACTACTGTTTGAAAAGATTCAACCCATAAATATAAATGAGCACCACTATGAAATAACATGGCCATACCTAACTCACGAATTATTCTATGGAGACGTTCAACCATATCTAATTGCTCTGGAGTATACGAATAAGAGATTTGATGAACAATTCCCTATGCTTGAAGGTGTGATTTTAATTCAGAATTAATAAACTCTCCACCCCCATCAAAATGAAAGATTTTAATTTTTTTCTCAAATTGTCGGCAGACATATTGTTCAGAGGCTAAGTATGCATAAAAAATTTAGATTTCTTTCTTAATAGTATTATCCAAGTATAACGAGAAAAATCATCAACTATGCAAGCATAATATCGAAAATTATTAAGAGAAGAAATAGGTGAAGGTCACCATAATTCACAATGTATTTTATCAAAAATGGACAAACTGTTATTATTAGCAGAAGAAAAAGGCAATTTACTAAGCTTAGCTAACTGACAATTGTCACAAAAAGATGGTGACTTATTTGATCCTAAAACATCTATGAATCCTTGTTGCTGTAACAATTGGAGAGCAGATTTTTACGGATAACCCAATCGTTGGTGCCACAAGTCAGCAGTTTTAGATTTGAACGTACACAAAAAGTGTAACTCATGGGGGCTAGATATAACATAAAGATCATCATTGCATTGTCCCGTTATCATTTTTCGACCTATTGCCCTGTTCTTAATACAAAAATCCATATCAATAAACTCACAATTCACAGGATAATGGTCAGTAAGTTGGCTAGCAGACAATAAATTTTGATTCAAGTGAGGTACATATAAAACATCTTTCAATGGAAGACTTTGATTGCCATTTTTAATTTCTATATCACCAATGGATTTTATTCCTAATAATTTACCATTACCAATAAGAATAGAATCATTACCTAACTAGGGATGCGTATTCTTTAATAAATTAGCATTACCTGTCATGTGCTGAAAAGCACCT